>SJXQ01007996.1:376250-502034 GCA_006408695.1 Aepyceros melampus | reverse complement strand
CTAGATACGATCTTCAAGGTTCCCCTGTATGGAGGGGGTCTTATCCTTCTGTTGTTGTTTTCACAGGCACTAAACAGAGAGTTCAGAGTCCATTGGAAAGGTGGCCGAGCATTATCTGCATGAACAAGCCTAAGATGGAGTCCAGGCCCTATGAATTTCTTCTTCATGGACAAGAGAAGATTTATTTGCTTTCATCATTCACATCTCTTGACCTGCTCTATTAATTTCATTTCCTTCTACTATGCTATGTTATGATCCTCTAAGTTTAAAATAACTTCCCTTCTAATCATCATTATCCAGAGAAAATCTGTAGTTTGTGCAACCAAAGACATAAAGACATATATGTGGTTTTGTTTTCCATTAGTGTTTATGTTGTTTACACTATACTTTTGCCTTCAGATTTTCTAAACAAATATTTAATTGCACATAGTGGCTATTATCATTTCCTCCCAGAAAGTTTAATTTAACAAGTGTCTAAGCTCTGCTAAATTTGAAGCTAGATTTTTTTTAGCTTTTCTTTAATGTTTCTTAGTAATGAGTCCAACATTTCACAACCATTTTCAAATTAATCAGTACAACATTTGAGTTGGCCTCATTTGATCATAATGGTGATACATGTGACAGATCTTTTAGAATCCCATCAAACAGTCATTTCTCCTTCTCCTTTTAGTTTTCAGAACTATGATTTTGTTTATGCAGCCAAGGGCTTATCCCAGGCATATCATTGCAATTGTACTTTGTTTTGATAATTATTGGTCTAGAAAAGTTTATGAATACTTCTGTTCAATAAGACCTAAATGGAACTTTATAGATGTGCTTTGGCTGAAGACTTTGTTCTCTGGTTTAAAGAGTGAAACACATGAGGACAAATAACCTGTATGATGCCCTTCTTTTCAGCTTTCAGCTATTGAGTGAGTGGTGAGCTAATTAGAACTGCTTTAGCCCAGAGAGGATATAGTAAGGATGATATTCAGCTAGAAAGATGAGAAGGGATTGAGTTTGCACTGTTTTTGTTTGTTCATTTTGTTTTTGTTTTTGGCCATGCCACATGGCGCGCCAGACCCTGGAATTCTACTTCCTCTGACCTGGGATTGAATCCAAGCCCCAACAGTGGAAAGATGGAGTCTTAACCACTGGATTGCTAGGGAAGTCCCTGCCCTGTTGTTTTTGAGTAGTTGAAAGTTACATCTGCCTAGTTCCACAATACTAAGTAAGATTTCTGTATTTGCTGGTGCAACTTGGCCCTGTGCAAACCTATGGAGAATGTTCTTAATAAAGTCTACATGTGACTACTGTCCACCACGATGGGATTTTGTTTCTGTCACAATGGAAAGTGCAGAACATATTCGTGGTAGTGAATGTGCTGGACCAAATAAGAGATGATAAATACCTTCACTGTGTATGTTACTCTTACTAGGTATTCATAATTACAGCAAAAGCATGCTAATATGTTAAAAACTCCGAGGAAAAGAACATTTCCTTTGGTATGAACCACTGTTCAGTTCAGTCATTCAGTCGAGTCCAACTCTTTGTGACCTCTATGGACTACAATATTCCAGACCTCCCTGTCTATCCTCAACTCCTGGAGTTTACTCAAACTCATGTCCATTCAATTGATGATGCCAACCAACCATGTTATCCTCTGTCATCCCCTTCTCCTCCAACTTTCAATCTTTCCCAGCATCAGGGTCTTTTCTTTTCTTTCTTTCTCTTTTTTTTTTTTTTTTTATAATATGTTAAAAAATCCGAGGAAAAGAACATTTCCTTTGGTATGAACCACTGTTCAGTTCAGTCATTCAGTCGAGTCCAACTCTTTGTGACCTCTATGGACTACAATATTCCAGACCTCCCTGTCTATCCTCAACTCCTGGAGTTTACTCAAACTCATGTCCATTGAATTGATGATGCCAACCAACCATGTTATCCTCTGTCATCCCCTTCTCCTCCAACTTTCAATCTTTCCCAGCATCAGGGTCTTTTCTTTCTTTCTTTCTCTTTTTTTTTTTTTTTTTGATTTTTTTTAACTTTATTTTACTTTACAATACTGTATCCATTCTTCACATCAGGTGGCCAGAGTATTGGAGTTCCAATTTCAGTATCAGTCCTTCCAATGAATATTCAGGATTGATATCCTTTAGGATGGACTGGTTGGATCTCCTTGAAGTCCAAGGGACTCTCAAGGGTCTTCTCCAACACCACAATTCAAAAGCATCTATTCTTTGGCACTCAGCTTTCTCTATATTCTAACTCTCACATCTATACATGACTACTGGAAAAACCATAGCTTTGATTAGATGGACCTTTTTTGGCGAAGTAATGTCTGCTTTTTAGTAAAATGAATCATATGAATTGGAAATAAATATCAATTGTCATGAACAGGTAGTATCATTCATGTTTAAAGAAGCAATATTAACATACAAAGTAAGTTAACAAGTTTTAATTATGACATTATACACTTCAATTATTATTTAGTATTCTGAAAATATCCAATTTAAGAGCTACTTGGAATATTTTCAATTTTATTTTCAATTGATAACTAAATAATCTTATTATTCTGTGTATTAGGAAAGAACTAACTGGCTGAACTAGTTGACGGAAAATAATGTGATTGTCCATAAGAATGCTATTCTGATAACAATATTTATACAAAAGAATGCATAACATTTCTTATGAAAAAGGAATGCATGGTACTAAATGAAAACAAAAATCAGAATGAATCTAGAAATTACAAATTACTAGATAAAATATGATGAAAGATAAAATATAAAATCCTCATCTAGTTTAACTGAAATATGTTATATATATAAATAATTTTTAATTTAAAACATGTAATCTTTCAGAGTGTTTTAAATTGTACACCAATGTACTTCTTAATTTAATTTCATAAAGAAATTTCTGTTTGGAGAATTTACAAAAAGAAATTAATTTGTCAATTGAAGAGGATATGGCCTTGCTATTAGCATTGATAAAATGTTTTATGCTAAAATATCAATACTTACAGTCTTAAAGCACAATGGTGTTAATTATACCAGCTCTTATTTAAAATAATGTGGAGAACAGAAGTTGAACAGCAACCAGAAAAAGCCATGCTGTGAAAAAGAAAATGCTTCTGCCCAGTTGGCCTTAATTAAAAATGAACAAGTTACAAGGCTTAATAATCAAGGGCACAATATATTAAAGATATTCAAGGAGATGGATTACTGTTTTGTTTGGGTTCTACTTTTGCCCCCTTGAGAAATTAAATACTGACATGATTACCTTCATTAAAGTACTTTTAATTTCTCTCAAAATATTTCATTCTACCTAATGCTGTTATAAATAGGGTGCAGTGCAAAGGTAATTAATCCATTGTGTGGCAAGAGAGAAATATAATGTGCTTACCTTGACTTCTTTTACTGTCAGTTAGTTCCCATACACAGCTATTGGAAATCACAATCAGTTTTACCCATTAATCTTGTGGAATAAAGTTCTGTATACTGAGATTCTTAGATACAGAGTAAGTGTGTATGTTACTCTACAACATATAAAAGAATGATATTGCTAAGCAAAGTTTGATATATTCACTTTCATTTGTGTTGCAACACATGACTTCTCACTGTTTGCAGATATAATGTAATTATGCAGTTGATCATAAATTTATTTCACCTAGGATTCAAATGATCAGCTTATGTAATAAGTATTTACAATAAAATGTCATTTTATGAAGGGACTCTAATATTTTCTAATAATACATTTGCTAACAAATATAAATGAGTGTTCCTTGTCTTAAAATATTTGCATATTGGAACATTTTTCTCATAAGAAATGTCATCTTGTTAAGATAAATTTTTCCTGAACTGCAAGTGATGCAAAGAAATGCTAACCAGTTTTAGCTTTCAACACTTAAAAACTTTCAGCCTCACCATCATAAAGAAAGTGAACTTGGTTTTTGGTGGCAGAGTGAAAGCATGTTTTCATCTTTCAATGACTTGTCAAAAGTTTATTAATATGATAGTATGACTATTGCTTTTGTGGTTTTAGAAAATGGATTTTGTTCTAAATAAAAAGTAATTTATATGAATAGGTGAAAGTGCAGGATACAAGAAGACACTTTTTGAGAGACAGAGAAATGGAAAAAATAAAACTATAGAGAGATATTCCATTAGAAATATAAATAATATTTATATTTTTTTCCTTGAGTGTGCTAAAATTACTGCCTATGTATTTTTTCTCTCTTTTATTCCTGAAAAATATTATGGGCCTACGAATTTATACTTGTATTTGGGAGGGGTCTCCTCACACTTTGTTTTTATTGGCAAACATCTCAGAACTGTTAGGGACTAGGGAGGATCAATGTCAGGGCTGATTATTTCTAGAGACTAACTTCTGAATCTCAGGTCTCAGAATCAGTTGACTTGTAACAAGCGTCAGCATCATTTTTCTTTTCTTTTTTTTTTTTTTGTTTGAGAGCAGACTGTATATCTTTTAAAAGGGGAAAACATTGGAGGATTTTGAAACTATCTCGCTGAAGACCTCAGATCATAAAAGCACTGCAGTATTACAAGTGATTGAAGCTGAACCAGTGTGAGACTATTAAGCATGGTGAGAAGTGATTGAACTGTTGATATATTCTGAAAGAGCAGATAGGGTTTACTGAAGCACCCAATATGAAAGTGGGAAAAAGAATCAAAGGTGACTTCAGTAAGTTTGAATTAAATAAATTAAAAAATAAAATTGTTATTCATCAAAATAGGAAATCACATGGGAGAAGGATTTTTTTTTGGGGGGGTGGGGAAATCAGAAGTTTAGTTTGTGACATGTTCATTTGCAAAGAACTGAGAAATATCTATGAGT
Organism: Aepyceros melampus; assembly: GCA_006408695.1. Classification (NCBI taxonomy): domain Eukaryota; kingdom Metazoa; phylum Chordata; class Mammalia; order Artiodactyla; family Bovidae; genus Aepyceros; species Aepyceros melampus. The sequence goes on along the minus strand of SJXQ01007996.1, from coordinate 497,201 downwards.
CAGACTAGCTGAATGGGCAGCTGGATTAGACTGACTCCATGTAGAAGTCCAGAATCGCAATGTACACTTGGGAGTCTTCTGCCTATATCTTATATTTACAGGAAATTGAATAAGATTACCTGGGAAGTGGGAAGATATGGAAAGAGAAGAGAATTAATGACTGAACTCAGGAGCATACCAAAATTTAGATGTCCAGAAAGTGGGTAGAAATCAATAAAGAAGGTAGACCAGCATTTCTCTGTCTCAACATGACTGAAATTTCAAGCTAGATAATTCTTTCTCTTCGAGGAAAGAGAAATAATATTTCTCTCAAAGTTCTGTCCTTTGTAGAATAGTTACCAGTATCATTGGCCTTTACATACTAAATGTCAGTAGCACATCCTTTCCCGGAGTATGACAGTCCAAAGTTTCTCCAGACATTGCCAATGCACCTGTCTTGGAGATGCGAATACCAAACAGCCCCAAGTTAAAATCAATTGGCTGGATGTTTAGGACAAGTAACAGGTAAATGTGGTGGCCTACAGGCTAAATTCTTTTTTTCTTCTTCATGGAGAAGAGTAAGATTAACTGTTTTTCAAGAGGTGAAGTAAGATGAGAACTGAAAATGAGCTAACATTACGGTGGTCACTGATCTCGCTTCGTGGACTATTGTAAGTGATTCAGTGTTTCCATTCATTTCAAAATGATCACCATGATAAACCTAGTTGTCTTCTGTCACCAAACAAAGACATTATATAAATATTGACTCTATTTCCCGCACTGTACATTTCATACCTGTGACTCATATATTTTGTAACTGAAAGTTTGTACCTATTAATCTCCCTTACCCATTCCTCCACTCCCTCAACCCTCCTCCCCTCTGGCAATCACCTGTTTGTTCTCTGTATTTATGACTGTCTCTGTTTTCTTATATATGTCTTTTCTTTTTCATTTTTTTTTCTTTTTTGGGCTTCACATGTAAATGAAATTATGCCATATTTGTCTTTCTCTATCTGACTTACTACACTTAGCAAAATACCCTCTTGGTCCATATTTATTGTTGCAAATTTTATTCTTTTTTATGGCTAAGTAATATTCAATTATATTTACATAGCACATCTTCTTTATCCATTCATATATGGATGGGCACTTAGTATACTTCTATATCTTGCCTTTGTAAATAATGCTGCAATGAACATAGGAGTGCATATATCTTTTCAAGATATTATTTTTATTTTCTTCAGATAAACACCCAGAATAGAATTGCTGAATCATATTGTATATCTACTTTTAATTTTTTGCTGAACCTCTATAGCACTTTTCACAGTGGCTATATCATTTTAACATTCCCACCAATAGTGCACAAGGATTCTCTTTTCTCCACATTCTCACCAACACTTGCTACTTCTTTTCTTTTTAATAACAATAAAAAATCTAATAAAGATGAGGTAATATCTCTTCATGATTTTGATTTGCATTTTTCTGATAATTAAGTAAGTAAGTAAAGTCACTCAGTCGTGTCTGACTCTTTGTGAACCCATGGACTGCAGTCCACCACGCTCCTCAGTCCATGAGATTTCTCCAAGCAAGAATACTGGAGTGGGTTGCCATTTCCTTCTCCAGGGGATCTTCCCGACCCAGGGATCGAACCCGGGTCTCCCGCATTGGAGGCAGATGCTTTAACCTCTGAGCCACCAGGGAAGTCCTTTTTCTGATAATTAGTGATATTGAAAATCTTTTCATGTACGCTTTGGCCATCTGTATGACTTCCTTGAAAAAATGTTCAAGTTCTCAGCTCATTTTTTGTTTCTTTAGTTAAGGTTATTTGTGCAATGTTGAGTTATGAATTCTTTGTATATTTTTAAGTTAATCCTTTATCAGACATATTGTTTGCAAATATCTTCTCCCATTCAATACGCTTTTTATTTTGCTGATTATTTCCTTCCCTGTGCAAAAGTCTTTAGTTTGATGTAGTTTAATTTGTTTATTTTTACTTTTGTTTGAAGTTAAATTATTTTTAATGGTCACTTATAAATGCACATCACCAAGTTATTGATAATACCAAATCCTCCCTTATTTATGTCTGTAACTCTACCATCTTTTCCCATAGAGACCTTTGAATGGAATTTTAGTACTGCACTTACTGTCCTCAGCTGGTGTGGTATTGAGACAGTATTTTAAAATTAAGAAACAACATTTAATACTTGTTGCATTTCCAAAACACTGGTGTAATACTTTAGAAACTCTGAGATTTCACTGAATTTGGTTTTTAAAGCAAAAGAAATTATTTTAAGCCTAAATTTTATGGAAGATCAATGCATTAAACAGATAAAGATCTTTGACTTCTTTTTCAGACCCCACTTCACTGTGATTCAATCACATTAGTTGCATCATCATGTTAAGACACAGCCCCAGAAATTCTGATTAAATATAATTCAAATTTATCTTTCAGTAAGAATCTCAAATGATTCAATTCAAGGACTCTCTTAATCTTGAATCCACAATTCTAAGAATGTACTGTTTCTCTATATTTGTTCAGATATAAATTTATCCATGAGTTTTCTCCCTCCTACTCTCTCTCCTAAAGATATCTGTAAATGAAAAATTTCTGGATTGTATAAACATATATTAATATGCAAAATATATTTAATGTTTCCCAAAATAGAAATGTATTCAAAATTTTAAAAATCATATTCAGAAAAATAGAATAAACTTGGATGGCTTTGTAACTTATCTCACATTAGAGATATGTATTATGAATAATGTCACAAATATATTATCAAAGAGACATTGTAAAATTCAATATATGTGAAAAAAATCTTTCTCAGTATTTCTATATTTTATATATCAGTTCAGTTCAGTTCAGTCACTCAGTCGTGTCCAACTCTGTGACCTCATGAATTGCAGCATGCCACGCCTCCCTGTCCATCACCAAGTCCTGGAGTTTACCCAAACTCATGTCCATTGAGTTGGTGATGCCATCCAGCCATCTCATCCTCTGTTGTCTCCTTCTCCTCCTTCCTTCAATCTTTCCCAGCATCAAGGTCTTTTCCAATGAGTCAACTATTTGCATGAGGTGGCCAAAGTATTGGAGTTTCAGCTTCAGCTGAACAGTTTCAGTTTCAGCTTTCAGCTTCAGTTCTTCCAATGAACACCCAGGACTGATCTCCTTTAGGATGGACTGGTTGGATCTCCTTGCAGTCCAAGGGACTCTCAACAGTCTTCTCCAACACCACAGTCCAAAAGCATCAATTCTTCAGTGCTCAGCTTTCTTCACAGTCCAACTCTCACATCCATACATGCCACAGGAAAAACCATAGCCTTGACTAGACGGACCTTTGTTGGCAAAGTAATGTCTCTGCTTTCGGATATGCTATCTAGGTTGGTCATAACTTTCCTTCCAAGGAGTAAGCGTCTTTTAACTTCTCACCATCTGCAGTGATTTTGGAGCCCCAAAAAATAAAGTCTGACACTGTTTCCACTATTTCCTCGTCTATTTCCCATGAAGTGATGGGAACAGATGCTATGATCTTCATTTTCTGAATGTTGAGTTTTAAGCCAACTTTTTCATTCTCCATAGGTACTTTCATTTGCATTATTTAGATTTTTCACCATGTCACTTTGCATGGTCATAAATTAGAAAAAGTAAACTAAGTATTTGAGGGGGGATTACCTAATATTATATTTCTTAGAATATGACAATTTGATTGACTTATCTGGAAAAAGTAACAACTTGCTTAAATGTGTGTGAAATATAAATGTAAGCATGCCTCAGCTCATAAGCATGATGAATTAACAAAGTATGAAATAGTTCTGTAGTCACTCATCTCTGACTATCTGTTGTAACATCATACCTGATGTTTTCTATTGAGCTTTTTTTTTCCTGAAACTGTATCCTATGAAAATAAGTTATATATTTGCATGAAATTGTATGCATTGCACATCAGACTAATCTTTCAAATTTGTCACTTTCCAAAAGAGTAATAAATCAATGGATATATGTTGTTTTGCTCCATTATTCAAACATAATCGGCTCACTGGAATGTGTTGAGTACATTTAGGTGAAACATGATTTATAGCCTTTGAATAAAACTCTACTGATATTGCCATCTCAATATTGTACTTCTTAATCTGTTATTTATTTTAAAACATATTCACATTTCAGAAAGAAGCAGTATATTCTAACTTCAGTGATGGAACATTAATTGTACAGTCATGTATGACATATGGTCTCACCAAATATCACCTTCAGAATTTCATGTATACATTTGTTTTTCCTGTCTGAGAAGTGGTCTTTAATAAGGCAGATAAAGCAGTGTACAGTCTTATCACTGACAAAATTGAAGAGTATAAATATAAATCAAAGACCATTTTTTATGCTTTATAGACAATGAAAGTGAAAGAATATTGTACTTCTTAATCTGTTATTTATTTTAAAACATATTCACATTTCAGAAAGAAGCAGTATATTCTAACTTCAGTGATGGAACATTAATTGTACAGTCATGTATGACATATGGTCTCACCAAATATCACCTTCAGAATTTCATGTATACATTTGTTTTTCCTGTCTGAGAAGTGGTCTTTAATAAGGCAGATAAGGCAGTGTACAGTCTTATCACTGACAAAATTGAAGAGTATAAATATAAATCAAAGACCATTTTTTATGCTTTATAGACAATGAAAGTGAAAGCGTTAGTGGCTCAGTCCTGTCTAACTCTGCAACCCCCCATTGACTGTAGTCTGTTATGCTTCTCTGTCCAAAGGATTCTCCAGGCAAGAATACTGGAGTAGGTTATCGTTTCCTTCTCCAGGGCATCTTCCCAACCCAGGGACTGAACCTGGGTCTCCTGCACTGCAGAGGGACTCTTTACCATGTAAACAATCAAGCCCAAATATACTCAAAAAATTAAGAAGGTTAACAAATGTAACTTTAGCAAATGTTCTGGGAGAAATATGTTCTTGGATATTTTCTGAAAATGTTTGAATTGTTGGAGGAGAAATATTCTGTTTCCTGAATTATCTCTGGCCTCACATGATCTCATTATCTCTTTTAAGCTCCCACTCCCATTTTTTCAAAGCCATTCAACATAAAGAATGTTAAAATCAAAATAGCCTGTGAACATTATATCTCACACAACCTAATTAAGAGACAAGGAAAAAAATAGAGTAGTTTTTAAATTTCTTTGGAGATTTCATTGTTGGAGTAAATAGACTTTAGTCAAATTCAGTTTTTCTTGAACAAAATTGTATAGGTTGAAATCTTGCTTCAAGAACTACTAACTCTGTACCTTGAACACATCTATATACAGGGAGAGTTCTTGCATCATAAGTTTTTTGTGAGGACTAAAGAAATTTGTATGTGTGACACATTTGTATATGTAAAAAACAGGACTTGAAATATAGCATTTAAAAAAAAAATGTTAAACTTAGTTTTACCTGGCTCCTTAGATATATACAAATCACCACTAGCCTTGTTTTCTTTTTTTAATGTATATTTATTAGCACTTGTTCTATGTGTTAAAATACATGATCATGTCTTTTACAGGGGATAAAATATTTCTTCTATTAGGGTTCATTAGTTGTTGTTGTTTTCTTCTGTAGAAATATGGTATTGGAGTGGTAAAGAGAAACTCTAGCCAATGTCATTAACTCTCAGGTAGGAGAGACACATAATCAAGGGAGACCATTCTTATTTCTTAAACAATACTTTATTTTTTCTAAATAGAAGTGTAGTTGATGTACAATATTAGACGTTAGTTCCAAGCATAGTACATAATAATTTGCATACACTATGTAATGATCACTATGATAAATCTAATAACTATCTGTTCCCCTGCAAAGTTATATCCCTTATCTGTATGTTATACCTCTGTGACTTATTTATTACCTATATAGCGAAAGATTGTTTTACCTCTTCTTTCCCATTACCTAGTTTGTTAATCCTCCAACCCCTTCATCTGGGCCACCATACTCACTTTAAGTTCCAAGCATAGTACATAATAATTTGCATACACTATGTAATGATCACTATGATAAATCTAATAACTATCTGTTCCCCTGCAAAGTTATATCCCTTATCTGTATGTTATACCTCTGTGACTTATTTATTACCTATATAGCGAAAGATTGTTTTACCTCTTCTTTCCCATTACCTAGTTTGTTAATCCTCCAACCCCTTCATCTGGGCCACCATACTCACTTTATGTGTGAATCAGTCTGTTTTCATCTTGTATTGCTTGTTTTGTTTTTTAGATTCTACACATAAGTGAGATCAGGCAGTATTTTTCTTTCTCTGACTTACTTCACTTAGCACATTACTGTCCAGATCTATCCATGTTGCTGCAAATGGCAAGATTTCACTTTATAGTGAAATAGTATTCCATTGAGTACATATACCTTGTCTTCATCTATTCATCTATGAATGGACACTTCGGTTGTTTCAATATCTTTATTATTGTACGTAATACTTCAATTAATGCTAAAGTGCATTTATCTTTTAAAATTTTGCTTTCAGTTCCAAGCATAGTACATAATAATTTGCATACACTATGTAATGATCACTATGATAAATCTAATAACTATCTGTTCCCCTACAAAGTTATAGCATTATTGACTATATTCCTTATCTGTGTATTGTACCTCTGTGACTTATTTTTTACCTATATAGCGAAAGATTGTTTTTACCTCTTCTTTCCCATTACCTAGTTTGTTACTCCTCCAACCCCTTCATCTGGGCCACCATACTCACTTTATGTATGAATCAGTCTGTTTTCATCTTGTATTGCTTGTTTTGCTTTTTAGATTCTACACATAAGTGAGATCAGGCAGTATTTTTCTTTCTCTGACTTACTTCACTTAGCACATTACTGTCCAGATCTATCCATGTTGCTGCAAATGGCAAGATTTCACTTTATAGTGAAATAGTATTCCATTGAGTACATATACCTTGTCTTCTTCATCTATTCATCTATGAATGGACACTTCGGTTGTTTCAATATCTTAATTATTGTACATAATACTTCAATTAATGCTAAAGTGCGTTTATCTTTTAAAATTTTGCTTTCTTTAGATAAATACACAGAAGTGGAGCAGTTGGATCACATAACAATTCTACTTTCAAGTTTTTGAGAAACTTCCTTATGGTTTTCTATATTGGTTGTACCAATTTATATTCCTATCAACAGTGTATGCACAAAGATTCCTTTTTCTCTGTGTTTTCACCAATAGTTGTTGTCTGTCTTTTTGATAATAAAAAGTTCTGATGAGTGCAAGGTGATACCTCATTGTGGTTTTTCACATGTAATTCCCTGATAATTAAGAATGTTGAACATATTTTTATGGAACAAAGGCCTTATGGATGTATTCTTTGGAAAAATGTCTGTTCATATCCTCTGCCTTTTTTTTTAAGTAAGATTGTTTTTACAATGTTGAGTTGTATTAGTTCTTCGTATATTTTGGATATCAATCCCTTATTAAACATATTATTTGAAAATACCTTCTCTCATTCAATGGCTGTCTTTTTATTTTGTTGAAAGTTCTTTCCATGTGCAAAAGCTTTTATATAGTTCCATTTATTTACTTTAGCATTTTGTTGCCTTGCCTGAGGAGAAATATTTTAAAAAGTAACCTATATCATTTGACTCATGTCAAAAGCATACAGCCATACAGCCTGTTTTCTTTTAGGACTTTTCTGTTCTCAAGTCTTACATATAAGACTTTAATCCATTTTGAGTTTATTTTTTGTTTGCTGTGAGAAAGTCCGATTTGATTATTATGCATGTAGCTGTCCAGTTTTAAACACCACTGAGTGAAGATTTTGTCTCTTCTCAATTGCATAGTTTGGCCTCTGTTGTCATAGATATTTGACTATATAAGTTTAGGTTTATTGCTGTATTTGCTTTTCTTTTTTTTTTATTAATTTTAATTTNCAAACTCATGTTCATTGAACCAGTGATGCCATCCAACAATTTCATCCTGTCACTCCCTTCTCCTCTTGACCTCAATCTTTCCCAGCATCAGAGTCTTTTCCAATTAATTAACTCTTCACATCAGGTGGTCAAAATTTTGGAAATTCAGCTTCAGCATCAGTCCTTTCAATGCATATTCAAGATTGATTTCCTTTAGGACTGACTGGTTTGATCTTCTTGTTGTCCAAGAACCTCCTAAGGGTCTTCTACAACAGCAGCTATTCCTTTTGATGTAATTTTAAATGGGATTGTTTTCATTTTTTCTTTCTGATAATTTGTTCTTTTTGAATAAGATGCAGCAAATCTCTAGAATTCATCCTAGAATTTATAGAACTCTGTGAATTGATAAAATTCTTAAACTTTATAGAACTTATAGACTTCTATATCCTGAAAATTTATAGAACTCATTTATTAGTGGAAAATTCTGAAAGAGATGGGAATACCAGAAGACCTGACCTGCCTCTTGAGAAACCTATGTGCAGGTCAGGAAGCAACAGTTAGAACTGGACATGGAATAACAGACTGGTTCCAAATAGGAAAAGGAGTACATCAAGGCTGTACATTGTCACCCTGCTTATTTAACTTATATGCAGAGTACATCATGAGAAACACTGGGCAAACTTTATAGAACTTATAGACTTCTATATCCTGAAAATTTATAGAACTCATTTATTAGTGGAAAATTCTGAAAGAGATGGGAATACCAGAAGACCTGACCTGCCTCTTGAGAAACCTATGTGCAGGTCAGGAAGCAACAGTTAGAACTGGACATGGAATAACAGACTGGTTCCAAATAGGAAAAGGAGTACATCAAGGCTGTACATTGTCACCCTGCTTATTTAACTTATATGCAGAGTACATCATGAGAAACACTGGGCTGGAAGAAGCACAAGCTGGAATCAAGATTGCTGGGAGAAATATCAATAACTTCAGATATGCAGATGACACCACCCTTATGGCAGAAAGTGAAGAGGAATTAAAAAGCCTCTAGATGGTAAATAATATTGTAATAATTTTGTATAAGTGGGTACTTGACTTATCATTGGTGATTATTTCATAATGTATGCAAATGTCAAATCACTATTTGGTACACTTGAAAGTAACATAATATTGAATACCAACTAACTTCCATTTAAAGAAATAAATTAATGACACAAAGAAAAAAAAAAGCCTTTTGATGAAAGTGAAAGTGGAGAGTGAAAAAGTTGGCTTAAAGCTCAACATTCAGAAAATGAAGATTATGACATCTAGTCCCATCACTTCATGGGAAATAGATGGGGAACAGTGGAAACAGTGTCAGATTATATTTTGGGGGGCTCTAAAATCAGTGCAGATGGTGATTGCAGTCATGAAATGAAAAGACGCTTACTCCTTGAAAGAAAAGTTATGACCAACCTAGATAGCATATTTAAAAGCAGACATTACTTTGCCAACAAAAGTCACTCTAGTCAAGGCCATGGTTTTTCCAGGAGTCATGTATGGATGTGAGAGTTGGACTGTGAAGAAAGCTAAGCACTGAAGAATCGATGCTTTTGAACTGTGGTGTTGGAGAAGACTCTTGAGAGTCCCTTGGACTGCAAGGAGATTCAACCAGTCCATTCTAAAGGAGATCAGTCCTCGGTGTTGTTTGGAAGGAATGATGCTAAAGCTGAAACTCCAGTACTTTGGCCACCTCATGCGAAGAATTGACTCATTGGAAAAGACTCTGATGCTGGGAGGGATTGGAGGCCAGAGTAGAAGGGGATGACAGAGGATGAGATGACTGAATGGCATCACCAACTCGATGGACATGAGTTTGAGTGAACTCTGGGAGTTGATGATGAACAGCGAGGCCTGGCTGCTGCAATTCATGGGGTTGCAAAGAGTTGGACACAAATGAGTAACTGAACTGAACTAACTGATGATCTACTTGATATGAATCACTTGATATGAACCTTTCAATGTATTGTCAAATTCTACTTGCTAATATTTTGTTGAGGATTTTTACATCCTATTTATCAAAAACATTACATTGACCTGTAATTATGTGTGTGTGTGTATGTTGTGTTTGTGTCATTTTGGTATTGATGTGATGCAGCTCTTATAAAATAAATTCAGAAGAATCTCTTCCTATTCAATTTTTTTTGGCATAGTTTGAGAAAGATGATGTTAGCTTGTTTTTAAAGTTTTGTAGTTTTCAAATATGAAACAATTAAATCTTGAGCTTGTTTATTGGGAGTTTTATATTATTGATTCAACTTCACTATTGGTAATTGTTCTGTTCATATTTTTTCATTTTTTCCTGATTTAGTTTTGGGAGATTTTATTTTCCTGGGAATTAATCTAATTTTTCTAGATTGTTTACTTTATTGATATAATTGTTTGAATTAATCTCACAATCCTTTTTTCTTTTTTTCTCTAATGTCAGATGTAACTTCTCTTTCATTTCTGATTTCATTTATTTCAGTTCACTCTTTTTAATTTTTTCTTGCTAAATATGGCCAGAGATTTATCAATTTTATTTATCTTTTCAAAGATGTAGCTCTTAGTTTCATTTTTTTAATTAATTTTTATTTTTTAGTTTGTTTTGCTTTACAATACTGTATTCATTTTGCTATACATTGACCTGAATCAGCCACGAGTGTACATGAACTCCCAATCCCGACCCCAACCTCCCCCCTCCTGTCCCACACCATCTCTCTGGATTATTGTTTTTAGCTTCTATTTCATTTATTTCTGCTCTTGTTTTTATCATTTTTTCCTTCTAGAAATTTTGTTTGTTCTTTAGTTCCTTTTGGTATAACTTTAGATTGTTTGAGGTTTCTGCTTGTTTAATTTTTATTTTTAATTGGAGGATAATTGTTCAATACTATTGAGTTTGTTTCAGCCATACATCAAGATCAATCGGGCATAGATACACATATGTCCCTTCCCTCTTGGATCTCCCTCCCACCTCCCATCCTTCTAAGTTGTCACAGAGCACAGATTTGAGCTCCATGAATCCTACAGCAAGTTTCCATGGTTATCTAATTTACATATAGTAGTGTATATGTTTCACCATTACTCTTTCAATTTGTGTCCCCCTCTCCTTCCTCCATTGTGTCCACAAGTCTGTTCTCTATGTCTGTGCTTCCACTGCTGCTTGGCAAATAGATTCATCAGTGTAATCTTTCTAGATTCCATACATATAATTAATATACAATATTTGTTTTCCTATTTCTGACTTACATCACTCTGTATAATAGGCTCTAGCTCCATCCACCTCATTAGAATTGACTAAAATATGTTCCTTTTAATTGCTGAGCAATATTCCATTTATATACATTCCACAGCTTCTTTTTTAAAATTTATTTTATCATTTTTAATATAAATTTATTTATTTTAATTTATTAAAATAAATTTAAGGGTCTGGATCTGATAGAGTGCCTGATGAACTATGGAATGAGGTTCGTGACATTGTACAGGAGACAGGGACCAAGACCATCCCCATGGCAAAGAAATGCAAAAAAGCTAAATGGCTGTCTGGGGAGGCCTTACAAATAGCTGTGAAAAGAAGAGAGGTGAAAAGCAAAGGAGAAAAGGAAAGATAAAAGAATCTGAATGCAGAGTTCCAAAGAATAGCAAGAAGAGATCAGAAAGCCTTTTTCAGCGATCAATGCAAAGAAATAGAGGGAAAGAACAGAATGGGAAAGACTAGAGATCTCTTCAAGAAAATTAGACATACCAAGGGAACATTTCATGCAGAGATGGGCTCAATAAAGGACAGAAATTGTCTAGACCTAACAGAAGCAGAAGATATTAAGAAGAGGTGGCAAGAATACACGGAAGAAGTATACAAAAAAGATCTTCATGACCCAGATAATCATGATGATGTGATGACTAATCTAGAGCCAGATATCTGGGAATGTGAAGTCAAGTGGGCCTTAGAAAACATCACTACGAACAAAGCTAGTGGAGGTGATGGAATTCCCGTTGAGCTGTTTCAAATCCTGAAAGATGATGCTGTGAAAGTGCTACACTCAATATGCCAGCAAATCTGGAAAACTCAGCAGTGGCCACAGGACTGGAAAAGGTCAGTTTTCATTCCAATTCCAAAGAAAGGCAATGCCAAAGAATTCTCAAACTACCGCACAATTGCACTCATCTCACATGCTAGTAAAGTAATGCTCAAAATTCTCCAAGCCAGACTTCAGCAATACGTGAACCATGAACTCCCTGATGTTCAAACTGGTTTTAGAAAAGGCAGAGGAACCAGAGATCAAATTGCCAACATCTGCTGGATCATGGAAAAAGCAAGAGAGTTCCAGAAAAACATCTATTTCTGCTTTATTGACTATGCCAAAGCCTTTGACTGTGTGGATCACAGTAAACTGTGGAAAATTCTGAAAGAGATGGGAATACCAGACCACCTGACCTGCCTCTNCCAGATGTTCAAGCTGGTTTTAGAAAAGGCAGAGGAACCAGAGATCAAATTGCCAACATCCGCTGGATCATGGAAAAAGCAAGAGAGTTCCAGAAAAACATCTATTTCTGCTTGATTGACTATGCGAAAGCCTTTGACTGTGTGGATCACAATAAACTGTGGAAAATTCTGAAAGAGATGGGAATACCAGACCACCTAACCTGCCTCTTGAGAAACCTATATGCAGGTCAGGAAGCAACAGTTAGAACTGGACATGGAACAACAGACTGGTTCCAAATAGGAAAAGGAGTACATCAAGGCTGCATATTGTCACCCTGCTTATTTAACTTATATGCAGAGTACATCATGAGAAACGCTGGGCTGGAAGAAACAAGCTGGAATCCAGATTGCCGGGAAACATATCAATAACCTCAGAGATGCAGATGACACCACCCTTATGGCAGAAAGTGAAGAGGATCTAAAGAGCCTCTTGTTGAAAGTGAAAGAGGAGAGTGAAAAAGTTGGCTTAAAGCTCAACATTCAGAAAACGGAGATCATGGGATCCGGTCCCATCACTTCATGGGAAATAGATGGGGAAACAGTGTCAGACTTTATTTTTTTGGGCTCCAAAATCACTGCAGATGGTGATTGTAGCCATTAAATCAAAAGATGCTTACTCCTTGGAAGAAAAGTTATGACCAACCTAGATAGCATATTCAAAAGCAGAGACATTACTTTGCCGACTAAGGTCCGTCTAGTCAAGGCTATGGTTTTTCCTGTGGTCATGTATGGATGTGAGAGTTGGACTGTGAAGAAGGCTGATAGCCAAAGAATTGATGCTTTTGAAGTGTGGTGTTGGAGAAGACTCTTGAGAGTCCCTTGGACTGCAAGGAGATCCAACCAGCCCATTCTGAAGGAGATCAGCCCTGGGATTTCTTTGGAAGGAATGATGCTAAAGCTGAAGCTCCAGTACTTTGGCCACCTCATGTGAAGAGTTGACTCATTGGAAAAGACTCTGATGCTGGGAGGGATTGGGGGCAGGAGGAGAAGGGGACAACAGAGGATGAGATGGCTGGATGACATCACAGACTCGATGGACGTGAGTCTGAGTGAACTCCGGGAGATGGTGATGGCCAAGGAGGCCTGGCGTGCTGCGATTCATGGGCCGCAAAGAGTTGGACACGACTGAACAACTGAACTGAACTTTCCAAAAGTGACTCCAGGGTATATTTGGAAGAGTATGTTAAAGTAAAAGTGATACTGGTTTACAAGTAAAGCACGTTATAGTTTAGAGAATGAATTAATTGTTTAATAAGTAACTTTATTTAGCCCTTTCATGTGCTCAACAGATGCAGTCTTTGCATTTTCAAAATAGTTCCTTGCCGACTTCCATCTATCTTTTTCCAAGCTCACTTATTTTCTGCTTTAAGATGTGCCACTTAAAAATTCATTAGAAAGCCAAAAGTTTTTATTCTCTTAACTATTGCTCTTATTTTTTTTTCCTGCTTTTTACATTACATTATGGAATCTTGGTAAGATGTCAGATAGATATCATATTAAAAAACTGTTTCATTATTGAAGAATATGGCACATCAAATAAATACCATATCATTGCAGAAAAAATCCAGACAGGTCAGTATGTATACTTTTCTTAAAAAACACTGACATGAATTTTTACATCAGGGAATCATAATATTCTTCAGAGATACATAGATGACCTAACATTCTATCGATAGATAGAACATTTGCTAGAAGGCCAAGCATTCTATTGATATAGATAATCTAGTCAAGAATTGTGATTTTTTTTGCATTTTTTTCTTTTAAAGTGCTTTTGAAGTCATTGGTTTTTATATATGCTGAAAAATAATAAGGAAAAATGATTTCAATTTATGTTTTGATCATAACATATGCTTTTCTGAATTTTTCCAAATTCCTATTTTTTTTTTTAACATGGATAATGGGAATGATTCTTAGGTTTTGTTTTTTTCTTATTGAATTGGCAGGATAATTGACTTGCCCATGTATTGAGCTTTTTCCTTGATAATATTTGACTTTGAGAATCTTAAATTGCCATCTTTTCCTTCTGGGTATTGCTTTCATGCTGAGGGAAATAAAAGAGCTGTGTGTAATATATACTAACTTTTCAAATGTGAATTTCTTAATGGTTGAAAAGTAAGGAGGATCATGCTAAAGTGCACACTTTCTAAATGTGTATGCAGTCTCGTCGTAAGCAATTTAAGAAGGGCTAGAGAACTGGTATGTTAGTATAACCCAGCAGTCTCTCTGCATGTTTCCTTCTGTGCAGAAAAATAACTTTCGTTTTCTTGAAAAATTTTTCTTGTCTACCTTTTGGTTCCTTAAAAAAAAGGAAAAAAACTGTACATACTTGATAGGCCTTTGAAGACTTGATTCCTGTTCCTGTAAATCACCATGGTTTTAAGCAGTATCGTTCCTTTGGCACCACACCAGCCATTTTCAATCCTTCTTTCATAATCTTCCTCTATAGCTCTTCTTCAATGGAAACAGTGTTCGGTTAGAAGATTCCCTTCCCATTTTTCCTGACTGCTACTTATATCTCTATTAAGCCTGCACTTTTCTCAAGAATTTTCACGCCTGGCTTCCTTTCAACCTGTTTTCATTACATATAATTTTGCTATTATGTTTGGTGATCTCCAAGTTTAAGTCAGCAGCCCATTGGTCTCTGTATTTTTATATTTCACTAACTTCCTGTTGTATCAGTTCAGTTCAGTTGCTCAGTCATGTCCAACTCTTTGCAACCCCATGAATCGCAGCACGCCAGGCCTTCCTGTCCATCACCAACTCCTATTGTATAGTGACCTTCAAATCACTCCGCAGCTAATTTCTGTGGCTAAAATTTGTCATCATCTGTAATTTGTATTCAGATCTTTAGTTCTAATATTTCAGTCTCTTATTGTCCATGTTAGTTTTATTCCTTTCTCGTCTTTTAACCATCAGATTTTCATCTTCTTACATTCCGTTGGTTGACCAACTGTTTCTTGGAATCAGTTTTTTTTCCCCTCTCAGACTGGACTTCGTGAAAAGCTAATCTGGTGACATATTCACTGGCATCTTCAGTTTCCTAACTTCCACCCCACACATTTTGCTTATCTTCAGCCTGGGATCTACCTAACTCTCTACTTATTCTGTTGCTTGTCTTGAGTGGTACCAGCAAAACTTACATAGAATTCATGTATATTGGCTCCTCTAGTGATCTTGGTTTCCTCCCCGACCCCAGCTCAATTCATTCCATCATATTAAAAAAAAAATAATGTATTCCAATTGCTATGCATCTAGCCTAGCCCTCTTCTGATCAAGAACTATTCTTCATCTAAAGGGTGAACTATGAAGATTGTTGGGGACCTTCTGAAAAATTTTACTCATTCCTAAAAAAAAAATACACTAGGAGGGAGATGTCCTCCTTCTCTGAACATTATTGTGTTTGACTGTGATGCCAGAAATGGCTGAGGCTGTCCTGAGATGATCCTGAGACTGCAGCCTCATTAGGAGGGAAGGTGTTGCTGAGAGTGAGGCAGAGCAGTGGACCTAGATCTCTGACGTACCGTGTCCGGAGCAGTTCTGCTTGGAATGATGGTAAATCACCTTGTTGTTTAAGATAGCTTGAATTGGAGTTTTCTCTTACTTGCAGCAGAAAAAAATCCAAGCTGATATGAAACATCAATTCTCGGAGTAAGGAGCTGTAAGTGAACAAAGCTAAAATGATTGACTACGTGGAGAAGTAGGGTGAGGACAGGGATGATCAGACTTTTCTCAAGGGAAAGCTGGAAAACCTTACCATGCTATTGCAAGTAATTAATTGAGCCAGTAGAAGTCATACCTTTGGGTCTTGATGATGTGCTTCAGGGGATGGTATTAAGTGACCAGGAGGTAAATGACTTAGGACTTCCCTGGTGGCTCAGCTGGTAAAGAATCCGCCTGCAATGCAGGAGACCTGGGTTTGATCCCTGGGTTGGGAAGATGTCCTGGAGAAGGGAAAGGCTACTCACTCGAGTATTCTGGCCTGGAGAATTCCATGGACTGTATAGTCCATGGGGTTGCAAAGAGTCAGACACGACTGAGCGACTTACTTCACTTCAAGAAAACTTGAGGATGTTGGAGTCTGTTGTGTACTTATTGCAGCCATTAGAAAACTCCCAGAAGAGAACGACAAGCACAGGGTGAAACTGGGCTGTCTAAAAGCAGAGAGAAGGTCTTGGGGCTTTGGGAGACTGAAAATCTGCCATCTTTAGTCCATATTTACTGAGTCTGATAATTTGGAGTCTTGCAGAGTTGGAAAAGCCAAATCATCTATCTATGCTAAAGTTAGTCCAAGTAAGAGAGGGAGGGAGGACATTTAGCAGAAATTTAAATGAGGTAAAAAAAAACAAGCCTGATTTCTCAGGCTCAGGCACTTCTACTCAAGCATTTCTCACCAAAGGATACCCAAGTCCATTGTTTTGAATTCCCTCAAGATAAAGGTTATTCAACTGAGGGCCCCCGAATCTCCAGGATACTGAGGTGGTGGTTAGGACACTGACATTTTCAGACACGGAGTCAATGTCTAGACAAATCTTGGGCTATGGCTGCTAGCCAAGCATTAACCAAAAGAAAATAGAAGTTACTTAGCTTGTAGTACGTATATTGCCAAAGAAATTCCAAACTTGACCAACATAGTCTGTGTCCCTGCTGTCCTGAATTGATGTAACACTTGGAGCACTGAAGGGGAGGGCAAAACCTGGAGAGTTGTGGAGGGTGGTAGAGTCTGAGCTTTGAAGGACTCATCTTAAAACACCCCATCTCTGCTCTTCCCATCATGTGACAAAAATAAATATAGTATTTTGCAGTCAAAGACATTTTATCTGCTACAGCTTCATCTTGAGTACGTAATTTTTACTGATATCTTCAGGGCTGCATGGAAGTCTCTTAACTCAAGGCCAGGGGCCTATGTTATCTGTTCCAAAGGTCAATCACTGTGTTTGAGCTGCCTCCCCTATTCTCAGGTCCCTCCTTATGTTAGCCTTACAGCCAAGGCTGGATTCTGTCAGTTTTGTCTTCTTTAGTGCGGTGCACACAGTGACCTCCCAAAGATACCTCAGCCTAGTTTCCGGAAGCTGAGAATATGGGTGAAATATCAGTGCCACGATGACGTTATATGGCAAGGTTGATTTTAAGATGAGGAGATTGAATGGGCCTAGTCTAACCACAGGGGCCCTTAAAAGCAGATAAATCTTTCGATTGTTGGGAGAAGGGGAAGTCAGAGGGATTCAAAACTTGAGAAGGATTCGGTGTGGAATGTTACTGGCTGCAGAGACAGAGGAGTCCATAAGCCATGAGTGTGAGTGGCTTTTAGAAGCTCAGAAAAACAGCTGGCCCAAAGCTAGCAAAGGTAACAGGGCCCCATGTCCTAGGTGCACAGAACTAAATTTTGCCAACACCATGAATGAGCTTGGAACTGGATTCTCCCTCAAAGCGTCCACATAAGAGCCCAGGTTAGCTGACACCTTGATTTTAGCATCAGGAGATGGAAGGCAGAATTGCTTGCCAGGATTGACAACCTATGGAAACAGTGAGGTAATATATGGGTGGTGTTGTTTTAAGCCATGAAATTTGTTACACTGCAATAGAAAAAGAATACATCTGCCCTTGTTTAGCCACTCAGTCATGTCCAGCTCTTTTTCGACCGCCTGGAGTATAGCCCACCAGGCTCCTCTGTCCATGGGATTTCTCAGGCAAGAATACTGGAGTGGGTTGCCATTTTCTTCTCCAACATCTGCCTTAGGCATATGATTATTTCTAGCCATTTTTCCTGCCTTAAATTCTCTCTGAAGTGAACCCTTTCCTCTGTGTTCTAAAGACTTTTCAATCAGGAACAGTAGTTTATCAGTGAACCCCTCTCTTCACAGTTTTGATTACTATCTTGCATAAGTACCTCCTGGAGACTCTTGATTTCTCCTTAAACTTAAATCCCACCCCCTGTCTTTACTTCCCCCTTCCCAGTTGTCTTCATCACAGCCCTATGATGTAGCTTTTATTATCTTTATAAAGACAAACAATTTCTTTAAGGCCATAGAACTGCTTATGCCTGGGCTGAGAATCCAGTTCTCCTGGTCAGAGCTCAGCTGCTTAATCACTCGCTTTTATTATTTCTCATGTTAGCTTCATGCTCTTTCTCCCTGTTAGAAATTCGAGGAGACCATTTTTTTGAAGTGATGGACTTATTTTATCATGAATTGTTTCACACTGAGGTGCAAAATAAAAGTATAAAAATGTCTTAAAGTATTTGCATTTTAACTCATTTCTAATTCTAAAATGAGAATCTTAATTTTTTATTCTTTTCTGAGTTCAAACTATGGTAGGCATCAGTAAACAAGTACAGAGATGCTATAGGTGTCAGTGTTGGGGGAGAGGGGACAGTTTCAGCTTCCTTAGCTGTTGGCTTTTTCATTTGCATCGATGGACAGTGAGGATTAAAGGGCTAGTTCTTGGCCGTTGTCCCTGAGCAATAGTCCTAACCCCCAAAGAAACTGGCAGAGGGTGATGGCCTTTAGGTCCTTTGACTTTTCTCATGAGTCCCTTCCCAACCTTTCCAACTCTTAAATTAACCTTATTTCTACCTTTATTGAACTTAAAGACCTCTGCATTACATACTGGTGTGTTTCTTGTCACTAATCAAATCACATTATTTGATTAACAATGACTGATTTGTACCAAAACCTTTCTGAATCTACTTTGTTCTTCACATTATCTTCCCTATCTGTTTTGAGGTTTCTCCATTTAAAAAGTGTGCTATTGAAATGCAAATCATTGTTATTTTAAGTAACATTGTATTATTTTAACCTCTGGTAAATAATAACTGGAGTCTTTTTTCCCTCGTTCTTCAGCTCAATTTTATCTTACCTTTTAAGTAATTATTTATGATCATGGATTAATGCATTTTGGTGATGAAAATCTGAAACATGTATCAGTGTGGTACTACTTCAGAGCAATTGTATTTTTCTGCCGTTTTCTAGCCTAAAAACTATTTTTTTATTTAAAACCAGAAAAAATACAAAGTATTATTTAATGAAATTTTCTTCTCCTTGTGGCTTAAACTTTATTTTGTTTTCTGGCAGTGTATATGGTGAATTTTACAGTGATTTTTGCTTTCTGTTCCTAATCTGATAGATTCTAAAAGAAAAGGATGAACTGAAAAGCCAGCTTTATGCAGCGCTGCAACAAATAGAGAGTCTCCGAAAGGAATTGAATGATGTACTGACCAAGCGTGCCCTTCAAGAGGAGAGCTTCATTGTAAGGAGCAGAAGCTAAGTGATGTTAAGTCTCATCAAGCTGATCTTGAACTGGAAGTCAAGGATTCCCTGGATACCATCCATAGGCTAGAAAATGAACTGAAAAAACAGAATAAGATTCAAAGCCAGTTGAAAGCTGAGAAAGCTCACCTGGAGGAACAGATTGCAGAGCTGAAGGAGAGCCAGACCAAGGACAAAGCTCAACTTCTTGAGATGCAAGAGGCCATCAAGGACTTGAGTGCCATCCGGGCAGACCTCGCGAATAAATTGGCAGAGGAACAGAAAGCCAGGAAAGAGGTCCTCAAGAACCTTTCTGACCTAAGGACACAAGCGAAATCTAAAGATGAGGAAACAGCTACAGTCATCACTCAGTTAAAACTCGAAAGAGACATTCACCAGAGGGAGCTAGAAGATCTCACATCGTCATTGCAGAGTGTGAAAACGAAACATGAACACAATATCCAGGAGCTGATGAAGCACTTCAAGAAGGAAAAGAGTGAGGCTGAGAATCATATTAGGACCCTGAAGGTACCTGCGCTGAGTTATCCTGATGATACTGGAGGAAATTTTCTGGTGACTCATGAAGTTAATAAAGCGTAAACTTTTAGAGATCGTTCTGTATTCCCAAGCACTGAAGGGGAGATAAAACTAACAATAAAAAGGCGTATTCATGCCTGTTCGGTCAGGTTGAAATGAGTTATAGTGGCCACCTGGGAGCACCTATCACAGAGGACTGAAACCCTTAAAAAAGAATGGTTAGCTGTTTGGGGAGTTCAGGAAAGGCAGACAGAGGTGGCAGTGAGTCATGGGCCTGAAATGTGCCTGCATTCAACATTTATGATCTTCTAAAATATAAAAGGCAAAGACTTGTCAAGGCCATAGAAGCTGTAACCATGGCCCCTATTAGCATGGTAACTAAAGAGGATCAGTCTGTGGGTTTTGTAAACCCAAGGCTTTTTGAGATTTACCCCTCCTTTTCCAAGTCAGAATTGCCTGGGTAAATGTGTAATTGAATCTTGGATTTGAGGAAGTATTTCTAAGATGTACATATTAGCAGTTATCACATGCAGGGGAGTCATCTCATAACATGATTGTTAGGAGTGTGATAAATCTATCCCCCTTTCCTGCTTTAGTTTTCTCTAGAGCATGCATCATCATATGATATAGATTTCATACTATTTATTTTTTAATCTCCTTTTATTAGTATGAAAACTCCATGAGGATTGGGATTTGACTCTTGTTTATGACTATATCCCTAGTGCCCAGTTCCTGGAACATTAAAAACATCTTGTTGAATAGATGAATACATGCATAAATCTGTAAAAATTAATTATATCTTTTCTCAAAATTTCTTGAAATGCAACTACCATAAAAATGCTTATGATAAAGATGAAATTATTAACTATAATTAAGATGCACTTGTAGAATGTTTTCAGCTAATTTATTAATTTTTCTTTAGTCCTATTTAGTCTACTGGCAGTAGTGAATTTGGAGTTATTTAAGTTGGGGTGGGAAGAGCAGAATGGAAGCTGGAAGAAATAGGTAAGAGGCTTGCATTCTATTTCATGTAGCCTAAGACACTGTCATTTGTAAGGTGGATCATTACTCTGTGCTTAGGAAAAAAAATTACGCCCATGAAAACGTGACATGCTGTCAACTGTAAGATAACATCCCAAGGCAGAGAAGGTAAAATTTGAAAAAATTGTATCTTTTGATATTGGTGAAGTATGGCATAATAGTCTTTCAGTGTTGTTGAGTCCATAAGCAAAAGCAGAATCAGAGCTATGGAGAAGAGCATACACACACACACACACACACACACACACACACACACATATTGGAGAAGGCAATGGCAACTCACTCTAGTCCTCTTGCCTGGAAAATCCCATGGACAGAAGAGCCTAGTGGGCTGCAGTCTATGGGGTCGCTAGGAGTTGGACACAACTGAGCGACTTCACTTTCACTTTTCACTTCCATGCATTGGAGAAGGAAATGGCAACCCACTCCAGTGCTCTTGCCTGGAGAATCCCAGGGATACACACACACACACACACACACACACACACACACACATATTGGAGAAGGCAATGGCAACTCACTCTAGTCCTCTTGCCTGGAAAATCCCATGGACAGAAGAGCCTGGTGGGCTGCAGTCTATGGGGTCGCTAGGAGTTGGACACAACTGAGCGACTTCACTTTCACTTTTCACTCCATGCATTGGAGAAGGAAATGGCAACCCACTCCAGTGCTCTTGCCTGGAGAATCCCAGGGACGGGGGAGCCTGGTGGGCTGCCATATGTGGGGTCGCACAGAGTCGGACACGACTGAAGTGACTTAGCGGCAGCATATATATATATATGATACATATATGGAAAATAAAATGCATATCATATATTGATTGGTTGGTTGTGACAATAATACTAGCAGACATTTTTTTCAGCACTTAGGTTGTTCTGGTTTTATTACTGTAAAAACTTTATATGTGTTATTCATTTAATACATCATCTCTGTAGATTGTGTGATGTTAATTTCTCTCCAATGAAGAAATTCAGACTTGAGAAGTCACTTTTCCAGGGTCTTACACTGGCAAGTAATAGAGATAGGGCTTGAACTAAGGTAGTCAGATACTTTAGTTCTTAACTACATTGCTGTACTGGAAAAGGTTTAGACTCTAGACTGGCTAGGTTTATTTTTGAGTGACTAGTTGGATAATGAAGCTGTTTGTCCAGATGGATAATATAGACAGAGCAACATATTTGGAGAGAGTAATGTCAAATCCAGCTTCTTAACATGTTGTTCAGTTGGGTGGAAGAGACCTTAAACCTAATCATGAAAAGCTAGGTGGAACAGTTTAGTACGTAATAGGTTAGAAGTTGAGGATTAAGTGGAGATTCAAGTTAGATATTTCGGAGAAGGCAATGCCAACTCACTCTAGTACTCTTGCTTGGAAGATCCCATGGACAGAAGAGCCTGGTGGGCTGCAGTCCATTGGATCGCTAAGAGTTGGACATGACTGAGCAACTTCACTTTTACTTTTCACTTTCATGCATTGGAGAAGGAAATGGCAACCCACTCCAGTATTCTTGCCTGGAGAATCCCAGGGACAAGTGAGCTTGGTGGGCTGCCATCTCTGGGGTCGCACCGAGTTGGATGTGACTGACGTGACTTAGCAGCAGCAGCAGCAAGTTAGATATTTGGGAGCTAGTAACCCATTGTTGGTAGTTGAAATCAAGGGTTTGGATGACATTATGCAAGGAGAAAGAAGGGGATGAAATTCTAGAACACCACTGTTTAAGGGAAAAATTGACTAAACTGAGAAGGAGTTCCTAGGAAATACAGAACAAAAAACCACACACGACACAGGAGGAGAACCAGAAGAGAATGGTATCTTGTAAACCTAAGGAGGACATTTTAGAAGAGTACAGTCATAAGTGTCAGTGCAGCAGACAGGCTAAAAGATGAACTAAATAATGCATTTGTTCCGTTTGTCACAAATGGGGGGAGAAGGTCTGTGGGGAGATGTGAGGGGCTGGACCAATAACATAGTGGATAGATTTCAGCAGGAGACAGGACATATCTTCCTTTGAAGGTTCTGAAAGAGCTCAGTAAGCTTGGGAATGTTGACAGGGATGGACTCGGGTTGTCGATGTGAATCTTGAGTAGAGCGGCCGTGCAGTGAGTTGTTCATGGTGGTGAAGGCTGGTACCAACCGCACGAGGCCAGTCTTAGGAGCAGGTGATGTGCTCCCGCAGGGCTACCACTGAAGAAGTGTCACGGACAAAGGAATGAGAGAATGGAGGCAAAGGAATCGGTGACCACAGGCTGCTTGTTTGGTAGGAGTTGTTCGACTGGAGCTTAGATTTTCAGAGTTGAGGTCCAGGCGAGTGGTAATGCAGTGAGTTGCCATTGTGGAATGTGGGTGGAGGTGGTTGGAAAAAAATGGGTCAAATAACTTTGATGTTAGTTTGTTGGGTAGATATTTGGGTGTTCATGATGCTGTTGCAAAGGTGTTATTGGGTCACACACCAAAGACGTCAGTGAAGAGGATGAGTGGTCAGTTGGCTACCGCTAACCAGGAAGGCAGAGTCGAAACAGTGTGAATCTCAATGGAAGGTGACGTTTTTGCATGAGGATGTCATGATTTGTTAGGGCATGAATTGAGAAATGGTTCTTTCAAGGAACTTTCGGTTTTCCTGGGAATGTTGAAACTGCACCCTCTTTTTCTTCTTGGTATTACTGACATATTTCGTATTTCATCGTCACTATGTAGTTGTGTGATAAACATGCATTCCAGCAGGAGTTGGTAATAATTTAATCAGTCCTTGCAGATTTAAGATCATCTGTGTAAAAACATCATTCTCACATTGTATTGAAAGTATGCTTTCTAGAGAGGGAGGTGAAGTCAGGAGGTACAGCCTGCTTGACAGAAACTGCATTTGCCCCTGGACGCCTTGGCATATGAACAAGATAGCATGCATCATAGTAGCAAGTGGACTTCAGCCTGCTGATTTGGAGCTGATTTACACAGCTCTGAGCAGCCTCCCTACTTCCCCCTTAGTCCCTCTTTCTCCCCCCAACTCCTCCCTTTCAGCCTTCAGATACCACCTGTGTTGCCTCTTTCAGAATGCTGATCCAAGTGTATCACTTCCTGCTCAGAAACCTTCAAAACCCATTACTATCTCAGGAACAAAGTCTCAGATCTAGTCCAGTCCTCCCTGATGTGGTCCCACTTGAGCTGTTCACAGTTGGAGCCTTTTTCTATTCCCCAGCTGCCCTCTTACAAATGGAAAACCATTTCCTACACCAACTTCTCACTGCCTGCTCTTCGTCCAGATTGTCTTTCCCCCCAGTCTGCAGGAGGAAAAGGGCTGCCTAACCTTTCAAGGCCCAGTTAATTTTTTCTTTCTCTTACGGATTCATTGAAGATGGATATATCTCAACTGAGGTTGAGATAAATCTCTTGCTCCTCTGTTTCCATAGTGGTCTGTGGCTACCACTAGTACAGTACATTTAGGCTGCCTGATATTTTGGTATGTTTGGGGTATATTCATACCTCTGCAGTAGGACAGGCAGCAGGTATTGGTTGCTTAGATTTTTTTTTTTTCAGTTTGTTTGTTTTTTATTTGGAAGACTGAGATGAGGGATTTTGTAGTCACTCTTTAATATGGTACAAAAGCAGCAGCATATGTGCTTAAAAGGAGACCAGGGATTGTGAGAGCTCAGTACTGTTCTCTTAAATTGAAATCACCCATGAGGGATAACCCCACCTCATGCTTTTTATTAATATAATCCTGTACTTTTGACTCATATATATACATATATTTTTTAAAATGTAAAGTTATTTTAATTGGAGGTTAATTACTTTACAATATTGTATTGATTTTGCCATACATCAACATGTATCCACCACAGGTATACACGTGTTCCCCATCCTGAACCCCCATCCCTCCTCCCTCCCCGTACCATCCCTCTGGGTCGTCTCAGTGCACCAGCCCCAAGCATCCAGTATCATGCATTGAACCTGGACTGGCTATTTGTTTCATATATGATA
Source organism: Aepyceros melampus (assembly GCA_006408695.1). Taxonomy (NCBI): domain Eukaryota; kingdom Metazoa; phylum Chordata; class Mammalia; order Artiodactyla; family Bovidae; genus Aepyceros; species Aepyceros melampus. The sequence continues at coordinate 472,016 of SJXQ01007996.1, read as the reverse complement.
TTATACATGTTTCAATGCCATTCTCCCAAATCATCCCACCTTCACCCTCTCCCACAGAGTCCAAAAGACTGTTCTATACATCTATGTCTCTGTTGCTGTCTCGCATATTAAAAATAGTTGATAGCAGTGGTCATCATCAAAGGTTTAATATGTCGAGTTATTTACAAGAGGGCTATAGATAAATAGCTCTGTAAATGTTGTGTTTCTCTTTTAGCTTCACCTTAATTTATTACTTTTTCTGAGTCTAGTAAGTGCTGATACATTACCATTTTTTTTCTCTGCACAAATTATATATTTTTCCCCATCCAGACCTACCCTTCTCATGCTTATTTTTTTAATTTAAATCTAAAATATTTTAATGAAATACTCTTGCTGCTATTAATATCTGAAGGTTCTTTGAAGGTTTTTTGAAGGCTGTTATCACCTCAAGATGATTTCAACAAAGATAATTTTGTAGAGCCTTACTGGGGTCAGAAGGCCATAAGTAGAGTTGTGTACTTTTGCCATTTTCTGGCCATATGATCTTTATCAAGTTACTTAATCTCTTTGTGCTTCATCAGTAGAATGGGAACAGTCACGTCTTTCTCTCTCACAGGGTTTTTGTGAGTGACATCACTGTGTAAACCCTAAAATGAAATGTAAACATTATAATGAGACCACCAAAAGAAGTAAGTTCTTCGTCAAACCTAGGCATTAGTGTTCTGGTAAATGTTCTACAACAAGTTCTCCGGAGGCAAAGAAGGGAGCCTCATCTGTAAAAAAGCATTAGCCAAGTTCAGTGATTTAAGAGCCCCTTCTGACTGCTTTCAAGCTATCAAACAGCATCACTGGACACAGAGTTGGGAGCTGAACATAGCGGTTCCCTCAGAGTCTCTGTGAGCTGGCCCAGCTCACCAGTGGCCTTGGGGCAAGATTGTCTATACCCGTGGTCTTTATAAGACACAAAGAACAGCCAGGCATTCTGCTGAAGCTTAAAACCATAATGGAACAGTTTTCCTGATGGGAGATTCTATTTTGAAAATTTATTTTTGGATAATGAATACAAGATTCCTAATTTAAAAAAAGATCAGTTCTTTTGTTAACTCAAAGTGGCATCAGGTCTTCGCTGAATTTTGTGGGGTGAATAAGATGGAGATTTTGTCTCAAACTCACACAACGTCCTCCCTTCGGGAAACTACTTCCCATGATTATGTTCCCGTGTACCTAATTAAATTCATACAGTAAATGTATACAAAGACGCGAATATATTTTAGGCATTGAAATTTATTTTAAACAGATTCTATGTAGTTGCTTACAGGCTGTCAGTAGCTGGTGGGTGTAACTAGTACTAACCACATTGCAAGCGCACCCAGCTGGTTTTTAAAATGTTATGATATATGTACCTTTCAAAGGTAGTAAGGCAGAGTAGCTGAAAACATGTACAGTAGAGAGAATTTCTGGGTTCAAATCCTAGCTGTGTTATGGTCACTGCAGCCCCTTGGGAGAATTATTAGTGTTGTTCTGCTTAAGTTTCAAAAAAGGAGACAGTAATAATATCTCCCTGGTCAGGTTGTGGTGAGGATGAAATGAGGAAAAGCTATACAAAAAGGTCTTAATGCTGTGCCTGACAAAGTCAGCATCCACATTATTGTCCTTTCAAAGGTATTTAAGTTCACATACCTGGCAAATCTTTGTTGAATCCCTTCCACACATTATTGCTAAATATATTAGGAAATTACTAATTTTTTTTTAAAGCTGATTCTGATTGTATTTCAAATAAGAAATGAAACCAGGCAGATTATTGCATTATTGGTACTGAAATAATCCCTGGTAAACCTTCTTTACATACTTAGTTGTCTATAGTTTTTTTGCTGCTGCAATTCATAATCTTTTTAATCCCACAAGAGTGCTATTCATAATTACATTGCACAAAAAAAGCACACAATTCTTTCACAGAAAACGTGGAGGTAGCTTGAAAAGGAACATTGTGACGCTCCTCTCATAGAAAAGGAAAGTGATCAGGCAGCGATATCCCACAGTGTGTCCTTGTAGGGGCATTTCTCGGCAGGTAGTGCCCCTCCTTTGGGTTACACAGACCCCTGCTTACACCTTTATTGAGAGCTTCTTATTCATCGTTGTCAGACTTGATTGTTGCATCTGTGTCTTTTATGGTTCATGCCTGTTACCTTCAGAACCTAGTACAGTAGCTTGCACTTACTTGGTTGCCCAGTTAGTGCTAAGCAGAGCTTGAACATATGGGAAGAATGTTTCCTTTGCATGTCTGTCTATGTGGAAATGCTTAAAAGTGGCAAAATCTCCAAGTATTTGCCGACTGGTATAACGTGGAATTTATCTTGTGTACAGTTTGGCTGTGGCCAGTGGACTTTCTCTTTTCTCCTTTTTTTCCCTCTCAGGCAGAAAGCTTAGAAGATAAGAATATGGCTAAGGTCCAGCGTTGTCAGCTGGAGAAGCTGAAATCACAGTATGACAGACTGACAGAGGAATTAACCCAGAATGAAAATGAGAACAAAAAATTGAAGCTAAAATACCAGTGTTTGAAGGATGAACTAGAAGAAAAGGTAAAAATGTGGATGGATTCTAAGTGAAAAGGCTTATTTGCATTTCTTCTAGAACATAGAAATTAATAAATGCTAATTTTCAGCTTTCATAGAAAAGTTGTATTGGTGCCAGATATAGTCATAGAAGTTTATTAGGATGCTGTGATTTTTATTCTTTCAACAACTAGTAACTTTCTAATACTTTTTATTTTTAAATTTCTAATGGATCTTAAAATAGGTATTTACAGGCAAGTAGCAAAGAAAGGAGTTATGGTTTATTGAAGACCTACTCTATGGCAAGCATTTATGCCAACAGGTTGATTTATGTGTGCTCATTTAATTCACACAACTCTTTGAGTTAGATTTTATTGACCCTTTTAACCCATGAGGAAACCATGGTTCAAGATAAAATATGTAATAGTTAAGTGGTCACTGTACACTAGGCACTCTTCATGCTTATAGTCATTTTATGAAATTGATACTATTAGGCTCATTTTTGAAGTTACAGAGACTGAAGCTTAAGAAGGTTGGTAACCCTGGAACATTACCAGCAGACTCACTGCTTTCCTGTCAGGAATTTAGGGTGTATCTGCTGTATATCGGGGCTTTTCAGGTGGCACTAGTCGGAGAAGGCAATGGAACCCCACTCCAGTACTCTTGCCTGGAGAATCCCATGGATGGAGGTATCTGGTAGGGTACAGTCCATGGGTTGCTAAGAGTCAGACAAGACTGAGTGACTTCACTTTCACTTTTCACTTTCATGCATTGGAGAAGAAAATGGCAACCCACTCCAGTGTTCTTGCCTGGAGAATCCCAGGGACGGAGGAGCCTGGTGGGCTGCCGTCTGTGGGGTCGCACAGAGTCGGACACGACTGAAGAGACTTAGCAGCAGCAGCACTAAAGAACCCACTTGGCAATGCAGGAAACATAAGAGACACAGATTCAATCCCTGGGTCGGGAAGATCCAGGAGGGCATGGCGACCGCCTCCAGTACTCTTGCCTGGAGAATCCCATGGACAGAGGAGCCTGGCGGGCTACAGTCCATGTTGTTGTTCAGTCACTCAGTTGTGTCTGACTGTGATCCCATGGACTGCAGTACGCCAGGCTTCCCTGTCCTTCACCATCTCCTGGAGTTGTTCAAACTCGTGTTCATTGAGTCGGTGATCACATCCAACCACCTCATCCTCTGTCACCCCCTTCTCCTCATGCAGGGTCGCAAAGAGTCAGACACAACTGAAGCGACTTAGCATGCATGCGCACTATGTATCAGGCATAGGTAGAATACTAGGGACTTTCAGCAAGTCACTGCTTCTGTGGCAAAGTGTCACTAAGAATAGAAGATAGAACACTTAAATTTGTGTTCTGTGTCTTTCAGTGCAGTTCAGTTTTTCAGTCATGTCCAACTCTTTGTGACCCCATGGACTCCCTGTCCATCACCAACTCCCAGAGTTTACTCAAACTCATGTCCATTGAGTTGGTGATGTCATCCAACCATCCCTGTGTCTTTACCAGCTTCTTGAAAGGATTTGCCTTCCAGTGTGATAGAAGTCAAATAGAGAAAAGACTCTTAGCATTTGGAAGGATAGGGCAGGATAGACTGGGCCAGATGAATCCTATTCTCGATAAGTGTTACTTAACTAACATCTGTGATGTGGCTCAGATGGTAAAGCATCTGCCTGCAATGTGAGAGACCTGGGTTTGATCCCTGAGTTGGGAAGATCTCCTGGAGAAGAAAACGGCAACCCACTCCAGTACTCTTGCCTGGAAAATCCCATGGACGGAGGAGCCTAGTAGGCTACAGTCCATAGGGTCGCAAAGAGTCAGACATGACTGAGCGACTTCACTTTCAGGGTGTCATAAAACTCTGCATAAACCTCTAGAAGAAACTTTCATGCTTTGCTCTTCTTTTGCTCTGTCATTTCTGTATATATATATATTTACCTTTCTAGTAATTGTTAAAATCAGGGAAATAAAATTTAAGTAAACTTCGTGTTTATGATTAAATGTGCTTAAGTTGCTAAATATAGGCCTACAACCTTGACAGTTGTTGGATCTTAGCTCTTATGTCATACTTTGTTTTCATTATGTCTAATGTTCACAAATATTTAATGTATCTGTTTTCAGGGTGTAGTTGCTTTGGAGATAATGCTTAATTTTCCTAATTAAAATGTAGCCAGGAAGTTATATTAACATGTTATATATTTAGTTATTTGTGTTTAGGAACTAGTGGAGACATTTTTGATACACTGAAAGTGTAAAGGTTACCTTATTTGGCTTAAAATAAATTTTTCTTTACTTTGTATTTGTGATGTTCCAGATATATATGCATTATCGTGCATTCATATAAATGGAACATTCAAGACTTCCCTGGTGGTCCAGTGGTTAAGACTTTGTTCTTCCCCTGCAAGGGGCTTGCATTTGATCCCTGGTTGAGGAACTAAGATCCTGCATGCCCCATGGCATAGCCAAAATTAAATAAATAAGTAAATACGTAGAACATTTACCTTAGAACAGAGTTTTTGTCAACTACAAACTGTTACCTGCTATGAGCCCTTGCCATCTACCTCTGTAAGGATTAAATCATATACTGCTCTGGCTGTTGACTTTCAATGCCTCCCTAAGGGACTTCAAGGAAGAGATCAGGGATGAGGCACTCTGTGCTCTGGGAAAACTGGCAGAACAGGTCTCCAGGAGTTAGATATTTTCAGGAGCTGATTTTATGAAACCAATCCTTGCACCTGCTCATATCTAGAAAAGCCCTAAATCCTTTGATGGTGACATCAGTCCCTTGTGACTAGCAGAAAGCCTTTGCAAAGATAAATGTTTGATTGCATGTACTCCGTGTTCATCACCAGAATCACGTATATATTTACTTTGCCCCCTACCTCTTTGAAGCAGTTGCCCAGAGCTCTCTGAGGTGCTGTCTCCCAGGCTGCAGCCCTCATTTTGCTCCAGATAAAGCTTAACTCTTATGTTCGTTTTTTTCAGTCAACAGTTTCTAGAGTTAGTGGTTGTACAGTAGATTCTCCCTAGCCTCCCTTAGTGGTTTCCCTGTTCACAATTTCAGTTACCTGCCACAGCAGATTACTGAAATTACCAATTTTGGACCATTTGCGGTACAGAAAGATTAATTGGAAAATTCTAGAAATAATTCGTAAGTTTTAATTGAAGTCGCTCAGTCTTGTCCGACTCTTTGGACCCCATGGACTGTAGCCCACCAAGCTCCTCCATCCATGAGATTCTCCAGACAAGAATACTGGAGTGGGTTGCCATTTCCTTCTCCAGGGGATCTTTCTGACCCAGGGATCGAACCCAGGTCCCCACACTGCAGGCAGACGCTTTAACCTCTGAGCCACCAGGGAACTGCACATTATTCTGAGTAACATGGTGAAATCTTCCTCTGTTCCACTTTTTTCCACCTGGGATGCCCTCTTATCTCAATCTGCTGCTAACATCCAACCAGCCACATCATCATGGCTTGATAGCCCAGAATGACCCAAAGCAGGTGAGATCCTCCTTCTGAGGTATTATCAGAAGGTCAGTAGTAGCTTAATGCTATCTCATCATGTAGGCATTTTAATGTCTCATATCCTCACCAGAAATGTGGTAAATATGACACAGTAAGATGTTTTGATAAAGAAAGAGACCACCTTCATATAACTTTTATTGCAGTGTAGCATTACAGTCGCCCTATTTCATTCTTAGTTACTATTGGTGATCTCTTACTGTGCTGGTTCATAAGTGAAACTTTATTATAGATATGTATGTGTAGAGCATCGTCACTCTGCTGTAAAAGCAGAGACATCACTTTTCTGACAAAGGTCTGTATATTCACAGCTCTGGGTTTTCTAGAGGTCGTGTATGGGATGTGAGAGCTGGACCATAAAGAAGGCTGAGTGCTGAATTGCTGCTTTTGAACTGTGGTGCTGGAGAAGTCTCTTAAGAGTCCCTTGATCTGCAAGGAGATCAAACCAGTCAATCTTAAAGGAAATCAACTCTCAATATTCATTGGAGGGACTGATGCTGAGGCTCCAATACTTTGGCCACATGATGGGAAGAGCTGACTCATTGGAATAGACCTTGATCTTGAGGAAGACTGAAGGCAGGAGGAGAACGGGACAACAGAGGATGAGATGGTTGGATGGCATCACCAACTCAATGGACATGAGTTTGAGCAAGCTCCGGAAGATAGTGAAGGGCAGGGAAAACCTGGCATGCTGCAATCCATGGGGTCGCAAAGAGTCAGGCACAACTGAGCGACTAAAGTGATGGATGTGTAGGAAAAAAACATGTAAAGGATTTGGTACTGTCTGCAGTTTCAGATACCCCCTGGTGGGGTCTGGAATGCATCCCTCAGATAATTGGGGATTCCTGTAGTCCTTTGCTATATATTGAGCGTCTAGCATGTGGGAGGCATTGCTGGATGCTGGGGATAAAATGCAGGTCTAAAGTGGAAAGTTTGTAGTGGGATCATTAAAAGAAATATCCCTTTCGATTGTTAAAACTATTGAATATATAGTCAAGTCCTGATAATAGGTGCTGATGCAAAGAAAAGATATCTAAAGTCTAAAATGGTAAACAATCTTAAGAATACAGAGACACACACTCATATACACATAGCCTATGGGCTTGCTTTAAATGTTTAATATATTTTGTTTACATGATTGTTGTATCCTTTTGATTGACTTAGCTGTTTTTGTTCACCTAATTTTTTTTTAGTATAATTAGCTGTGAATCAAAACTTCATTGGATCAAATTATATCCAGATAGCCCTTTCTCTTTCAGAGGTAGTGAGATGTTGATGGCTATGGACAGAACTTTCAGTTTAAATCATTTTCTAGCCATGTGGCATTAGGCAAGTTGCTTAAAACTCAAAGTCCAAGTTATATCATCCTTAAAACTGGTATAATAATAAATTCTAATGCAGTTAAATGTGAAAATATATTTAAAGTGCTTGGCAGAGTGTCTGTTACCTGATCAGCTATCAGTCAGCAGCTGCCATTATTTTATTATTGTTAAGTTTCTAAGTGGATGCCAGTTAATGGTTCAGCCAAGCAATAAACCAATCAGCAAGCATTGATTAACTACTTATGATATGTTAAGGATTAAGGGCCAGGGAAGTGGGAATAAGACTTACTGCAGAACTATGTTGATTGGATGTTTTGAGCCAGAACTGTGTTGAATCACTTGAGATGATGGTCCACAAAGGAGGAGCCAACTTGAGCTGGCATTTCCTGTTGAACAAACAGGAGGGTGGGTTTATAATTATGTTTGCTATTTGAAGAGAGGAACCAAATCATGATTGTTTTCCTATCCCCAAGATTAGGTACAGAGCTTGACATATGGTAGGTGATTTATAAGCAATTGTGGACGAAGAGATACGAATGTGTGTGCATACGTGCTCGTGTTTGCATGCTCAGTCGCTCAGTCATGTCCTACTCTTTTGTGACCTGATGAACTGTAGCCTTCCAGGCTCCTCTCTTCATTCTTGGATTTCTTGGGTTTCCCAGACAAGAATGCTAGAGTGGGTTGCCATTTCCTCCTCCAGGGGATCTTCCTGACCCAGAAATTGAACCCATGTCTCCTGCGGCTCCTGCATTGGCAGACGAATTCTTCACCACTCGCACCACCTGGGAAGCCCTGCTTGTGTGTTTATGTGTAGATAAAAATGTCGTAACCTGTGGCTATAGATGTTTGTTCATTCTCTCTTCCTGTCTCTCTCTCTCCTCTTCCCTCCCTCTCTTCCCCACTCCTCCTTTCCCTTTCCTTCAGTGAGTGTCTATGTGTTGGCCAATCTGGGGGAAATAAAAACAAGAAAACAGTACAAAAATATGTCCCCAGTGAAAAAAAGCCCATGACTTATATCCCAGAGATTCCTGCTAACCAAGCAGTGCAGTGAACTTGATAAATAGGGCCCAATTGAAGGATTTATAATCCTAATGAAGGTGTTTCCGATCAAAAGGGTCTCTATAGAACCATTTCTGATCAGCGTATAGATTATGTAGGCTATCTGGATGCTTAGCTAACTCATATGATACTTGCTTTTCTCCATTGTTATACTTTAACTTCATTTTCTATTATTAGTTCTTTTGGAAGATGTAAGTAGCTGCAGTGAAACAATTAGGAGATGAATTGTGAGACAATCTAAGGCAATTGCAGTTCACAGGAAAGTAAGCATTGAATAGATTAGGGTTTGCAGAAATGTGGTTTTGTTCCTTCTCATGAAATCAGTTATTTAAATTGTGAAGTGACATGTAGCAACAAATTTAAAGCTATGGCTGTATTGGATAAAAACACTTAAGAAATAATTTTCTTATATAAAATGTGGATCTTTAAAAAGATCATTATAATTCAGATTTGCAAGTGTAATGATGATGCCATTTTTCATAAGCTGGAAACTGAGGTTGAGAGCATAGGATTGTGACTTGCCCAACATTGCACAGCTTGTGTTGGAAACAGGATATGAGCACAGATTTCTTGTATTTTCCCCTTTATTCACTGCCAGTAAAATGACTCACGTTTCTGTCTTTTCATTGATTTCTTTAGTGTTGAATTTAAATTTGTTGTTATTACAGTCAACAGATTACCATACCCTTTCTTATTTGTTTTTAGTCTGTATACATTTTGGATTAGAAGTCATCAGTAATTTTTTTAGAAAAGTCTAATTAAAACCTGATATTTCCACATAAAAGATATCTGTGACTGGAAAAAATGAATCAGCATTGTTTAATTTTGTTTTGTTTTTAATTTGACCATCTGTTCAGGATTGTTCTTTTTCATGAGGTGAAAAAAATGTATATGATTGTCAGATATCTGTTCTATAAAATAGTCACTCTGCTAAAATCACAGTTTTACATTTTTTACCAAGAAGTCCTTGATAGTAGCAGGCAGAATTCTCTGTTTTTTTTTTTGTTTGTTTCTCCCCCCACAAATATGAGAAAGAAGTAGAAGTTAACGAGCTGTTGACTTGTAGCATTTATTTTAATGATTACAGTTTAGGCCATTTTAAGGCAATTTTTACTCTTTCTTTGGTGCTTCATCTTTTTTACATCGTGTGAATAGACTAAAGCCATAACTTCTACATATTAATTTGAGGGCAGACTTTAAACCAGATGCTTTAAATAAATACTAACTAGGATACTATGAGTAATTTCCTGTCAGATTTCTCCCAATTAAAAAAAAGAAACAATGAAAATAATAATAAAATGGTCAAATTGAAGGCAAAATTATAAATTTATCATCTGTTACTTGTAAAGTGCTTTTAACTGAATCCCTGATAGTCGTTTTTCCAGAGTAGTCCCTAATTTTTCAGAGAATTGACGGAAACACCAGAGTGTTACCATGTATGAATCATTCAGCCAGATGTTAGAAAACACGTTTAGAATGCATCGATGGAATGACCTTACACCAGCTGTGTGGAGGGAGGGGCAAGACCCACAGATGCATGAAAGGACATTTGGTCTCTACTTTGCAGACTGAAGCAGCTTCCCTGGTGGCTCAGGTGGTAAAGAATCTGCCCATAGTGTGGGAGACCTTTATCCCTTGGTGAAGGGAATGGCAACCCACTCCAGTATTCTTGCCTGGAGAATTCCATGGACCAAGCAGCCTGGCGGGCTGCAGTCCATAGAGTCACAGGGTCAGACGCGACTGGGCGACTAACACTTTCACACTTCCCCAGACTGAAACGAAGGTGTGGAGAAGCCCCTTCCTACTTCTTTCCCATTGGCAGTGAACTCTCTACCAACCATTTACAATCTAACCGGTTTGTTTTAAGTGAATTTAAGGAGGGACGTCCAAGTTTGTGTCTTTATGACCCCTGATTTGGATTTGAATTTGAAGCATTTCAAGTCATTTTGAAGGGCTTCCCTGGTAGCCCAAATTGTGAAGAACCTGTCTGCCAATGCAGCAGGTATAAGAGATGTGGGTTCAATCCCTGGGTCTGGAAGATCCCCTGGAAGAGGAAATAGCAAACTTTTCCAGTATTCTTGCCTGGAAAATCTCTTAGCCAGAGGAGCCTGGCAGGCTACAGTCCACTGGGTCACAGAGAGTCGGACACGACTGAGTGACTAACACTTCACTTCCACTTTTCAAGGCATTTAATCTTTAACTTGCTGTCAGTTCAGTCACTCAGTTGTGTCCAACTCTTTGTGACCCCATGGACTGCAGCACACCAGACTTCCCTGTCCATCACGAACTCCTGGAGTTCACTCAAATTCATGTCCGTTGAGCCGGTAATGCCATCCAACCATCTCATCCTGTGTTGTCCCCTTCTCCTCCCGCTTTCTATCTTTCCCAGCATCAGAGTCTTTTCAAATGAATCAGTTCTTTGCATCAGGTAGCCAAAATATTGGAGCCTCAACTTCTGCATCAGTCCTTCCAGTGAATATTGAGCACTGATTTCCTTTAGGATTGACTGGTTGGATCTCCTTCAATCCAAGGGATTCTCAAGAGTCCTCTCCAACACCACAGTTCAAAGGCATGAATTCTTCAGCGCTCAACTTTCTTTGTAGTCCAACTCTCACATCCATACATAACTACTGGAAAAGCATAGCTTTGACTATATGGATCTTTAACGTACTGAGTGGTTGAAAACTACAGGAGCTTGAGAAGAAAGAAGTCTTTGGAGCACTTTTCTCTAAAATCTTGTATTGCTAGTTTGGTTTCATTTCCTTGTGAAACTGTGAGTGATATCCAGAGTGTAGGAGTTAGACTGAATGATAGTATGTAGTTGCTTGGGATGTGTCAGTTAGCCAAGAGGAATAGGCCACCTGAAGGTTTCTACCGCCTGTGTGTCAGTGCTCTGCCAGATGCTGAGCAGGCCTAGCTTGCCTTGTAGACCCTGAAAAATTCATACGGTGAATGTCTAGCTCTGTTTACATGGCGTTTCTTTTATCACCATTGAAAGCATTTGTTGACTCAGTCCATTTTTTTCATTTAATGTTGAACAAGCAATATTCTTTAAATTTATGATAAGCCAATATGTAGAAGGTGCTTACTGTATACATGAGTTATATTATTTGGAGATTTGTTTTTCCACTTTTTTCCCCATAGCCTTTCATAGGAATAAATGTATACTTTAGCATCCTGTAAGGAAAAGAAAAAGAGGAGAGAAACAAATTCTGTTGGTTTTCTAAAGACATTGTAAGTTTAAACATTTTTCTGGAGATGAATGGTGCAATTTTTTCTTTTTAAAATTAAACAGTGTTCCTTCCAGATGCATAATTTGAAACTCTAGTTGTTTGTTTCCTGTCCATGTTTTGTTTCAGAAATAGAAATGCATCAAAAGTGGCTGATTTTAAATAACTAATGTTATTTGTGTTTCCAGGCATTGACTTAAGAGAAATAACATCATGATTACAAAATGGTCCTAAAGCTTAATGAATGTGTAAAATACCTTCTAGAAGCATTTTTGTTTTCAACTGTGAATATTAATTTCTAGGAATGTATACTACACCATTTTGATTGTGCTACCAATGACTTTTGTATTGTTTAATATTCTAATAGAAAAAAATTACTAAAAACCCTGAGGCAAGAAGTGAAGAGGAACTAAAAAGCCTCTTGATGAAAGTGAAAGAGGAGAGTGAAAAAGTTGGCTTAAAGCTCAATATTCAGAAAACTAAGATCATGGCATCTGGTCCCATCACTTCATGGCAAATAGATGGGAAACAGTGACAGACTTTGTTTTGGGGCTCCAAAATCACTGCAGATGGTGATTGTAGCTATGAAATTAAAAGATGTTTACTCCTTGGAAGGAAAGTTATGACCCACCTAGATAGCATATTAAAAAGCAGAGACCATACTTTGCCAACAAAGGTCCATCTAGTCAAGGCTATGGTTTTTCCAGTGGTCATGTATGGATGTGAGAGTTGGACTGTGAAGAAAGCTGAGCGCCGAAGAATTGATGCTTTTGAACTGTGGTATTGGAGAAGACTCTTGAGAGTCCCTTGGACTGCAAGGAGATCCAACCAGTCCATTCTGAAGGAGATCAGTCCTGGGTGTTCATTGGAAGGAATGATGCTAAAGCTGAAACTCCAGTACTTTGGCCACCTCATGCGAAGAGTTACTCATTGGAAAAGACTCTGATGCTGGGAGGAATTGAGGGCAGGAGGAGAAGGGGACGACAGAGGATAAGATGGCTAGATTGCATCACCAACTTGATGGATGTGAGTATGAGTAAACTCCAGGAGTTGGTGATGGACAGGGAGGCCTGGCATGCTGCGATTCATGGGATCACAGAGTTGGACATGACTGAGTGATTGAACTGAACTGAAGAATAATTCCCTTAAATGGGGTTTGGAATTTAAGTTTGAATTTCCATTTTTTGACTTCTGTTTTATGGATAACTTTCCCAAGCCTGCCTAAGACCAGGTTATAGACTGGAAAGTCTTTCACACTCAAGTTTTAACGTGCATCAAATCATCTATCAAGTTTTCTAATTATGCCATTCCTTTTTTCAGTTATCCCAGGTGGTGGAGTGGTAAAGAACCTGCTTGCCATTGTAGGAGACTTAAAAGATACGGGTTCAATTACTGGGTCAGGAAGATCCTCTGGAGGAGGAAATAAATGGCAACCCATTCCAGTATTCTTGCCTGGAGAATGTCAGAGACACAGGAGCTTGGTGGGCTACAGTCCATGAGGTCACAAAGAGTTGGAGAGTACTATAGCTCTTACTCTTACATACTATTAGTCATAATTTCTTCCCTCCTTTGAAAGAAAGATTGTAAAGCATTTTCTTACAGAGAGGAAGGAAGGGCCTATCCAACTAAAAAAATAGCATTTTGATTTTAATTTTCTAGAAGCTATTACTTTTAGAAGAAGTAATTGTTCTTTTGCTTTCTAAATCCATATAAAAAACTATCTTACTCTCTCACAGATAGAGCTCATACTTAATGTACTTATGAGTACTTAACTCATCACAAGATCTTACTGGGTCTATCCTCAAGATTTATTCTGATTCACTTCTTACCACTGATGGGCCCTTTACTTTTGTGATATCAGCTTACCTTGATTGTTATAATAACCTGCTAGTGATAAGGTGCTTGCCATCAATGATTTTTACTAATTAGTGTATTCCAAAAACAAACTTACTGAAACACAAGCAGTTATTTAAGTTTAGAGATTCTAGTTTTTTCTTAATTTTTTTTCCATTGTATAGTTGGGAACTACTATGCTTGGCACATAGAAAATGCAGTTAAAAAAAAAAAAGAAACACTGGCAGAATGATTGGAACATAAAAGGATATTTATGTTTCAGAAAGATTTATCGATTGCTATGTGAGATATTCCTTTCTCTTTTTTAAAAAAATTTACTTTTCATTGAGGTAACATTAGTTTATAACATTATATAGATTTCATGTGTACAACATTTTACTTCTGTATACACTGCAGCATGGAAGTGAAAAGTGTTAGTCACTCAGTTGCATCTCACTCTTTGTGACCCCATGGACACTAGCCTGCCAGGCCCTTCTGTCCATGAGATTCTCCAGGCAAGAATCCGGAGTGGGTTGCCGTTCCCTTCTCCAGGGGATTGTCCCAACCCAGAGACTGAACCTGCATCTCTGTGTCTACTGCATTGGCAGATGGCTTCTTTCCCACTAACGCCACCTGGGAAGCCATATGGGCATATAAGTTGTTTCTATATCATGGCTCTTGTAAATAATGCTACAGGGAACTTTAGGGAAACATATATTTTCTCTGGATAAATACCCAGAAGTGGGATAGCTGGATCATAGGGTAGTTCTATTCTTATTTTTTGGGGAACCTTCATACTGTTTCCATAGTGGTTATACCCACTTAAATTTCCCTTGTCAGTATGTGAGTGGTGCTGGGATACTGAAATGAAGAGGCATCATCTTCACCCTAGAGGAACTCACAGCTTGATGAGGATACAGACATAGAAGACACACAGAGTTACAGCAGAAGCTTATATGAAGTACCAGAGGAACATACGGACAGAGCACTCAGAATTCCTAAGAACTTGGGTCACCTTCTGTCATTCTAATATTAGGTGCATGTTACTGGACTTTAATAGCAAGTAAACAACTTAGTTTATGACTTCCCCTCATCCCCTCTCACTGAGTATTATTAGGCTCACATATGTTGAGTTCGTGCACTTTTTCAAACTGATCTGAACTATTGTTGCTTTATTCTGTTTTTATTTTTGTAATACCTGTCTGGGTGTTTAATATATAGCCATAATTTAAGAAATCCACACTCATATAAGATCTAACAAATGTTTGAAAAAAGTAGTTATATGTGATCACAATCAATGTGTTATTTATTTGTTGGCTGTTTTGCAAGACAGCTTGAACTGCAGGTTAGTAATTTTCTAGATTAAACTCTTTGCAGATTTCCTATAAAATCCATAGTAGATCCTTTCTTTTAGTCACTCGCATTTTCTGCCCTGGTTGGCATTTTGTATCGTATCCTAGCTTTCTTGCAGCTGAGTCAACGCTGTTGGCAGAAGTAATGGGAGCCTTCTTTAGAGAGTCAGATAAATGGCTTCCAGACAGATCCAATTTTGTTCAGGATAGTTTCATAATTTGCCTTGTAATGCTAGTGTCCTGGATTTAAACCTTAGGCATAATAGTTATCTTGAGTTACAGAAATACTCTTTCTCAAAATTTTTTAGGTAATGTGTGCAGGTCTATGGTTTCAACACGCCATGCTTCTAGCAATCTTTAATTACATTTTATTCATTTTAATTTTGGCCTTAAACATTGATTTCTAAATTCTACCACTTACCCTCTCTCTCCCCCACCCCCGATCATGTATTATAGATGGCCCTGGGGCTGAAATATTACATGTTTATTCAGGTTACTTTTCAGTAAAGGAAAAACATTAGTTTTGTAAATTAATGATTTATTTAATGGTGTGCCTGTGTTTTATTTGCTATAATGTTTCTCTTAAACTGTATGAAGAACTGGTTTCATTTTATATAGTAACGGTATTGGAAATACAGTGACTTTTCTGGAACACTTAAGACATTGAAGGAATCTCATATGCTTTTACCAAGGAGATAACATTTTGGATATGCTCTGGTTTTTATTGAAGTCATTCTATTTTCATTAAGATCATGTCTCCTTGTAATCTTTATAGTCTTTGGGAACATGAATGTTCTAATTAGAGGAGCATTTCTTATCCTTTGAATTATAGGTTCAATGATTAAGCCAGTCAACAGTGTGTGTGGGGGGGGTGTATGTGTGTGTATGTGTATGATGACGTTGTGAGTATTATGATTTTTGTTTCCTGTTCATGCAAATGTCAACCATGTAAGCCTTTCCTGTCTTTAAGTGGAAGCATCAGGAAATTTTTGCTGTCTTGACCATGGAACCATACCTTTAGTGTGGTATTAGTTATACTTTTTAACTAAACTCTAGAGGAGATTATGCGGAGAAGGCAATGGCACTCCACTCCAGTACTCTTGCCTGGAAAATCCCATGGATGGAGGAGGCTGGTAGGCTGCAGTCCATTGGGTTGCTAAAAGTCAGACACAACTGAGAGACTTCCTTTTCACTTTTCACTTTCATGCATTGGAGAAGAAATGGCAGCCCACTCCAGTGTTCTTGCCTGGAGAATCTCCGGGACGGGGGAGCCTGGTGGGCTTCCGTCCATGGGGTTGCACAGAGTTGGACACGACTGAAGCGACTTAGCAGTAGCAGCAGAAGAAGAAATTATGTGTATACAAGGTACATCTCCAGCATAGAGGAGAGCGATAGCCTGTAAAAATTTAGGGTATTGTGCCTGCTTGGCGGTTTTCCCTCTTGTTGTGGTCTACTCCCTTTTTTGTGCCATTGCTTCATGTGTTTTTATTTGTAGTGATACGGCTCATTCAGAAATGTTTTTGAGTTATTCCTCCTACTTTATGACTACGTTAGTCCCCATATAACCTCCTGATAACTTTTTTGAGATTTTCACATTGGCTTTCTAAACTCAGTTTTGACAACTCAACCTTTTGAAGCATTTGAATGGAGAGTACTAGTGAGGAAGTCAGAGGACTTAGTTTATGGGTTATTGGCTCTTTGACTTTCGTCAGGTTTCTTTGAACTTTGCTTTCCTTATGCATAAAATTAAAGGTGGGTTTATTTCCCTTGTGGCTCAACTGATAAAGAATCCACCTGCAATGTGGAAGACCTGGATTCGATCCCTGGGTTGGGAAGATCCCCTGGAGAAGGGAATGGCTACCCACGCCAGTATTTTGGCCTAGAGAATTCCATGGACTCTGTAGTCCATGGGGTCACAAAGAGTTTGACACAGTTTTCACTTTCACTTTTGTTTTCTAAGGTGGTTCTTTCTTAGATTCAGTCATGGTCTATTGATATCCCTCTTCTTGGATTGTATAGACTATTATAGTCAGCTTCATCTAGCCCCGCTCCCCTAACCCCTGCAAAGAATCCCCTTATATTCCTAAGACCCAAACATTTGTGTCCTTTCACAGTGAAACATTGAAGTTGGACTATCTATGTCTTCTATATCTTTAAATAGTCTCTGAAATACCTTGTCTTACTTCTGGTTCTCTATAAATATGTGCCGGGGTCCAGCCCCGGTGGATCCAGGGTGATTGAAGGTGGAGACGGAGTCGGCGAGAAAAACACTTTTAGAAATATAAGATTAGATTAGGAAATAATAGTATAGTAGGAAAATTTAGATGGAGAAAAGAAGGCTGAATAACTTGATTTATGTGGAATACCAATCACTACCTACGTAGGCCACAGGCGTCTTTCCGTTCTCCCGAAGGAGAGGAGGCACTGAGGCCTCCCTGGTCCAATCTTAGAAGCCCAGGCATAATTAGTAGGCTTGGTGAGGACCCACTCCCCAGATGGAAATTCAGCCAGAAGAGGAAAGAAAGAACGACACGGGGGGAATCAGCCTTTCCAGAAACTGATCCCCTTTTCTTTATTTTCAGGTTTGCTTATATACCTTTTTTACACATAGGGATGAATACAGAGTCACGTGGGGGTCAGCAGTCCTGACCTTTATCAAAATCAGGTGCTTACATAAAAAAAGGTCTTAGGGGTTTTACATCATCTTCTGGCCATGAGGCCTCTGACACTTCATGACCCTCTCTTTCTGATAACCAAAAAACTCATTTTTTCCAAGGGTGTTTTTTCTTAAACCAGGAACCACCCTCCAGATAAAGTTACATTCCTATAGGGTAAGGGTGTAATGAGTTACAATCAAGAAAGGAATTTATCTAACCCAAGGTTAACATGATTAATCTTAAAGGTTAATACTTATTTCTCTTATATGCTAGTTATATTTATTATAAGGGCAGGGAATATGAAGATTTAGCGATAAAACATCAGCCCAACAAGTGAAATCCTTTCACCAATACAATTCCTAATCAACCCACTATACTAATAAATTCTAACTTCCCAAAAGAATCTGCCTTTAGTAAGTCTAAAACGTCTCATGCCTCTCACTATTGGGAGGCTGTAAACAATCACATGTGGCCAGATGAACCTATACAGGCAGGCTAGATAACCTTCAGAGGAGTTTGTAAGCTGAAACACTCTTGTCACGCCCAGGTATTTTTATTAACTGGAGCTGCAAGTTAACTCCTTCTCTGAGAGAAATGGTTATGGGGAGAGCCCCCCGTAAAGTCAGAGGTGTAGGTGAGAGCATGAAAAAGACTCTGGTTTTGGGGGTAGATGCTCGGGAAGAGGGGGTTTCCTGAGACTTGATCACGCCTTTGCGTATGCCAAGCCTCCTTCCTCATGACCTTTGCCACGGGCGGAGTTCCTCACACTGGCCCCTGGCAAATATGGTAGCTTTTGGTTCATGTTGTTGTAGAATTACTTCTCCCTCTAATTTCACTAGAAGGCCACAGAATAGCCATCATAGTGCCTAAATATTGCCATCTGCCTTTATTAACCTAGAGGCCCCACTGAGATGGTTGATTGAGTTAATGTCAACCAGTTTAACTTCTTCGCATAGAATTAGCTGGACTTGCCCCAGTGGTGGGCTTCTGAGGTGGCAATAATGGTAAAGAACCCACCTGCTGATGCAGGAGACATAAGAGACACGAGGTTTGATCCCTGGGTCAGTAAGATCCCCTGGAGGATGGCATGGCAACCCACTCCAGTAATCTTGCCTGGAGAATCCCATGGACAGGAGCCAACAGGCTACATTCCATAAGGTCATACAGAGTCGGACACGACTTAGCACACACGTGCACCACATTGGTAGAGTTATTTCTGAAACATGAAACAGGGAAAAACAGCTAATTCTTTGGGTGCCACAGTTAGCGTTCAAATTGATGTTCTCAAGGCAGAAGAACTGGGATAAAACAGAAGTGCTGAAATTTGTTGGCTCTCTGAGAACAGGCGGCTTATCTATCTCATTTGCTCTATCCTTGGCATTCAGAAGAGTGTGTTGCCATAGTAGGTGTTCCATAAAGATTTATAGAACCAGTGAAAAAATTAAATTACAGTTGCTTATGTACAGAGTGGAAGAGCTTATTTATTATAACTCTTAGATTTAGGGTCTTGGAGGACATGCAGAAAGGATGGAGAACCAGTATGGTGCAGCATCTGAAACCTAATTAAATAAAAGAACACAGACCTTTACCTGGACAGTGGAAGATTTAATAGAGGTGGAGGATTCATTATTTGCTTTAATTTTTGAGTTTAGCACTTAGACTCAAGTGGAAAGATTTTGCATTTGTGTCAAGTACTCTTTTCCTTGAAACCTGAGGTGGTCGTGTAGTTAGGGGTTGCATGACCATCTGTCATAAATGTCACAGAAGGGGATCCTGAAAGAGCAGGTAATTGAACCCACTGATTACTAAGGTTCATGTGGGTTTGTAGCTCTGTGAGTTTTACTTCAAAGGGAGATTAGACATGGCATGCTGTCTTGCAGAGGATAGTGAAGTGGGTAAGGAAATTTTCAGCCTTTGCTAAAGTGTTTGAACTTGTAGATTCTTTTTGACAAGATCAGCATTTCTTAAGACTATAAAAATCTGGAAATAGTTTTGTCTTCTGTTTAATGAGTCAAGTAACAGAGAGCACAGAAGAGTGACAGGGGAAAAGAGAAAGATGTCTGTGAAGGAAAAGAGAAACGAAAGATCAGTTAGAACAGTATTGCGAATCCTGTGGATTTAAAGTATGAACGGTTGTTCCCTAAGTATGTTAGCCACCCTCGACAGAGGCTTTATTAACACCGCACCACAGGCCTGCGGCGGGAACACTGCAGCCTGTTTGACTGGAGGACTTTGTCTAGAGGAAACCTAGCGTACCTCAGTGGCCTTTGAGTGTACAGATCTGCACTGTAGCTGATGAAATGGCCTGTATGGTGTTGAGTTTGTCTTCAAAAATGTTTAAATCACTTATTTAGCAAAGTGGAGGAGTTTAAAGATGGCTATAAATGTGTTTTGTGATCTCCTGAAATTATCAGTTTCTTAAGGGAGACAGATGCATGACCAAATAGTTTTATTATAGCTTAATGCATTAAAAAAACTATGGTGTACATAATGTACTATGGGAACCTTCTACATTGGGAGATCAGAAATGAAAGGAGACTGGGGTTTGAAGGAGAAACTTGGAAAGATAAGAAGCAGAGGTGGATACGTGCATAACTATACAGAGGCGAGTATCCTCAACTAGGGACTTGGCAGTAAGGTTTCTTTCTGTAAAAAACTATGAAATAATCCATTATTGTCAGAGCCAGGCCACGATGTTAATTTTTGTGAAAGGTTTGTAGATGAAGTTAGACTTAGCAGAGTATCATATGAAAAGATACCATATCCATCAGGAGGGAGAGTGTGGACAGAGGAGAAAGGGAGATATACTGGAACAGTCTCCATCCAAACTCTACTCAAGAGAATGGAACACTCTTGTTGCTGTGATTTGAAAGCCCTGACATGTAGTTGGACATACCAGGCTGCCATTAGCATGATGCCATTTAAATGTTGTTTCATGAAACAGACTCCTCTGGTCAGATTTCCAGTTCATTAAGCAACATTCTGATTATAATTTGCCTTCCCAGCTAGATTGGTCTACAGGGAGAAAACATGCTGGTTTACGCTGACGTGAGCATTCTGATCCATATGGCAGTTACGGTTCTCATTGTAAACGAACGTAGTAAACTGAATGATATTCTAGTCTGTCCACTAATCTCTTATGAGCGTAATATGCTCTACTGCTGGAAGATGACTCGCATCAGAGGACCAGAATGCAGTGAAGCTCCAGCTCCTAAGTCTACAAAGTTAAGCTCCTGGCCAGGAAGATGTACGCATGAAGGTAAACGCCTTCTCAGGACTACTAGCTCCATTTTGAAATAACACAATTTCAGGGTGAGCTGTTCGGATGAGATGCGGCTAGAGGGGACACATGTAGGTGTTTTTGAGAAGCTGCAAGTATGAGAGAGTGGAAAGGAGGGAGATGAGGTGGGAGAGAAGAGCAGAAGATAGGCTGTGAAATGACTGTTGTATTGTAGGGAGGTGTTTCATTCATTTCTTTTAAAGTAAATTGAATTGCTAGGAAATTCATCTGTGATTATTCTGCTCAAATACCATTCTGTCTTTCATGATGAATTTTCAGTGAAAAAGCCTTTTGTTATTTTAAATTGAAGTTGATTGGTTGACCATATAATCTTCCTGCTTATGTTGTGTTCACTAGGGTAGGTGAAGATCATTAGGCTGCTATGTGATGCTGAAGGCATAACTAGCCAGCCATCCTGACACTTTGGTCCACTGTTTATCCTTACAATTCTAGTAATTCTGTTTTTTTCCTCTAAGCCTTGTGCAATACCACTTGAATGTCTCTAACGAATTTCTAATGAAATTGTGTAACCCTAATGATGGAGAGTTGTTTTGACTAGGGGACATCCCCAAGACTTGTAATCTCTTATAGGGTTCTTGAGAATCTCCTTTTCATGAAGTATATTAACTTACTTGAAAAGTAGCTCTTTCTTAGCTCTACCAAGTTTTCCTGACTCAAAGCCTTTATGTAGTATGACTGAGTTTGGAAACTTAGACCTTTTGAAATGGTGTTTTGATGAGATGAAGATAGTAGTAACACTTTTTTTTTTTTTCCTGAAATGAAGAAACCTACTGACTTGACGTTTTGCCTTTTCTAGTGTTTTACTAATATTTATTGAAAACTCAAAATTGGTTTGTGGCATTGGCTCTTACTCTGGTCCATTAATGGCACTGTGTTATTAAAACAGTGAAGGATTTTTTAAAGCTTCTTTTTTCTTTTGGTAGCAGAATTACTGTAGTATTTTTTTTATCATATATCTGCTCGCTATTTCACTCATTATCATACTTCTGAATTCTCTGTTACTTGATATCAGTTAATGAGGATGAATAATAAGTTATTTTGGTAAAGTCAAGGGACAAAGTCAGATCTGATTTTTAATACTGCTTCTTTGGGTTCGTAATACAGATATAACATGTGTTTCTTGTCTTCACTTAATAATTAACCTCTGATTTTATTTCTTACCAATGCCTCTAGGAAAAACATATAACAAATGAAGAAGAACACCGTAGGAGGATGGAAGAGGCCAGATTGCAGCTCAAGGATCAGCTTCTTTGTCTGGAGACTGAACAGGAATCCATCCTTGGGGTGATAGGAAAGGAAATTGATGCAGCTTGTAAAACATTCTCCAGGGACTCAATGGACAAATTGAAAGTAATTATGAGTTGCTATGTGCCTTTCAGTTAGTTTCCTAAATATAATTATAATAGGATTTAATGCATAGTTACCTAGTCATCACATTTTTATTCCAGAGAGTTTTATGGAACAAAATAACATCTTACACTTGTTAGAATAAGCTATTTTATCTATTGCACAGTCGTGGTGAAAGAAAGTATGCTGTTACTCCGCTGAATTGCTTGTATGTCACTCTGCAAAAGTAAATGTCAAGAAAGCTTTCAAGTCAAGAAGCCTGGATTTTGAATTTTTTATTATCATAGGCCATTTTTATCGTTATTAGTATATTACTGGCTCACATCTATGGAGTGCTAGCTATATTACACATATTGTTGTAATTACAGTATATACATTTTCTCTCTAT
Organism: Aepyceros melampus; assembly: GCA_006408695.1. NCBI lineage: Eukaryota > Metazoa > Chordata > Mammalia > Artiodactyla > Bovidae > Aepyceros > Aepyceros melampus. Next base: position 449,464 of record SJXQ01007996.1, on the reverse strand, counting down.
TCTGAAACCACCCTGTCCTTTAGATACTCACACTAAATCCATTTTAGGCAAGAGAAAGCAAGACTTGGAGGGGATAAGTAACTTGCCCCTGGCTATGTATCTAAAGCTAGAATTAGGACTTCAAGTATTGAGTGTCTAACCCTGGAGCTTAAGTATCTACCATGCTATTTGCCTTCCCTGTTTAAACAAATTGCATTTTATTTAGTTTTCCTGTCTTTAAAATGAATTATTGCCACTAAATTTGTAGTCCTAGTGAAATAATAAAAACAGAAGTAATCATGTATATTCTTAATTCCTTGAACTAAGTAACTCCTTACACTGTCGGTCCTAGTACTGCTAAGTTATATACAAAGAGCATTGCAGCGCTTTGGTGTGGTATAACCACAGTGCATTATAGTTTAGCCCATCATTTCCCCCTGTAGTTATTTCATTTGATGCTCTAACGGCATTCAAATTATTGTATTATGCATTAAGGTTTTTTTTTTTAACCTTTTCCAGTATTTTGTCATTCATCTTTTTTCTCAAATAAAATATTCTTCACTAAACTGCTTTCCCCTCTTTTTTCCTGTTCTTTCTACCCATCTTTTTTTTTTCTTAAATAATGTTTTCAAGTACATAAAATGATATTCTACACTTGTGCTTTAGGATTCAGCTTTAAAGGAAATATTTCAACTGGCAAATTTGGTGAAGTTGATGGAATTTCTACAGTATATATTTTTGTATATATATATTTTTAAAGTTCAGATGTCAATTTGAGAGGACTGTGAGCCAAATACAAGAAGTAATTGGCTTTAGGGGAAAACTCTTTCTGTCCTGTTATAACTCTCATTTATTCTGTTCCTTGCCCAATACTGCTTTATTTTTATTTAGAACTTGTTTATATATATTTAAACCCTTGAAATCATAATTTTATCTAGAAGATTCACAGATTAACTATGGAATATTTATTCTGTGTTTAAGAATTTATGTCAGAATGGCTTGTTTTCGGTCAAGTAGAGATAAAAAAATAGAAACATTTGGATTGCGTTATATATAAACCCTGTTATTTACAGACTAAAACAGGTCAATTACAAGCTAAAGCATGGTGTGTATGTTGCACATTACTTCAGTATTTATAAGATTCAAATTATCCTTCCAACATACTATTATGAAAAATACCCTGTTCTTTAATAGGCTTTCAAGAATGTGGTGATAATGGGTCTTTATATCTCTTTACCTGGAGAAAGACTAATTCAAGTCCAAGTGATGGGTGGAAAGTTAATCTATGAGAATGGAAATTCTTTCAAGAGTTTTTTAAGAATGCATTTTTTTTTATTGTGGCTCTTTTTCCATTAATAACTTTTGTTGTTTCATTCCTATAAAATAAAAAATAAAGGAATACTCAAGAACATTTGTTCTTACCTCACAGAAACCACCAAAGTGTTTTATTAAAATTGATTTTTTGCTTTGTACTTCAGAGATGTAGGTGAGATTGGTGGTCTTTGTAAAATATTTTCAGAAATGAAGTAATTCCAATCATTCCTGGTCATTTGTTGATTTTTGAAATATTGCTGATGAAATTTTCAGCCATCTTATATAGAAAGTGACTATTATGGAATGGACTGAATAAGAGACATGTAACAAAAGAGTCTGTGAAAAGTCTGGGAATGTTGGCATTATTTCTAATTATAGTTTCTTTTTTCAGCCACCATATTTGTTATTATTCCACATTACTAAGTGCTTGCAGTGTTTGAAAATCGGTTGTTAGACGCTTACGGAACAGTTAGAAAAGTGTCTAAATTAAAGGTACAGTGTGTTCGTCTTTGGTAATTCTAGAGATTTCCCCCAACACTTGGTCAGAGTATTCATTTCTTTGTAGAGCATGCAGAGGACAGCCTTTGGATCAAGACAGATGTAGATTCAAATTGCAACTCTCCAAATTGCTAATGTATGACCTCGGATGAGTTATGTAATCTCTATTCTCTCTAAGAAATCATGTCCTATTTATAAGTTGGTTTATTATGAGGATAAAATAAAAAAGATATAGAAGGTGTACGTCATAGTGTGATGTACATACTAAGTGTATTGTATCTTTCACTTGGTAGCACAAGAGAGCAGGATCAGCTAATATGTCTCTCATTATTGTGCAGAGAGTTTTTTGTAATGTACTCATATTACCAAGTATGTGGCTTCTGTTTCTTTAATCTTTTTATGACAAATAACTGTTATCTTAATAGACTTTGGGCTCTTGTCATAATAGACTTTGAAGTGTATTTATTGATAATTACATCTTGATACACAGTTAGCAGTGAAGTGATAATGGTGTTCTGTATGCCTGATACTGTGCTAACACCCATTTTATTTAATTTATACCCTGGCCTCATGAGGTAGTTTACTCTATAGATGATGACCTGCAGCTTAGAGAATAACTAAGTCACACCATTTATAAGTGATTAAGTGACTATTTTCTTAAACACTAAACTCTATATAATATTTATAAAGCATGTTGCAAAATGTAAACATTTTATCTCAAATTATTTTGGTGTTTAATCTTGAGTACTGTATCTTAGGTCACTGAAGACTTGAGTTAATGACATAGGTCAGTGAAAAAGAGTAATAAAAAACAACATAATCAATGATAAATGGATGGTTACAAATATTCAACACAGTAGAGAGGTAGAAAAGGAAAGAAAGCACTGTGAACTAGAGAGATTAAGAAAAATCTCATTGAAAAAGCAGGAAAGCATGAGAATTGAGTGAGATCTAGATAAGGAGTAAAATGGATGATGGAAAGGTTATATAAGACTGCAGCACTCTCGTGCGTGGCATGTGGTCAGCACTTGTTGTGCGTTTATCATATGTCTAAATGAATTACCTAATGCTGTTCCTTAGGGGAGTGATGTGCACACACATTGAGAAGCGTAGAAGTATTTCAAGATAGGAACAGACGTTGCACGCAGAGGGATAGGATATTTTTAAACAGAAAATTTCTAGGAAAAACTGATGCAAAAATTCCATGGGTAGCACAAAGTTCAGAGAAGGGAGGAATTGAGAAAATCTTTCGTGTTTAAAATTTTGAAGTCACTGACAGTTAGGGTACAGTTTTATCAGTAATAAAGCAGAACCAGCTGTTAATTTTATAAATGAGTTGGTGTGAAGGAACTCAGGGCATCTAGTGTAGACAACCTATTTATTGTAGAATTTTGTTACCATCATGAATTATAAAGTGATGTTGGTGTGAAGTTATATCGATTAGGTTCTGTCAGTTTTATAAAAACCATTAATGAGACAAAATAGCCCTCATAGTATAAAATTGAAGAAGGAAAACTGAGACAAAGAATTAAGTTTTATGTAATTACATCCGACTCGCTGTGAAATACATTATCTGGAACAACACTGAGGAAAAGACACAAAAATGAAGTAAACTGGTGTCAGTGAGGCTGCTTGTCATGCAGAACTCCATGGATTAGCCTCAGAGATTCAAGCAGTAGTATCACTTGAGAGTTGATTCATATATATGTATGTGAGCTAAATATTTAGTGCCAATACATACATTCATACATATATATACATGCTTAAATAAATAGGCATTAAATAAATAATGGTTTGGAACTGGTTTTATACTTGCTGTGAACTTTCTTTTTAAACCCGTAGGTTTAGAGACTTTTGGATATAATGGTGTACAATCTTCATTTATGTAAATTCATTTCAGGGAGGTACCTACTTCTAACAGATGACTTCTCTTTTTTTGTAGGTTTTTTCATCAGTCCTGATATTAATTATGACCCACATCGCTGGTTAGCAGAGAGCAAGGTAATTAATCTTGGAATCCTAAAGCTTTCATCATGTTTATGACCTTCAAGCCATCCTATTTGTCCTAGTCATGTATTTTGACATGTAACTGAACATATGAAAGCCTTAATACTTCATTACTGGGAAAGACATCATGGTAATGCATTCAGGAAACTGCCATGTTCTTTTAGTTTAATATTTAAAAATTAGCTTAAATATACAGGCATGAAATGAGAGAATAAATGAGAAAGTAAAACTGTTGAAATATTGAAATTTAATTGTCAGACAAATTCCTCTACATTTTCCTTGGGAGAGAAAGCTGAGGTGCACAAAAGTAAGGGAAGCTGTAACCAGTCCCTATTTACGTGTATATATACTTACATTCTGGTTCTGGAGTGTTAGCTCAAAGCTGCCAAATATCTCTGTGGCTCAAGCAAATCCTTCACCTCTCTGGGTGTGTTGTTTTCTCATTTACAAAGTGGGAAGGGTAAACTGTGTGTTCTGAAGATAACTTGATTGTTTCATAATTCTTTGACATCATGATTTAAATGTAACGGAAGGTAACAAAAAACAATGTTGAACAATTTGTTAATTTTAGCAAAAAAGGTTCTCCTACATTGTGAGATAGTTTTCAGCTGTCTTCATATATCAGATCAACCTGGAAATTCATTAATTTAAATATGAAACATTGTGATCATATTACTTACTACTTTTGAGCATTACTTTACTAGCATGTGATGTAAAGTAATGCTCAAAATTCTCCAAGCCAGGCTTCAGCAATATGTGAACTGTGAACTCCCTGATGTTCAAGCTGGTTGTAGAAAAGGCAGAGGAACCAGAGATCAAATTGCCAACATCCGCTGGATCATGGAAAAAGCAAGAGAGTTCCAGAAAAACATCTATTTCTGCTTTATTGACTATGCCAAAGCCTTTGACTGTGTGCATCACAATCAACTGTGGAAAATTCTGAAAGAGATGGGAATACCAGACCACCTAACCTGCCTCTTGAGAAATCTGTATGCAGGTCAGGAAAGCAACAGTTAGAACTGGACATGGAACAACAGACTGGTTCCAAATAGGAAAAGGAGTACGTCAAGGCTGTATATTGTCACCCTGCTTATTTAACGTCTGTGCAGAGTACATCATGAGAAACGCTGGACTGGAAGAAACACAAGCTGGAATCAAGATTGCTGGGAGAAATATCAATAACCTCAGATATGCAGATGACACCACCCTTATGGCAGAAAGTGAAGAGGAACTAAAAAAGCCTCTTGATGAAAGTGAAAGAGGAGAGCAAAAAAGTTAGCTTAAAGCTCAACATTCAGAAAACGAAGATCATGGCATCCGGTCCCATCACTTCATGGGAAATAGATGGGGAAACAGTGGAAACAAGGTCAGACTTTATTTTTTTTGGCTCCAAAATCACTGCAGATGGTGACTGCAGCCATGAAATTAAAAGGTGCTTACTCCTTAGAAGAAATGTTATGACCAACCTAGATAGCATATTCGAAAGCAGAGACATTACTTTGCTGACTAAGATCTGTCTAGTCAAGGCTATGGTTTTTCTAGTAGTCATGTATGGATGTGAGAGTTGGACTGTGAAGAAGGCTGAGCGCCGAAGAATTGATGCTTTTGAAGTGTGGTGTTGGAGAAGACTCTTGAGAGTCCCTTGGACTGCAAGGAGATCCAACCAGTCCATTCTGAAGGAGATCAGCCCTGGGATTTCTTTGGAGGGAATGATGCTGAAGCTGAAACTCCAGTACTTTAGCCACCTCATGGGAAGAGTTGACTCATTGAAAAAAACTCTGATGCTGGGAGGGATTGGGGGCAGGAGAAGGGGACGACCGAGGATGAGATGGCTGGATGGCATCACTAACTCGATGGATGCGAGTCTGAGTGAACTCCGAGAGTTGATGATGGAGAGGGAGGCCTGGCGTGCTGTGATTCATGGGGTCACAAAGAACTGAACATGACTGAGCAACTGAACTGAACTGAACTGAACTGAGAAGCTCTTTATCTCTTGAAATTCTGAATGATAACTCTGCTAGATAGAGTATTCTAGTTCATAGGTTTTTCTTTTTCAGCACTTTAAATATATCACAGCACTCCCTTCTTGCCTGCAAATCTCCTGCAGAAAAATCAGCTAATAGTTTTATGAAGGTTTCCTTGTATATGATGCCTTAAAAAAAAACTTTTGCCATTTTAATTTGGACATATATTGTGTGGGTCTGTTTGGGTTCATTTTGTGGGACTTTCTATGTTTCTTATAACTGACTTTCTATTGTTTTCTTCAGGAATTTTTCAGTCATAATTTCATAAAATGCATTTTCTGCCCCTTTTGCTCTTTTCTCCTCCTGGTACCCTTATAATATGAATGCTAGTATGCTGTACTAGAGATCCTTTAAATTATCCTCATTCTTTTAATTCTTTTCTTTTTTGCTATTCTGATTGGATGATTTCCACTTTTACATCTTTTGGATAGTTTATATTTCTTCTGTTTCACCTAATCTGCTGTTAATACCTTCTAGTATATTTTTCTTTTCAGTTGTATTTTTCTGCATTCATTTTTTTTTTGTATTTTCTAGTTCTTTGTTAAAGTTCTGTTTCTGTTCACCTATTTTTTTCCTCAGTTCATTTAACTTTTTTATTACTACTACTTGGAATTCTTTTTCAGGTAAATTAATTTTCTCTGTTACATTATGTTTTTTTCCTGAGACTTTATCTTGTTCTTTCATTTGAAACCTATTTGTCTATTTTCTCATTTTGTTTAACTTTCTGTGTCTCTATGAAATAAGGAGAGATAGTTACCTATTCTGACCTTGAAGCCATGTCCTTGTGTGAAGGCATCGCTGTGCAGTCTGCATATGCCTAGTGGCTTGTTGGGAGTGCTGGATTTGAAGTGTTCATGAGTTACATATTCTTTCTGGGTACACTGGGCTGGAGATAGGGCTGGAATCAGAGGTACCAGAGACAGAGCCAAGTGTGAACTGGGGATTCTCCTAAGCACAATAGTATTTGCTGCCCTATTGGAATTGTGGCTGGGGCCTGAGGGCTTGGGGCTGCACTTCTGAGCTGGTTTCATTTTTTCCCTGGTGTGTGTGTCATTGTGAAAGGCAGAGCTGGGGCCAGAGGAGTTGGAGCCACACTATTGAGCAGACTCTGCTCCTTCCCTGGTGTATGTACACACTGGCAAAGGCAATCTACCCCCTGGCTATGGGTAAGATTGTGGCCCAAGCTGTCTCTGTCCCTTCCCCAGTGAGAACATGTGCATTGGCAGTAGTGGCCTCCATCTTAGTAGGGAGCAGTTCTAAGGCAAGAGGAACTGGAGTGGTAGCCTGGTACAGGCTGTGGGGCATGCTGTGGCAGTCTTGGCAGGTTGGCCAGAGCACCATTCATTTTTTCAATCTGCAGCATCCATTCTGCGACTGGGAGCCAATAAGTCTTTGTGGAGCTCTTCAAGAGTGAAGGCTTGGTTTCTTACATCTCTCCGTTATGCTCCACTGATTTTAGAATCATATAAGGGAGCTTGATTTCTGAATGTTGGACCTTATGTCTGGAGTGCCTAATATGTGGCTTAAACCCCTTGCTCCCCAAGGAGGATCCCTGAGCCTGCTGGGTCACCCACTAGGGATGTAGGTCCTGACTTGGTCACTTCTCCTGCCTTCCTACCAAACTGTGTGTGGATCTTTCTTTACAGCCTTGGTTGTAGGAGAGCCATTCTTCTAATCTTTAGGTCATTCTCAGTGAGAGTTGCTCTTTATGTAGTTGTAGTTTTGATGTGTTTGTGTGGGGAAGTGAGCTCAGGGTCTTTCTAGTCTGCCATCTTGATCCCACCTCTGACAAGTGCTTCTCTTTCTATTAGATGTGAATAGCTACTTTTACTTCCAACTCACAATACTGGTTCTGAAAGAACACAGTGGGGACTTCTTTGCTTTGCATTGACACTCATACTTCAAGATTCAATGCCAACATATCTTGGTCTCTCCCTACCCTCCAAACCCACCATCATTTTATGAAAGAATCATCAATGGTGAATTATTGGTGTCTTTCCTCAACAGCACACTCAGACATGAGTATACAAGGAAGTGATCCTACCTGGGAGCTGAATCTAAGTTATCTAAGGTGACTATCTCCATAGACTAACTCCTCTAGTGAGTTCCTCCCTTCTGTATTATTATTACAGTTGGAAACACATTGTTACATTTGCTTGCCCCTTTCTTAAGGTATAGCTGACATACAAGAAATTGCATATATTTGAAGTATAAAAGTTGATTTTTGATATATGTATAAACTCATGAAACCATCACCAGAATTAAGATAATAAACATGTCTGCTGCTGCTGCTGCTAAGTTGCTTCAGTCGTGTCTGACTCTGTGCGACCCCACAGACGGCAGCCCACCAGGCTCCCCTGTTCCTGGGATTTTCCAGGCAAGAACACTGGAGTGGGTTGCCATTTCCTTCTCCAATCCAGAAAGTGAAAAGTGAAAGTGAAGTCACTCAGTTGTGTCGGACTCCTCGCAACCCCATGGACTGCAGCCCACCAGGCTCCTCCATCCATGGGATCTTCTAGGCCAGAGTACTGGAGTGGGGTGCCATCACCTTCTCTGAATAAACATGTCTGCTACCCCCCAAATGTTCCTCATATCCTGTTATAATATACCTCTTCCTCCTACCACCCAACTCCCTTGCTAGCTCCTCCTGCCTTTCTTGGCTTTGTTTGATAATTTTGAAATGTTCCAACTGAGGAAAACAGCTAGATTCTCTGGATCTGAAGCAAGAGTAGAAAACATCCCTTGCATCTTGCTTCATTTCTCCTTTGAAAAGAAGTCAGACCCTCCCAAAGACTTATCTTTGTAGCTGTACATGAACAACTCTAAGACTAGATCAAAGGCTTTCTTTAAGTAAGGAACTAGGAGGTTGAAACTCTTCTATAAATTATAAGTAGACACTAAAGTTGCAAATTGCTTGAAGATCAACTAAAGATCTGAGGTGAAAGCATGTTTCTTAAGGAAACTTCTATTACAAAACAGCATGCGTTTGAAATGCAATGAAAAGAGGAACATCTGCATAATCCCGCTACCCTGGCTGAACACTGTCAGTCATTTGGCATGCTTTCATTTCTGAATCTCACCCAACACCAGAAAAAATTCTTTACTGAAGCCTACTTTTTTGTGTTTAACTTTTTGTCTATATACCTCCAGCACATACCACCATTGTTGTTGTTCAGTCGCCAAACTGTGTCTGACTCTTTGTGACCCCATGGAGTACAGCATGCCAGGCTTTCCCATCCCTCACCATCTCTTGGAGTTTGCCCAAGTTCATGTCCATTGAATGGGTGATGCTATCCAACCATCTCATCCTCTGTTGCCTCCTTCTCCACACCACCATCATATAACCATAAAAGAAGGGGGTATATATTTTTCTCAGGTTTCAGAGAAAGAATCAACATGTCTTCTTAGAGGAAGTAGCTGCAATGTACTACTAAGAAAAAAGGTTTATATTGTGGCTTTGCTAACAGGTTCTATAAAATTAGAATCTATAAAAATAGAGAAATGTTTCTTCCTTGTGGAACAAAAAGTTTACAGCAGGAAAGAACAGTCCTTGGGGAAATCCAACTGCTATTGCCAAAGGTATACCTTTGTTGGGGGATATTATGGGTGAGGAAGCTAACTTCTGGTGTAAATAGACAAATACACTCAGAAGTTAGCTTCTTCACTTTTGTGATTCCCACCTTCCCTTTATTAGATTGAAAGGACTTATTTTAATGCTTATTTTCTGTGATCAGCAATTTAGATGACCTTTTGTCTGGCCCATAATTATTGGAGACAATGAAGTGGCACCCTCTTTCTGAGATTTTCATAACTATGGGGAGGATAAACTTTTCACTCCAAACCCAAAGATGGTTTTTGAAAAGGAAAGTTGTGCTCTGATTCTCTATTTTAATCACATTTTCTTTTAAACCATCTCAATTTAAAATGATTCAGAGTTCAGCTTCTGACCACTTGGATATGCAAGCAATAAACTGGACCAACAAACTCCAGACTACTCTGCTCACTATAGCCTAAGTCGTGTGTTTGTAACCTGTAAACTGCAGCTTCTTGGATCACATTGCATTGACATGATACGTAGGTAACATGGAACAGACTGGAGATGATGGCAATGAGAGAAACTATAGAACATATACTATCCTTGTACTCAATGTTCAATCTCACTGCCATTTCACATTCTAACTGTAAATGGAATAGAGAGGCAGAATAGGGGAAGAGTTTACAATGCGTGTTGGAGAGCTGCCTTTTCTAATGACTCAACCAAGCTGACTGTGTTGTTCTGGTCTGATTTCATTGTTTTGGCAGGATTTGAAATTGACACTGCAAGTTGGAAGTTCTGAGATAACTGATGCTAGACAAGTATGAGCAAGGGACAAAACTTTTTAATATTTATTATTTTGAATAACAAGTGACAGTAGATTCAGAATCACCTCCTGATGTTTTAATAAACCTTTGTCTTGTTATGAAATTCTGTTAGCTTTTGAATCAGACACTTGAAAAGGTAGCTAGAGATAGATACCTTTCTGCTTACCTTCTCCTCAGCCCCAAAAGAGCGTCAAAGAACACACTCAGTATCAAATGATGAACACAAGTGTACATATACAAATGTGCATCCTGGCAGAACTGTTTTTTATGGTCTATTACAAGCAAATTTCTGAAACTGTGAATAAAGTTGCAAGGGCTTGTGACTGTAGCGTTCAATTACACAGCTTACCACCAAGTTCCCTGAGTGACTGACATAGCACCGCACACAGGAGTTTTCTAGGTATAGTTCCTAACAGTAAGTGATTCTTGAATTATCTTCAATCCATGGTGCATCCACTCATTCTGAATACTGTCTTACAAGGAATTATTACCTAATGTTGCAACTCCCCTGCTGAGATCTTAAGAGACTGAAAAAACAAGGCTAAAGGAAGGGCATTTTCCATTTCTCTTTGCCTTTCTTTCATTCAGATTTCATTCAGAGACTATGACCTGCTGAATCTCGATAGGCTGAAATCCACGGACAGCAGATGGGGTGGTGAAAAAAATATTAGGTAGTTCCCCAGGGCTGATGGAGCCAGAGTCACTTTGCACTGAGCCTCCACTGTTCTCAAACTGGGATATTTTCTTTTTGATCATCTTTCTCTCCTTGGCTCTGCGATTTTGAAACCAGATTTTCACCTGAAACAAAAAATGCTTTGGATTTAATGGGACAACATACTGAATGCATTTTTCAAAGTCGTTGCTGATATTGTTCCGGGGCTTTAGTATTAATATTTACAAATCCCTTTCACATGCATCACTTGAGCCTCACAATGACCTTGTGAAGTATGCCCATTTGACAAGAGGTTTTTAAAAAAGCTGAGACTTGGAGAGGGAAAATATCTTTCATGAGATGAAATTGAAATCAAGCCCAGGACCTCAGACTCTGAATGCAGTAGTCTTTACATTATACCTCACTCACCATCTTTGTTGCACAGGTGAAAATAAATAATGACAGAATGGCGATTCTGAGGCAGCACGGTGATGAAAAGGGAGGGATTTAAATAGCAAAGGTAATTATGATCTGTCATTAAAAGACTAAGGTTAGGGACTTCCCTGGCAGTCCAGAGGTTAAGACTCTGCACTTCCAATGCACGGGGCACAGGTTTGACCCTTGCTCTGAGAACTAAGATCCTACATGCCATGTAAATTTCTTTTTAAAAGTAAGGTTAATGAAACAGAACAAGGTGAACAAGGGTGATGAAGTACTATATCTCTTGCTGTGTGCCTTTATAAATGGTTGAAATGTAGATTACTTGGGATAAGACATTAATGGACTTTACAGTTCTAGAATTCTATGATATCCAGGATTACTCCTAGACCTTAGTGGAAAAAAAAAGAACATCAAGTACTTATGTCATGTCAAAATCTGGGTGAGTGGAAACCACTGATTCTTGCCAAGATTTAATTTTCACTGAGTATCCACAGTAAGCTAAATCTGAGGCAGGAATCATAGGACTGATTACATAGACCACAGAAAATTAAATCTCCTAGCCTGAATAATAGAAAAACTTGGTTCAGGTATAAGCATTGGTGTTCATTTACTGTTATAGTTTGACTGATATAAAGCCAGATAATTGCCATGATTGACAGATTTCAACTTCACACATAGATTATAACTACTTGGGAAATTATATCAAGGTTTTGACTTGGCTGACCAATTGTATGGTGATTTTAATCCTTCTCTATCCACTATGTCCCCACCCTTGTTTCCACACCTATATAGTGCCCACCACACGAGGAGGTTCAATAGGAAAAATATGGGCTTTAGGAAGGCTTGGAGGATGGCTTAATCTTCTTTTGCTTCCCTCCTGCTTACAGATGTTCTTAAAATCTTAGCCTATTGAAATGCTTATATGAAAAATGTTAAATGTATTTTTGGTGTACCTGTCTCTCAGAAAGGCCCAAGTTGACTGCAAGCTCTGATTTTCTCCGAATGGTGATATATCTATTGCAGTGGAATTCTTTCTCCAGCTCCAACCTTTGTGATCTGTGTAAACTACACGGTACTTTTCTTTTGTCCTGGTTTTCCCTGTTAGGGGAGAAAGGAATGTATTTAATCATATTTTTTTTTCTTTGGAGATTATTTTGGTTGGAGGAATCAGAGCCACTGTTCCTACCCTTAGCTATTACTTTCAAATATAAAACAAGTACATTTTTTTGCACCAAATATGTCATAAGTTCATTTCTTCACTAAGTACTTTGTCATCTGTGGCTATTTTACACACACACACACACACACACACACACACACATTCAACACACCCATCACAGCACCACTGACATACTGTTACACCAAAGCATTTCAAAGCAAACACTTTAGCCATGATCTTCATTCCCTTCCCACTCACATATGAGAACAGTATTGGCAATAGTAGCACCATCCATTATACATGCACTTCCATTTATATTGTATACAGTTCTTTTATGTTGTCTCCTATTGAACCTCTCTCTCACCTACCCTTTCAACTTATGCAGAATGTGTCTTATTCCCATTGTACAGATAAGGAAACCAAGGCTCAGTATAGGTAAGTGGCTTTGTGCTAGTGGGCTTAGGAATGGGGACCCAAACACATACCTCTGACTCCAAGTCCAGTGTGCCAAATGTTATTTCTAGTTTAAATATGCTGGGCAGCACAAGAATGGCCCAAGTGTAGCAAACTGTTTTGTGATACTGACATTCTTATTACATGCACATTCTAGAGAGAATTTCATTTGGATAGTAATTAAAAAAGAAAACATATATTGTCACTTGAATTCTGTTCTACAGTAGCTCTATGGGCTTCCCTGGTGGCTCAGACTGTAAAGCATCTGCCTGCAATGCGGGAGACCTGGGTTCAATCCCTGGGTCAGGAAGATCCCCTGGAGAAGGACATGGCAACCCACTCCAGTACTCTTGCCTGGAGAATCCCATGGATGGAGGAGCCTGGAGGACTACAGTCCACAGGGTTGCAAAGAGTCAGACACAGCTGAGCTACTTCACTTTCACTTTCTTTTCACCTATTAGAAAAATAGTTTAGTTTTTTTGTTGTTAATGTTGTTTAGTCACTCAATTGTATCTAACTCTTGCAACCCCATGGACTATAGCCCTCCAGCCTCCTTTGCCCATGGGATTTCCCAGGCAAGAATACTGGAGTGGGTTGCGATTTCCTTCTCCAGGGATTTTTGGGGGAATTTTAAACAAATTTTTATTCCCTAATGGAAAATGAGAGGGGGAAGTAGGGAGCGTTGACTTTACCAGAATAAAATGGGTGTTCTAGTATTCTTTGAAAGGATATCCAAACATTTGCTTTGTGTTACAACGTTTAACTAATTTTTCATGCCTTCCTTCAAATAGAGTTTTATTCCTCCTTTTAAATTTTCCAAAGGTGATTAGGAAGTATCTTTTTCTTTTCAATTTTTCTAACCCCCTCCAGGATCTTCCTCCTTTTCTCTATAGCTTTTGGCAAACCTCTTCTGATCTTCCCTGGTTGTTTTTGATGTGAAGTTTTGGGGAGCAATCTGTAAGACAAAGGTTTCTTTAAAGTGTTTCCCTAAACTCCATTGAGGTGTTAAGATGCAGCACAAGCTTAACAAAGGAGCTACAGAGCATCAGATCCCATCTTGAACCCTCTTTACATTCAGGAACACCAGCCAATTGGTTTGGAATTTACAAGCCCTAAACAAATGTCAGACACCCTTTCATCTCCAGGAAAGAAAAAAAAGGGGGGGACGTGAATGTAGAAACAACTTCTAGATGAGAGATATGTTTTAGGATTAACTTATGGACTAGAGAACTAAACAAAACTTTCTTTATTGAAAATGGAAAATGATGAGCTCCAGTCAGTTAATCTATCTCAAAGGCTCAAACAATGAGCTGGTTTTCTCTTTGCTTGTTTTTCATGGGATTTTTTAATATCAATTTTTTAAACTGAAGTATAGTTGATTCACAATATTGTGTTAGGTTCATTTGCAACAACCTGGAAAGACCAAGAGAACATTATGTTCAGTGAAATGTCAGACAGAGAAAGACAAATACTATATGCTATCATTATATGTGGAATCTAAAATATAATCCAAAGGAATGTACATGCAAAACAGAAACAGACTCACAGATACAGAAAACAAACTTCAGCTGCTTTTCTGAATCTAGGAAACCAAAGTTCTGGCATTTGGTATGTTACAAAGGCAGAATGTATATTTGAGGCCACAATGAAAACATTGAGGTTTAATTTATTTCTAGAACCTCAAATCTTAGAATCAAAATATATCTTTGAAGACATGTTCCCTAAAACCATTCCTAATACCAAAGTGACTGAGTGTTTAAATTCTAACTTGAGGCAGAAGTTAAAATTTAATGTGTGTGTGTCTGTTTTCAGCTCTTTGATAATCAGTAAATATAAGCAGACTTCAAGAATTCTGGAAGGTTGCAATTCTTTCCCACCCCCATTGGTCATAAATTCCCCTCTTGCAGTTTCTTCTGAGGACAATAAAGTCAGTACCAGGCCTCTTTATTTGCCATGAAAATCCTCACCCTTTCCGGCAATATAACCCCTAAAGAAAGGAGGGATGAGGAAGAGCCAGGCTGCATATCAAAGCCATGCAAAGTGTTAAAAAAAGTCTGTTGCCCCAATCTTATGGATAAGACCTCAGACCTCAAGAAGACTAGATTAGTTGGAAATACTGACTGCACGTTTAACGAAGAGAAATGAACTCTCATTTCCTGGTGCTCCTCTTGTGTCCCTCCTCCCAAGGTATTTTCTTTCCACTTACTCCATTGTCTCTTCCCTTAAATGATGAAATCTGATTTACTGGGTTTTGGACATTTTTTAGTGGAGCACAGAACCACATTTCCATACTAAAACACTAACAAAGTGCTAAAAGCAGTAGCTTTTATTGTTCAAGCCATTCTCTTCTCCCAGAGACTATGACAGTGCCGAGGGTGAAGGATTCCCCCTCTCCAGCACTATTGTAGTTAATCTAGGAAAGTAACAAATTTTAAGTTGTATTACAGGGCTGCTTCAAAGCTCTGTGGTGGGATTTCATTACTTGCCCTGACCAAAGACTTTGACAACCTCTGTAGTTCCGATAAGGAGACAGGATCCCTACAGGGTTTGCAAACAAATGTCATTATATATGATGACTTATCATCACCTAAATGTGCTCATTTGAGAGACTGGCTGTGACAGTGCTATTAGGCAGAAAAGCACTCTCCAAACCTAAGGATTGGAGAAGGAAATGGCAGCCCACTCCAGTGTTCTTGCCTGGAGAATCCCAGGGATGGAGGAGCCCGGTGGGCTGCCATCTATGGGGTCGCACAGAGTCGGACACGACTGAAGCAACTTAGCAGCAGCAGCAGCAGCAGCAGCAAAGCTAAGGATTATGATGATGGTGACAGTGAGGGTAAAGATGATTAACACCAATCCCTTTCAATAGGGAACAGAGTGTAATTAACACCATCATAATGAGTTTCCATGCGATGGTAATCTTTTGCTGCTTTTAGTTAAAAATTGCATACAAATTCACTTATAAAAACTGTCCAATTAAAATGATCAAAACCAAGAAAGATAATGATATTAGGAATTACTAAGTAACTCATTTTCTGAAATGTCCTAAATGAAGAAAACCTTTTAACTTCCTTGGTTTTCTGTCTTTTGTCCGGTAGGTTAATCAGAATTATTCAAAGTCACTTCCTTCTCTCCTCTTCTTTCCCATCCCTAAAAACAAAGCCCCTCTCCAGCCCCGTTAGGGTTACCGCCTTTCCAATACTCATACAAGGCTATAACTCTGGGTAAAATAAAAACAAAATGAAAAAATTCCTAGAGTAGTGCTGTCAATGTTTAAAATATGAAAATACTAAGCTTTTAAACTGACAATGTTTAAAATATTAAAATGATGAACTTTTCATGGAATATTTCTATCAGATTCCTTTTCACATAATTTTTAAAACAAGGTATGTTTCCAAACAGACTACTTAGGGAACAAAGTGGAAAAGAAATAATCTCACTTTTAAATCAAATCACTTAGTGGACAGTCATTTTTTCTGTATGTCAGTCTCCTTTCTGTCATTCAAAAATCAAATGCCATGATAATCATATGAAATGTTTTCCAACTGTCTCCTAATATGCGTATTTTTGTTTAACTTAAGGCTAGTTAAAACATTCTTAAATAATATAAAAAGCTTTAATTTGACTACCATAATGAGGGAGGGGTTACTTCCATTTTGTAGATCATCTGTTTTGTTCTCAGCCATAAGTCAAATGTCCTATAATATTACAGAGCGAAGTATAAAATTTAGGAGGATCTGACTTATTCACTTAACAGATATTTGTTTAATACTCATTATGTACTAAGCATACAAATGGGTACCTTTTGGTTTGGAATACAGAGAGGTGATCAGTTTAATTTTTTCTCAGGTTATCAGTTCATAACCTGAGATCTACGGAAGGGATTTCAGTGGATCCGTGAGTCTCCCAAAATTATTCAAATAAATGACATATGTGGGACTTCCTTGGCAGTCCAGTGGTTAAGACTCTGTGTTTCCACTGCAGAAAGCATGGGTTTGGTGCTTGATCAGGGAACTAAGATCTTGTATGCTGCTTGGAAAGACCAAAAAATAGATAAAAATTTAAAAAATCTAGTGGAAAAAATGAAATGTGTACATGTGCATTTGTGCCCTTGTGCATTTTTCTGGAAGAGGGTCCATACTTTTCATCATATTCTTAAATCATTGCTAAATATGTACTTAGGATGCAAGAATATAACAAAGGGGTATTTTTATAAGACATTAAAATGAAATAGTGATTGAATTTAATAAAGCCTCATCTATAGGATAGGCTGCCACAAGTTAGTGAGGTTCTAAAATCATTCAATTTAGAATTTCTCATAGAAGTTGGAGAGAAAATCTTGTGAAGATGGTATTGTACAGCAAGGTTTGAAGACTGAGCTAATGATGAAGACTCCATACAGTAACTTAGAGTCCCTTTCTAAACTTTTCCTGGCACCAAAATTATACAAAAGAGAGACTCTGACAAATGCAAATGAAGACTATTAAGCAGAGAAACCATCATATTTTCTCTTTTAAACAGAAAATTCATGACTCAAGATAATTATTTTACTTGTTCTTTTCTTCCCATTGTTTTGTCTTCCAAACAACATACTAGTGACTTTCCTCTTTTAAAGTATTTCAAAACATAATCCTAAACTGAAGCAGCCACTTTTCTGGCTTTTGTGTCTTTTGCTGATGGTTAGGTCTTAGTGAATAGGTGTTAATTACAACCCTAAGATTAGATATAATAACAGCCCTGACAGTGCCCCACCCTAAGCTTACTTTCTATTCTTTTTAGCCCACCGACTCACTCTTATTTCAAAAAGCAATATGCAGACCTACTTACAAACACTTTAGAGCTAAGTATTTAAGCTCTACTCTTAATTTGGGATTGCTACCCTAGTAATGTCCTAATCAATTGGAACTGCCTCCTCCAGGCTGAGTACTCTCAATGATAAAATTCGGTCCCTTCCCACCCTCTTGCTTTTGCTATTTTTTAAGCAGATAAAAAGCGCAGAACTGTGAGCAGAAGCATAATCATTATGGGCAAATGCTATTGGAATGTCATTTCTTCCCCAGAGGGATGAAAGTGTTAGCCGAATTTTACTAATTTTCTCTAATGAAAGGGAGTGATGAGTTGAAATAATAAGAATGTGATAAAAACACAACTATAGCTGAACACAAACATCTCCCCACCTCCCTCCTCCAGCCCCTGTCCAAGATTAAAGCGGAGTATGCAGAATACCCTCCCACACACACCCCACACCCCTGTGCACACCCTCCTCCCAGTAGCCACCAACCAGTAGCTTGCTGGTAGGAGTGTGAGTTGGCATTAGGCTGAGATCTCTGGGCTTTTCTGTGTGTCCTGACAAGCCTGTATCCAGTACCTGCACCTCGAAATGCCTGCCTGTACTGTTAGGGGGGCTTTAATCCCTTTAACTTTATTGATGCTGGGGCTGATACTGGTGCACACCCCAGGGATGTTAAGGGTTGAGCAGCTTAGTATTGCCCAGTGGTGTGCTGTAGCTTTCCATTGGTGGAAGGAAAGTTGTACAAAGGCATTGGGTTTGAATTCAGCTGGCTCCTGCCAGTTGGGCAAAGAAAACTGGAATTTCCTTGAGAGTTCATGGTGAGGAGGCCATTTTGCCATCAGGGCCTTTGTGGCTAAACTGGACTTCCTATTGCCAATCAGGCACTGAATCTAAGTTGACCATCACCAGATTTGGGGGAGAAGCCGACCTGCTCAGATAAAGAAGGCTTTGAAATGGAACAGGCAAACAGCAGTGACTGAGCACAGAGAAACGTAGTTGTCCTCTCTTCCTTCACCCACTGACCTTCCCCATGAATATGTTTTCCTATCTGGGCAACTGAAGGGTTGGATCTTGATCTTTGTGGCTCAGTATGTCCATCGTCACCACGGTTGCTCCTTTGGCTGTTCAGAAAATGATGAAAAAGTCCTCTACTGTCAGCTTAGTTCCAAGCACTACACTGTTTTTGAGCAGAGGCACAAGCGAAGGAGGTCACTTGTGGTCTGGGGCCCTGGGCAAGTAAGCTACGTAGTGGTCTCCTTAGCTAAGCTGTCCGGAGAGAAGTCTGAGAAGTAGGAGGACCAGAAGGCCAAGAGAAGTAAAGAAGAAGCAAAGGAAGGAAAAGGATCAGAGCATTGGTATCGGTTACTCACCAGTCACCTGCACTGTCTTGCGCATCCATGCATAGGGGCTGTGACGGCTTTTGCTAGAGCTCTCGTCTGCGATGCCGGCGTCGATGGGGAACAGTGATCCTCCGGCTGGTGTTGGCTGGCTGCTACCGCTGTTTCCACCCCCTGCGGGGCCCAGGTTGCTATATTCCGGTGAGCTGAAAGCGGCGGGGCTCGAGCTCATGTCGTTCACGGGGACCGTACCCATAGTACTGGATGGCCCGGGGTACACGCTCCAGTCTTCACGAGGGGGACTATAGGGTGACCCCCAGGCTCCCAGCGGTGGCCCGTGAGGATCCATACCGGGCATATGTGGATATCCCATATAGTGCGCATAAGAAGGGGCCGCTGCGAAGTTGGAGGCTGGCAGAGGACTCCCACCATCCCCAGTGGCACCAGCCCCGGCGGTGCCACCTCTGCGGGGCTCCTGAGAGTGCTGGAGTACATGTCCGCTTCTTTTTCCAAAAGGCAGCTTCTGTACATAGTGGCTTGGATATGAGAAAGGAGCTCCCTAAGGCATCCTGAAGTCCCTGCAAGGTCCCAACCCGACTTTGAGAAGCAATAGGGAACCAGGAGTTTAGCGGTGCCGCACGCCCCTCCGACTACTCCATAGGCGTTTCCTACCCTGACGGTTTCCAGGTGACTGGTAGCCCTGTATAGACGGGCCCCCAATTGCTGGGCTGACGTCAAGGGGCTTTAGGCTTTTACATAGCATTTGCATTCAAATGAACGGCCATTTCACTTTCACAAGGACTTGTTCACTCTACACCCTCTCCAAGAGATCCTGTGCCTTTCAGTCTCATCTTTCTCGCTTTTGTCCACCTGATCCCATAGCACTAACTGCGCTTTTGGAAGCAGGAGCTCCTCCAGAGGTTTCTGACCAGTTCCCCACAAAGTGAGATAGAGAGGTGTAGAATCAGGGCAAAATCCTGTTCTTTGGTCCCTATCCTGTGGCTTCTTCCCTTTACGCTGATCTCCTGCACCTAGTCTGCATTCTTGGTATCTTCTCTGCCCACAGTCCCTGGCACAGGCACTCCACAGGGCACTGGCCCATGATAGTACTAAAAGGGGCTCTCCCTCTTCATTGCCCTCCCTGCGACAGGAGGAGAACTTTGTTTCTGAGGACAGAGATTCATTTCACAACTATATATTGTGTGTCTACTAGGTGATAGGCTGTTTTAGACTCAGGGGATAAAGCAGTGAACAAGACAATCATTCCTGCTCTGCCTTCCTGAGGTTATATTCCTGTAGATGACAGGCTGGATTAATTGAATGTTTTACAAATGTGTACAAATTAAAGAAAGATAAAGAGAGGATGTTATGAAAAAAGGAAGGAAAGAAGAAGACTCTTGTGGATAGTGGGCTTTCTTATTTTCCTCTCAGTTCACTAGTCTTGCTTGGGTGTCTCTTTCTGCCAGTACTCACAAGGAGCCAAATTCTGCAGGCTCAAATCCAGGGCAGCTGAAGCTCCCAACTTGGTTCACACTTGCAATTTCCTTTGTAAAGTTAAAATTGTTGAAAAAGACATAGAGTTGCCAGTAGATGCCAATGAACTCAAGAGTTTACTTCAAGAAATCAGATCACTTCTTGATGACAAAACCAGTTTATATTCCAATATTCCTTCTCCCTCCACGACTGAAGTGACTTAGCATGCATGCACATTCCTTCTCCCTTACTCCTGTTCCCTCTCAAAGCCTACCACAACCTTTAATTCAAGATGTGTTCCTGTTCAGAGAATATACTTCTCCATAAAGTCTAACACAACCTGGTACCTTCATTAACTAATCCCTCTTTGACTTCAGAAATATCACATTACTTCTGGGAGTTTCAGGGTTTCCCCCTGTGTAATAGGGATACTAACAGTGTCTGTATTTTGAGGCAGGATTTCCTGAGATGATATATGGAAACTGTTTAACAACACTTGGCACACAGCACAGGACCACTGTATTCATTAATTTACTCAACCCATATTTATTGAGTGCTAGGTGCTATTCTATGTATGGAGACATCAATAGTGAACAAAGCGCTTATTAAGCTTATATCCTCAAGGGAGATATACTAGTAAGTAAGTAAATTTTATGGTATGTCAGATAGTAATAATCAACATTGTAAAGAAAAAGAAAGCAGCAAAGAAAGTAGGGAATGCTAGAGGATGTTTCAATTTAATATATGGTGGTCTGGGAAGACCTTACTTAGAAATAATATTTAAGTAAAATATAGAAGAAGTGATGGATTGAGCTATGGGGCGAGGATCCAGACAGAGGGAACAGCAAGTAAAAAGAAAAGCCTGTCTTTTATTGGAGAAATAGTAAGAAGGAAAGTGTGGCTAACAGGTAGATGAGGTCCAAGCATTAATAGGGTGGGTCATTTTTAATTTCTAAGCTTTTACTCTAAGTGAGATAGGGAGACATTGTAGGGTTTTGAACAGATAAGTAACATGACTTAAGTTTTGAAAAGATTGTTTGGCCATTGGATTAAGAATAGATGGTAAGTGGGCAAAATAAAATCAAGCTGGTTAAGTAAAAGGCTATTGCAATAATCCAGGTGAATGGCATTGGGGATGGAGAGGAGTGGTTGAATTCTGGATGTATTTTGAAGCCTGCATTGGAAAATGAGAAGGAACAAAAGTAATTGGTCAGCAAAGACTAATTAAAACTCGGCACTGGGGAGAAGAGACTAAGGAGCAAGAAAATCACATATTTATAGGCACTTTGTGTACATGACCTCATTCAATCTTCACAACTTTACTTACTATCACTCCCATTTTAGAGACGAAGAAACCAAGGCTCAGAGAGGTGGCATGACTTTTTAAATGAACTACTGGTATATAGTAGAGCTAGGTTCCCAATCTAGGCAGCTCAGATTGCAAAGTTCACGTTCTTAAATTGGAACCAGGCAAAATGTACAACCTTAGGGCTTAAGCCTGGGACTTGGCTTCTATTTTCTTTCTCTACTCAGGCTCCCAGGCCCTATATTCAATCCTTTCCATAACATAGACCCAGTACCCTTGCATTATTCTCTTTCATCTATTCTATCTTGAGGCAAACTGGTCTCTGACATTTGAAAAGCTATATCAAGATGGAAGCATATTCAGGACCTTTAAGACTAAGCTAACCGAATATTGTGATTTTATCTATGGGGAAACAGAGGATCTGAGTGGGGAAGGTAGTCTTTAAGGCAGTGAATGACAGAACTGAGATTCTAACTCGGGTCTGTTGACTCCAACACTCTTTCACTAAAAAAATTGTATGTTTGCTTATGCCTAGACAGTTTTTATGCATAAAAATTGTTTCAATTCTCCCTATAGATTCAGCTTAAATGCCACCTCCTCCCAAAAGTCTTATGATACTCCTCTCAGAGAGTGTACTTCCTCTTGTCTGAATCCCCTTATCAACTCCCCCACTAACTAATACTATTCTTGTCCATCTTAATGTTATTTGGGGTCTTATCTGACTATTTTAGAATTTGAACACATTGAAAAGGGTCAGGGGGCATGTTTGAGCCCTGTAGAATGGAGTGTCATGCAGGACCTCAAGAAACATTTGTATGCTGAATCACTAGTGACCTTGGAAATGTAGATTTTAAATCACCATTTTGACTCAACTGTAGGGATGTCTTGAAGAGAAACCAGTAAGTTGTCCAGTGCTTAGTGGAACTTGGCTTCAAGATTACTTTAGTTTTATGTTTTTGTTTGTTTGTTTCTGGGGATGGGAGTAGAATGTGGGGGTAGGGAGGTGGGAGAGAGAGGTGGAGTGGCAGGAGGGTTCAATCTAGTTTATTTGACGGGAAATTTTTATTTCTTTTTTTTTAACCTGGAAATTAATCAGAGAGGGAAACTTACTGCAGAAAGCAGAGTTGTTGTTGTTCAGTCGCCAAGTCATGTCCAACTCTTTGTGACCCCATGGACTGTAGCACTCCAGGAAGCAGAGTGGCCAGCAGCAAAAGTCCAAACCACAGGCTGAGGATCAGGGCTCAGGATTATCAGAGCAATTTGGACATCCCTGACTGGTGTCTCTCAGGTCAAGTTTTGCACTTTGGGCTCTGTAAACAGAATCCTTCCACCTACCAATTCTTACCTACCTCCCTGAGCTACTTAGTAATGTGTCTTGGGACAAGAAAGAAGACTTGTAGCCTTTCCATCCGTCTTTATCACTGTGATGGGCTTTTGTAATTGCAAGGCCAGACACCCTCGAGAATGAGCACTACTAGGCTCTATTGTTGTTGTTTAGTTGTTAAGTCATGTCCGACTCTTTTGCGACCCCATGGACTGTAGCCCACCAGGCTCCTCTGTCTATGGGGTTTTCCAGGCAAGGATATGGGAGTGGGCTGTCATTTCCTACTCCAGGGGATTTTCCTGACCCATGGATTGAAACTGAGTCTCCTGCATTGCAGGTTAATTCTTTACCACTGAGCCACCAGGGCTCTGGCCTACTCCAAAGTATTGCAGTGGGGTCAAGACCAAGGAGTGTTTGGAGAAAGATTAATATTCTTTCATAGGAATGTGATAGTCAGGGTAAGTACTCCTTGGAGTGGTAGAGGGCCAGGGATCTGTAACCACCCTACCCCCAGGGCAAATTACCAGATCTGGGTTCAGTTCAGTTCAGTCGCTCAGTCGTGTCCAACTCTTTGTGACCCCATGAATCGCAGCATGCCAGGCCTCCCTGTCCATCACCAACTCCCAGAGTTCACTCAGACTCACGTCCATCGAGTCAGTGATGCCATCCAACCATCTCATCCTCTGTCGTCCCCTTCTCCTCCTGCCCCCAATCCCTCCCAGCATCAGAGTCTTTTCCAATGAGTCAACTCTTCGCTTGAGGTGGCCAAAGTGCTGGAGTTTCAGCTTTAGCAACATTTCTTCCAAAGAACACCCAGGACTAATCTCCTTTAGAATGGACTGGTTGGATCTCCTTCTCCTTCATCAAATAAGCTTAGGAAGTGCCATATATTTCCTCCCTCCTTCAAAAATACACATTTGCACACAATTAAGGAACCTGGTCTTGGGCTTCCCTGGTAGCTTGGACGGTAAAGGGTCTGCCTGCAGCACAGGAGACCCAGGTCAATCCCTGGATTGGGAAGATCCCTGGGAGAAGGAAATGGCAACCCACTCTAGTACTCTTCCTGAAGAATCCCATGGACAGAGGAACCTGGCAGGCTGCAGTCCATGGTGTTGCAAAGAGTCGAACACGACTGAGAGAGGCTACAGTACCATACACAGGAACCTGGTCACATAACGAACCGGCATTTCCCCCAAAATGGTATTTTTTCCATTCTGTCCACGAACATCCCATGCAACCAGTGTTCCACAGAACCTACTTTGAGAAATGTTTTGCCAACATACAGAGAACACCGGCAACCGCCAGAGAGGCTGAAAGTGCAGCGTGAATGCCACGTGCAGAACACCCCAGGCTCAGCGGGGAACAGCCGAAGAGAAACAGCGCGCTTGGGAAGAGTAACAGCGCTCCCCAGAAACGGCGCGCTCCATTTCCGGGTCAGTAACCCTCAAGATGAGAGTCGGTATCTGCGAAGGGCTGATGGGAGCAGGCCAGGCAGCAACCTCATCGGCCACGGAATGAATCACCTTCACGTCTAAATCGCAGCCTGTTTCGCACCGGCAAGAGAATTAGCTTGGGAGAGAGGGAGTGTAATAAGCGTCAAATACTGTGTGCTGCAAACACCACCTACGGGGTCACAGGGAGTGCAGTTGGGAATGCTTCCACTACTTAGTAAAAAAAAAAAAAAAAAACTATTTGCCAGGCCTCCCTGGCGGCTCAGTGTGTAAGAATCCGTCTGCCAATGCAGGGGAGATGGGTTCGATCCCTGATCCAGGAAGATCCCACGTGCCCCGGAGCAACTAAGACCAAGCCCCACAGCTACAGCGCCTGTGCACTAGAGCCCGGAAGCTTCAGCTACTGAGCCCACGTGCCTCAACTACCGAAGTCTCAATTCCCTAGAGCCGTTGCTTCCCCAGCAAGAGAAGCCGCTGCCATCAGAAGCCCGAGCAACACAGCTAGAGTAGCCCCTGCTCGCCACAACTAGAGAAAGCCCATGCACAGCAAGAAGACCCAGAACAGCCAAATAAATAAATAAAACCATTTAAAAATAAAACCTCTTTGCCTCCAGAGGCCAAGGATCTTCCATTCGAAAGGCGTGTCTCTGTCAAATTGTCAACCAGCTGTAGGATCTTAACAATATTCCATTCTCCCCTGTCTACTTTTGGGCGATTTTCCCTAGAGCCGTTGCTTCCCCAGCAAGAGAAGCCGCTGCCATCAGAAGCCCGAGCAACACAGCTAGAGTAGCCCCTGCTCGCCACAACTAGAGAAAGCCCATGCACAGCAAGAAGACCCAGAACAGCCAAATAAATAAATAAAACCATTTAAAAATAAAACCTCTTTGCCTCCAGAGGCCAAGGATCTTCCATTCGAAAGGCGTGTCTCTGTCAAATTGTCAACCAGCTGTAGGATCTTAACAATATTCCATTCTCCCCTGTCTACTTTTGGGCGATGGGGGGGACTGTTCCTGAGAGGAGGTTTGACAGCGATCAGCAAGTAGCCTCCATTAGCACCACCAGCTCTTTGTCTGACTTGGGGATGGGAGTGACTTCACTGTCCTGGGAAGAATCACTGGCGTGGCCTCCCTTGTACCTTGGAAGTCATGTCACTAACTACCCATGGCCTTGGGGAAGGGGTGGCAGGACTCTGATGGTTTGAAAGGTCCTGAGATCTGGCTTCTTTTCCCTGACACATTGGACCATGGTCTGGCACAGCGTCCGCTGGACCAGGGGCTGCGTTCTCTCTGAAAGACCAGTCATTCTGATGATGTTGATTTCAGGAAAACAGCCCTTTGGGACCCCGTGGACAGAAGCCAGGTAAAGGATTTTCTCTGCTTGCCATTTCCTGTCAAGCGCAGTGTCACGCTCCTTCCAGAAGCTGTCACACCTCCCCGACCTCTCCCTAAGGATGGAGACCTTCAATGCTGGAGCAGCTTGAGACTCAGAGGGTCTCCCAAAAAGCCACGGAGGTCACCTCTCGGCGAGGCCAGCAGGGAACATGAGGGTTTCTTTCCGCCCATCGGTGGGACAGGGTAGGGTCTGAAATTCTCTATCCACACCCTGGAACAAAAAGTCACAAAACCTTAGCGAAAGTCCAGTTTTTGCTTCCTTCTCCCTCTCAAGTTGCGAAAGATAGGCTTCTTCATAACCTGTCCATGGAGCAGGCACGCTTGCTAAATCACTTCAGTCGTGTCTGACTCTTTACCACCCCATGGACTGTAGCCCTCCAGGCTCCTCTGTCCATGGGATTCTCCGGGCAAGAACACTGGAGTGGGTTGCCATTTCCTCCTCCAGAGGATCTTCCTGACCCAGGAATCAAACCCACCTGCATTGGCTGCTGCTGCTGCTGCTAAGTCACTTCAGTCATGTCCAACTCTGTGTGACCCCAACATTGGCAGGCGGGTTCTTTGCCACCAGCTCCACCTGGAAACATCCACAGAGAAGGAAAAAAAAAAAAAAACACACAGGAGGAAAAGGAGGAAGTCTAAATGAATTTTCCTACTTGAAGTACCCGTTTCTGGGATGTACTGGTTTGCCGTCTATGAGGATCTACAGCTCAGTGTCCAGAAAAACACAGCAAGCATGACGTCACTTGCGTAAGAGTCATGTTACTAACCTGTTAGGTTCATCTGTCCCCTTAGAAGGTGAACGCAGGAACTCCTGCGATCTCCTAAAGGCCTCCCTTAGCTCCCACCTGAGGCTCACTGGCAGGAAAAGGATCCAAGTGACTGGAGGGGGGTCGCTGTGAGGAAGGGGTCTACAAGGGAGGGCTGCCAGGCCTGGCAGGGAAGAGAAATGCCAGGAGATGCCCCCACTCCAGTCCCAGGGCCAGAGCCCAGGAGGTAAAGTAAAACGCTGGACCGACAAGCTGGGCAGGGACTTGCCACACGGAGGGCACCCTGGCGGCAGGCCCAGACACATGGCAGGGGGTGGGCCGCTTCCTCCAGTGACACCAGAGGGAACCGTGCTGGCAGCCAAACCCAGGATGGGCTCGGAGAGCTGGGGTTCACCTGCTTTCCTCCCCAAGAAGCTTCCAAAGCAGAGCTGGCTGCCCAGCAAAGCAGGACTCCTGAACAGCACGAGCAGAGGCAGAGGTTCCCCTTTCCCTTGCAGGAGGATTTCTCAACTTTATCTTCAAGGAAGGAGGACTATAATTATTTAGCATTAATTACGTCGATTCTCTAAGTAAGATACTGGAGTGAGTTGCCATGCCCTCCTCCAAGGGATCTTCCCAAACCAGGGATCAAACCCAGGTCTCCTGCATTGCAGGCAGGTTCTTTAACATCTGAGCTACCAGGGGAGCTCATATTTATTTTGTTTATTTTATGCCCCTGGGCACATTTAATAGCAAAGTTTCTTTTAATCCAGGGAAGAGTTTCCCCAGAAGGGTGGGACCGTGGCCACTTTCTTCCGCAAACATTCTCTTTTCCTGCTGTCCATTAGCCATCCACCTGTCTCGTGAGAGCCATGAGATCTTGGTGATGCAGAAGCAGCAGCATTTTCCTCTTAAATCACAGTAACTGTGGGCCAAGCTACCCAGGTTGACAAAGTCCAGAAGGATGGGGTGATTGAGGAATTGCCCAAGCTGCTCAATGGGAGTTGAACTTGAGCACTTGGGGTCACCAGCACCCCCTATCAAGGCGCATCTGGCATTCACCACTGTATCTTTCCCAGCCTGGCACTGGGGAAACCACCCATAACATACTTCAGGACATCTTGCATTGGAACAAGATGGGAGAGAAACTCAAGGCATGAATGTGGGAAACCAGCCCCGAGCTCCCTGTTTGGTCTCATTACAAAGTGATGGCAGGGGTGGGGGACAGGGCAGAGGCTGGATGAGCCAGGCATGCCCGCACCCCAAAATCTGTCTCCTTTCCCTCTCAACCCCTCTCCCTCACCCCTCTCTGCCCACACTTGCCCCTGTAACTCCTGGCACCCAGAATGTCTAAGCATCTTCTCGCTCCCCAGTAAGGATGGCTTCCCGACCATCCAGCCTGAAAGAGATCGGGGACAGTTTCCACAGGCCGAGAAGCCATCAGCAGGAAGGCAATGGAGGGCTGGACCTGGCTTGGCAAACCCAGGGCTCCGCATGCCGCTGTGCATGTTACCAGCATCTCAGCATTTCCTCACCTGGGAGCCCGCCTCGCTGAGAGAGGAAACACTAAATCAAACCATTAAGGGGCACGGACGAGCTAATTAGCTGGCAAAGTGCTGGGCAAGGGCTTGGCAATGTTGTTATTTTTAGTCAGGGGTTCTGAATCGGGACACAGGCATCATTAACCGCTGCTGTGTCAGCTTTAATGAGGCACTCATTTAAGTCCAAGGATGCACGCTAGCACCTGCCCTAGGTCAAGTTTGTGTGGGCATGAGCCATATGGGTCCCCAGAGGAGACGGGCAGAAGGCTGGGCAGGGGCGGGATCTCAAAACTGTTCTAACATGCCCAGTTACCTCTGGACCCCAAGTCCGTTCTTTCCCCATGGCTCTTGGTAGCAAAGCTCTTCAAAAGACGTGTCCACATACATACCTCTAGGTTCTTACTCTCCATTCATTCACTCCATTCCATCCAATCCACCTGCTCGAGGTCACCAATGACTTCCCACTGAAAATGGCCAACTGACCCCTAAAAGTGACAGATATTTTGGGGGGGCTCCAAAATCACTGCAGATGGTGATTGCAGTCATGAAATTAAAAGATGCTTGCTCCTTGGAAGAAAAGTTAGGACCAACCTAGATAGCTTTTAAAAAGCAGAGACATTCCTTTGCCAACAAAGGTCAGTCTAGTCAAGGCTATGGTTTTTCTAGTAGTCATGTATGGATGTGGAGAGTTGGACTATAAAGAAAGCTAAGCACCGAAGAATTGATGGTTTTGAAGTGTTGTGTTGGAGAAGATGCTTGAGAGTCCCTTGGACTTCAAGGAGATCCAACCAGTCAATCCTAGACTGTCCATGGGATTTTCCAGGCAAGAGTACTGGAGTGGGTTGCCATTTCCTTCTCCAGGGGATCTTCCCCACCCAGGGATCAAACCCGGGTCTTCCGCATTGCAGGCAGACGCTTTACCATCTGAGCCACCAGGGAAGCTCCTAGAGGAGATCAGTCCTGAATATTTCATTGGAAGAACTGATGTTGAAGCTGAAACTCCAATACTTTGGCCACCAGATGCAAAGAACTGACTCTTCAAAAAAGACCGGAAAGATGGGAAAGATTGAAGGCAGGAGGAGAAGGGGATGATAGATGATGAGATGGTTGGATGGCATCACTGACTCAATGGACATGAGTTTGAGTAAACTCCGGGAGATGGTGATGGACAGGGAGGCCTGTAGTGCTGCAGGCCGTGGGGTCACAAAGAGTCAGACACGACTGAGCGACTGAAATGAACTGAGCTGATCCCGAAATGCATTCGTCCTGCCCCAGTCTCATCCCTGGGCAGCCTACTCTCCTCTGCCTGGATGTCACATAAGCATCTTGAACACAAGTGCGCAAAGAGAACTTCCATTAGGGCTCTTCACACCCATTCTTCTGCCAGCAACCTGAGCAGTGAGGGGCAAACCCATCCAATACTGACCAGACCAAAGCAATGGCCCACTTCTTGACTCTCCTATCAGGGGTCACCCACCCCTGGGGTCATGGACCAGCACCAGTCCTCAGCCTGTTAGGAATGAGGCCATCCAGCAGGTGAGTGGCAGTGAGCAAATGAAGCTTCCTCTGTATTTACAGCTGCCCTCCATCACTCATGTCACCACCTGAGCTTCACCTCTTGTGAAATCAGCAACACTGTTACTTTCTCACAAAGAAAGAAAGTGAAGTCGCTCAGTCATGTCCGACTCTTTGTAACCCCATGGACTCTAGCCCACCAGGCTCCTCCATTCATGGGATTTTCCAGGCAAGAAGACTGGAGTGGGCTGCCATTTCCTTCTCCAGGAGATCTGCCCGACCCAGGGATTGAACCGGGTCTCCCGTATTGTAGGCGGACGCTTTACCGTCTGAGCCACCACTTTCTCACAGGAACTGAGTACATGCAACGCACTTGACTCCTTGGAAGGAAAGTTATGACCAACCCAGACAGCATGTTTTTCCATCCCATCTCAAAGACAGAATGCCAAAGAACGCTCACACTACCGCACAACTGCACTCATCTCACACGCCAGCAAAGTCATACCCGCAATTCTCCAAGCCAGACTTCAGCAATACGTGAACCGTGAACTCCCTGATGTTCCAGCTGGTTTTAGAAAAGGCAGAGGAACCAGAGATCAAATTGCCAACATCCGCTGGATCATGGAAAAAGCAAGAGAGTTCCAGAAAAACATCTATTTCTGCTTTATTGACTATGCCAAAGCCTTTGACTGTGTGGATCACAGTAAACTGTGAAAAATTCTGAAAGAGATGAGAATACCAGACCACTTGGCCTGCCTCTTGAGAAACCTATATGCAGGTCAGGAAGCAACAGTTATAACTAGACATGGAACAACAGACTGGTTCCAAATAGGAAAAGGAGTACGTCAAGGCTGTATATTGTCACCCTGCTTATTTAACTTATATGCAGAGTACATCAGGAGAAATGCNATGGGAATCACAGACCACCTGACCTGCCTCTTGAGAAACCTATATGCAGGTCAGGAAGCAACAGTTAGAACTGGACATGGAACAACAGACTGGTTCCAAATAGGAAAAGGCTATACGTCAAGGCTGTATACTGTCACCCTGCCTATTTAACTTATATGCAGAGTACATCATGAGAAACGCTGGGCTGGAAGAAGCACAAGCTGGAATCAAGATTGCCAGGAGAAATATCAATAATCTCAGATATGCAGATGACACCACCCTTATGGCAGAAAGTGAAGAAGAACTAAAGAGCCTCTTGATGAAAGTGAAAGAGGAGAGTGAAAAAGTTGGCTTAAAGCTCAACATTCAGAAAACGAAGATCATGGCATCTGGCCCCATCACTTCATGGGAAATAGATGGGGAAATAGTGGAAACAGTGTCAGACTTTCTTTTTCTGGGCTCCAAGATCACTGCAGATGGTGACTGCAGCCATGAAATTAAAAGACACTTACTCCTTGGAAGGAAAGTTATGACCAACCTAGGTAGCATATTAAAAAGCAGAGACATTATTTTGTCAACAAAGTTCTGCCTAGTCAAGGCTATGGTTTTTCCTGTGGTCATGTATGGATATGAGAGTTGGACTATAAAGCTGAGCACCAAAGAACTGATGTTTTTGAACTGTAGTGTTGGAGAAGACTCTTGAGAGTCCCTTGGACTGCGAGGAGATCCAACCAGTCCATCCTAAAGGAAATCAGATCTGGGTGTTCATTGGAAGGACTGATGTTGAAGCTGAAACTCCAATACTTTGGCCACCTGATGCGAAGAACTGACTCATTTGAAAAGACCCTGATGCTGGGAAAGATTGAAGGCCAGAGGAGAAGAGGATGACAAAGGATGAGATGGTTTGATGACATCACCAACTCAATGGACATGGGTTTGGGTGGACTCCAAGAGTTGGTGATGGACAGGGAGGCCTTGCATGCTGTGGTTCATGGGGTCGCAAGGAGTTGGACACAACTGAGGGACTGAACGAACTGAACTGCCATGGCCCAGGTTCAATTCCTTGTCAGGGACCTGAGATCCCACAAGCTGTGTGGCCAAAAAGAAAAAAGCATCATACTGCCTTTTATGTTTAGTTACAGCCTCCTATTTATGAATCTTGTTTCCTGAAGAAGTTATAAACTCCTAAGGTACTAGAGTCTGTCAGATTCTAACATGGTAAACATAGTAGGTCATGGTATACATGGCCTAGTAGGTTCCCATTCAATAATTCATTGAGAAGAGAAAAATATTTTTGGCTGAATTTTTCCATTTCCATGCAGATAGCAGGCATTGTAAAATATATATGTGTATATGAATGTGAATGTACTTAATACCACTGAACTGTACACTTAAATATTTTATGTTATATATATTTTCAGTTCAGTTCAGTCGCTCAGTCATGTCCGACTCTTTGCGACCCCATGAATCGCAGCACACCAGGCTTCCCTGTCCATCACCAACTCCCGGAGTTCACTCAGACTCACGTCCATTGAGTCCGTGATGCCATCCAGCCATCTCATCCTCTGTCGTCCCCTTCTCCTCCTGCCCCCAGTTCCTCCCAGCATTAGGGTCTTTTCCAATGAGTCAACTCTTCGCATAAGGTGGCCAAAGTACTGGAGCTTCAGTTTTAGCATCATTCCTTCCAAAGAAATCCCAGGGTTGATCTCCTTCAGAATGGACTGGTTGGATCTCCTTGCAGTCCAAGGGACTCTCAAGAGTCTTCTCCAACACCACAGTTCAAAAGCATCAATTCTTCGGCACTCAGCCTTCTTCACAGTCCAACTCTCACATCCATACATGACCACAGGAAAAACCATAGCCTTGACTAGATGGACCTTAGTCGGCAAAGTAACGTCTCTGCTTTTGAATATACTATCTAGGTTGGTCATAACTTTTCTTCCAAGGAGTAAGCGCCTTTTAATTTCATGGCTGCAGTCACCATCCGCAATGATTTTGGAGCCCAAAAAAACAAAGTCTGACACTGTTTCTACTGTTTCCCCATCTATTTCCTCATTAAAATTATTATTATATGTATAGTAAACCAAAGTCCATGTTTTATATATCTTCAAATTATATCTGACAATTTTGATTACTATCTGCTTGGTTTATTAGACATGAATGAGTTGGAAGAAAACACTGGGTTTGAGTCCCTGCTGTGTCGAGAGAACATCTACGTGATGACCTAGGACACTATTATTTTACATTTTGCGCCTCCATTGCATGTTCTGGAAAACAAGTGGACAGATTGACTTGATGATCTCCCAAGGCCCAGTTCTATGAGTCTGTAACTTCCCCTGTCTCTGGAGAGCACACATCATCTCCAGAATCATGTGAGAACTTTATCTGGCTCCCTTCCCAGATCCGCAAACCAAACTGTGCAGAGCATAATCTATCCCACTCCCAACCCTGGAGATTCTAAAAACAGTTTGGGAAACTGATAGCAGCTGTGAATTTGGAGCATCTGTGCTTCTGCCCCACCCTGGCTGTGCCTCTTTTTTGGAAATTCCAGCTAGGCGTATGCTCAACCAGCGTGAGGTCCTAGTAGCATCGACTGTCTTTCAGGTTTGAGGGAGGGCTGGGGAAGGAGTCTCTTCTTCCCTCAACTACAACAGGAAATGCTTGGGAAACTGGTCTCATTCATTACCTTAGTGAGATTTCTGAAGTTTATTAACCTCAAATTTTAAGTAGAGGAACTGTCGTATGTTTTGCAGTTTGCAAAATCTGTTATTTTTTTTTTTTAATTTCCCACATTAGGGTAAAGGATATTGTTCTGATGTTTGTCCTTTGAAATTAAGTATGGAGGCTGAGTTGGTGACTTGTTTTTTGTTGTTGTTGTTGTTGTTTTTCAAAATAATAATAGGTTTTGTTTGAACTTGCAAAAACCTCTACATCTTTTAGCTCAGATTAGTTACCGTAACTACAAATCTGTCAACCAAAAAGGCAACAATATTAATAGGGTTTTAGAGTGCTAGCACATTGCAAAATCCCAAAGCCTCCATTTGTACAGGCAAAGCATGGGGCAAAAGAGGAGAGGCGGGGATGACATCTTCATTGTAGATCAATGGACCACCCCAGCTTTCCAGGAGTCCTGAACAAAAGGCAGAGCTGAATATTTTAGGCCTGAGATCACTGCATTCTCAACGAATCTTTGTATAAAGAAAGAGGAGAGAGAGAGCTAGAGAGAAATTTCTTGCTGTCATTGTCTTAATAAGTATTTAACTATTTAATGATCTGCTGACTCTCCGTGGGATTTAAGGTTATTTATATGATGATTTAATAAAATTCAAGCTAAATGGCTGAGGAAAGCTGAACCAAATTAAAATTATAGGTTGGAAAGATAAGATGAGGTCAGAAACAAGGTTAAGACACAAAAACACATGAATAAATTTTTGATTACTTCTTGGTATTGTGCCACAATGATTGTGAATAGCAATGCTTGTTTAATTATCACAAAATGTTAGATGTCACCAGGGTGTTACTCATAGACCCTTCTTCAAGAGCTATTCCCTGAAGAGGCTCAGTGCAGATGTGCCAGAGCCCTACATACTTTGCTTATCTCCCTTCAGATAATATGGTCTGTCCAATATTAACCTGAGAGGTCACTGCATGACAGGGCCAAGATTCCTGGGGTTAACTTCTTCAAATTCTCGAGTCTCCTTGCTCATCTTTCTGTCTTTGTGGTTGATTAATGGTCTTGGGTTGGCTGGATGAATACTGTAGTGTGGTTTCTCTGTGGCACCTCCTTGGACTCGACTGCCAGCCTCTGCAGTGGTTACTTTAAGTAGCCGAGTCTTCGGATCCTGCCAAATAGAGATTCAGCGGTTAGATTCATTTTTCCGGTGATGTTGGAAAAGAGGCTTTTCTGTCAGTGCTTTTGTTTCTAATACCAGTTGTGTGGTTTTGTGATTACAATGCAATTTCTTCAGAACACTTCTATGCTACTTTATATTTTCTCCATGAATTTGATAACCAACATATTTTAAAAAATATTAAAATGATACTGCTATGTTTTTAATCTAGAAAATTTTTCCTAAAAAAGAAACTCAATCCCAGTTATCGTTTCCTCTAAAAACTGAAGCTTTTCTATCTTTAACCTAGTTGTTCAGCCTGTAGGCTAGACTGGAGGTGAAAAGGTCACAGAAGAATTATTCCAAAGGAGAAAGTATTAAACATTTCCACACTCCACTGATGAATCAGAAACAGAGAAGGAGGGGCTGGATAATGGCTCATACACTAAAGAATTCTAGAGCTAGAAAAGAATGCTGCCCTTAGGCTAAAGATTTCACAGATGTATTTCTCCCCTTGAAGTTGGCCTTGGGTAACAGAGGTCAAGAGTTGGGGGCAGGGTGGGAGGAAATGGGAGATTGACATATATATGCACTATTGATGGGCTTCCCTATACGGGCTCAGCTGGTAAAGAATCCGCCTACAATGCAGGATACCTGGGTTCCATCCCTGGGTTGGGAAGATCCCCTGGAGAAGGGGCTACCCTTCAGTATTCTGGCCTGGTAAATCCCATGGACAGAGGAGCTTGGCAGGTTACATTTGCAAAGAGTCAGACACGACTGTGTGACTTTCACTTTCACACTATTGATACGGGTGTAAATAGATAACTAATGAGAACCTACTCTATAGCACAGGGAACTCGACTCGCTGCTCTGTGGTTACCTAAATGGCAAGGAGATTCAAAACAGTGGGGATATAAGTACATGTAGAGCTGATTCACTTTGTTGTACAGCAGAAACTAATACAACACTGTAAAACAACTATCCTCCAATGAAAATTAATTTTAGAAAAAAAGAGTAGAGGGTGGGACAGGGGCAAAGCAGAGACTATGGCCACTTGATTCTTTTTAAGTCAATTTGCTCCACTGTAAGTTCATGATTTGAGGAGGTGGGGGGCAGTATGACTGACACACTAAAAAGCTGAACATATTTAATGCATACATTTTGGGAGTTTGAAAATAAAAGTGTATACCATGAGACTATCACCATGTGCTCGGGTTTCCCTAGTGGCTCAGACAGGAAAGTCTGCCTGCAATGATCCCTGGGTCAGGAAGATCCTCTGAAGAAGGGAAGGCTACCCAGCCCAGTATTCTTGCCTGGTAC
Source organism: Aepyceros melampus (assembly GCA_006408695.1). Classification (NCBI taxonomy): domain Eukaryota; kingdom Metazoa; phylum Chordata; class Mammalia; order Artiodactyla; family Bovidae; genus Aepyceros; species Aepyceros melampus. The sequence continues at coordinate 413,661 of SJXQ01007996.1, read as the reverse complement.
ATCCCATGGACAGAGGAGCCTGGCGAGTTACAGTCCATGGGGTCACAAAGAGACACAACTGCAAGACTAATATTTAATCAGTACATAATCCATAAAAGTTTTGAAAGTTTTACTTTGCTTTTATTATGGGACTGAGCTATGCATGGCCTTATAAAAATCTTGCTTTGTGTCATTTTCAAACCTTACAAATAGCTATGATATGTAATATGCAGATTTTTAAAAAATTGAAACTCAGTACTATGGACTGAATGGTGTGTGTTCTTGAAGTTCCTATATTAAGTTCTAACCTCCAATGTGATAGTGTTTGAAGGGGGAACTTGGGGAGATAATTAGGTTTGGGTGAAGTCATGAGGGTGGGTCCCCCATGATGGAATTAGTGCCCATATAAGAAGAGGGAAAGATCAGAGTCCTCTCTCTCTGAATCACATGATCATACAAGAAGAAGATAGTCTTCTGCAAACCAAGAAGAGGCCTCTCACCGGGAACTGAAGTGGCTGGCATCTTGATCTCGGATCTCCCAGTCTTCAGGTATGTGAGAAATAAATGTCTGTTCTTTAGCCACCCAGTCTACACGGTGCAGTGGTAAGGAATCCACCTGCCAATGCAGGAGACACAGAGACGTGGGTCAGGAAGACCCCCTGGAGAAGGAAATGGCAACCCACTCCAGTACTCCTGCTTGGGAAATCCTATGGACCGGAGTCTGGCAGGCGACAGTCCCCGCGTTGCAAAGGGTTGGATACAACTTAGCAACTGAATAACAACAACTCTGCTATTTTAGTAAGATCACTCAAGACCACACAAGCAGTGAGTAATTGTACCAGAATTGAGTAAGTGTTTGAAACCAAAGCCTTGCTTTTTCCAGAAAACTATACTGCCTGCAAATGTCAAAGGGAAACTACTTGAATATCTCCAGACAGAATGCTCCTCTGGCCCAGCCTGAATGCAACAGGTTTATTTTGCTGTGTTACCATATGTAAGTTACTTGAGTTCTCGTGCCTTGGCTTCCTCATATGTCAAATGGACTAATGGTAATACTCTATCTCGCAGGGGTGTTGAGATAATTGTATGAAGACCTATGATGTGTTTAGGACGGTGCCTGGCATGTAGTTAAGTTTTCATATTATTATTATCGTTACTAGTGCTTATAACTTTGTGGTTAACTCAGATTATTAGTCTTTGGGAGATGGGAGGAAAGAGCACCAACTGCTGTATTTTTCAGCACATATTTTAATACTTTATATAGCAACAATACTAGTGTATTCCTTGTGGAATATTAACTTTGTGGTTTTCTGAAATCATCTCGGAAAAATTTACAACAGAATGTGACAGGCTGCCCAGCAGAGCCACCAGCAGAGTTTCTAGAAAACAGATTTCAACACACACTCTTACCCCTAACCTAGCTCTTATCCTCATGCCACCACTTATTCGAATCTGCAAGGATGGGCCAGAAATACCATTTTTTTTCTTTTAATATTTTATTTGTTTGGCTGCATTGGGTATTTGTTGCTGCAGGTAAACTCTCAGCTGCGCTATGTGGGATCTAGTTCCTTGACCAGGGATCGAACCCGGGCCCTCTACATTGGGATTGCGGAGTCTTTGTCATTGGGTCCCTAGGGAAGTCCCCAGAAATACCTACTTTTAATAAGTATCCCAGGTGATTCAGATGTGCAGTCTTCTAATCTAGTCCATTTTAAAACAAGAAGAAAATGAGACCCAGAGAGGTTATGTGATTTTACCAAGACTTGGGGCTCTTTCCACCATAAGGTGCTAACATTCACAAAGATGTGCTGCCTACTAGTCTATTGCCAGCAAAACCTTTTGTCCTTGTCAGCCAGAAGATTATAGATTCAAACAAAATGCTGAACTGGCCTCTTAGATCCACCCATGCACACCAGGGATGTTAGGAAGCAGAGGGTTGGGGGAAGATTTGAGTGGCAGGTACCCAAACTCTCCTCCCCTCCTCTGTGAACTGGGGTGACAAACACTGAGAGAAAACAACTCACTTAAGCAGGCTGGACTCTGGGTCTGCACAAATATGATAGGATTCTGCAAGTAAACATGTCTTTTATCTTCTATTTGGCTTAGCCCTGTTTGAAAGATAATCCTAGGTTAGCCTTTTGAAAAGCATCTTATCTCTTTTGTATTTTTCACCAGGTGTGAGTCTCCTTTTCTGTCGTTTCAGCTGCTGTTGACATTGGGGTTGAGTTTGGACCTAATGATCTTTCAGAAGATGCCTAAGTTGTAGTTGTTCATTTACTTACCCTCTGACAAGCTTAACTGTGCTTATAGAGCCACCAAACAGCTTTCATAGCAAAAATGTTTCTGAGCTATTGACTTGTAAACATGGCCTTAAAGTCAATAAAGTCTTTTCTCTGAGAGCCCCCAGGTATGTCAAGAAATCTAAGACTAAAGAAAACAAAAAACTCTCCTTAAGGCTCTCATGAGACCAATTTGTAGATATGGTCTAACAAGTCTCTGAACTATTGTTTAAAAGCATTGGAAAACAATCTTTTTCAGATGGTATTTCTTCTAAGTATATCCCAGGCAGCGATAGCTTATAAAATGTGGGGAACAGCTGTAGTCACCAAGAGAAAACTTGGAGAATTGTTATAAATACCTAGTCTTGCTCAGCCGGCAGCTGAACTATAAGAATGACTACTGTTAAGAAAGATGTTTTGACTTTCCTAAAAAGGAAAAAAAAAAGTCATAAGGACTTGTTTCTACTTCTTGACATGATATTCCCTATGCGGAATCTTTCCTGTGGGTTGCCAGGAGCAGGGAGTTGGAAGAAATACATATCATTTTTTAAGCTAGTGGGTTTGCCCCTCAAAGCGCAAAGGAAAAAGAAATGTTCCCATAGCAAACATCTTGGGCTTGCCCTTCCTTTATTGTTACACTCATCAACCTTATAACTGCTTGTTCAATATCTGTCTTCAGTTAGGCTACAAACTCCATGAGAGTGATTGTTTTTCCTTATTCACAGCCATATCTCTGGTATAGAGACCTGGCACATAGTTTGACATTCAATAAATATCTTTGAATAAAATGCTGAATAAATTATGTTGAAGCCATAGCCTTTAAGAGATGATGGGAGCCAGTAGATTTAAATTGCAGATAAAACTGCTAGGTGGATTTGGAGTTGCTGTAGGTGTACAAAGTGATGCAGTATATAATGGAATCAATTAGATGAAAAAGTGAGATTTTTTTAGTTTTGAAGACGAAAAAGGGAAGAATCTTGCATTGAACCTGGAATGATTACATTGGTAATAATGAAGAATCAAAGAGAAAAATGTCAAATTGCCCCTAGGCCTACCTATCTTAAAACATCTTTCATCTATTACAGAGCACATATTAGTATTTTTGGTTCAGTTGCTTTAACAAAGAGGGGTTGTAGATTTTTCAAAGTACTAGTGTCAAAGGAGTCACATCTATTACTGAAACTGTACAACGTCAGTGACACAATTAGCATCTTAAAGCCACTGGGGGTAAAGTAACAACATTGCTGTTTTTCATACTGATAAATAAAGCTCTTGAAAAGCAAAACTCCAAAGTTAAATGTATAAAGTGTCTGCAATCATGTCATAAATGCTATCTGCTTTTAAAAATTAAGAGAACAAGATTATTTCATAGGCACAGCCTCCTTTGATGAGATGAATATCAATCTGAAAATGCAATGATGAAAGAGTCTAATTGGAAAATGGTTGAGAGAATATTTCTGTTGAACTTCTTTATAGTGCTGCTTCTACTCCAGAAGACTAAGAGTGATTGGCTCAGCGTTGAATAGCAGATCAGGATCAAAACCGGAGATCCAGGAACAGGCAAATTACAGGAGACAAATATACAAATATTGACTTTGTAGTGAAGGAATTTTGAATAGACTAAACTTAGAAAAAAACCACTTGAAATAACATATGCCTGCAAACTTTAAATTTTCACTTGTTTTTAGAAATCTGCAATTTGATAGCTTTGCTAAGTTGCATCAGTCGTGTCCGACTCTGTGCAACCCCATAGACAGCAACCCACCAGGCTCCCCCGTCCATGGGATTCTCCAGGCAAGACACTGGAGTGGGTTGCCATTTCCTTCTCTAATGCATGAAAGTAAAAAGTGAAAGTGAAGTCGCTCAGTCATGTCCGACTCTTCGCGACCCCATGGACTGCAGCCTACCAGGCTCCTCCATCCATGGGATTCTCCGGGCAAGAGTACTGGAGTGGGGTGCCATTAAGGTATAATTACATACCATAAACTACATATGCAAAATGTACAATTTAATGAGTTTTGACATATGTTTATATCTGTGAAACCATCGCCACAATCAAAATCCATCAGTCTTGAAAAATTTCCTCGGGACCCTTTTCGTTCTTGTTCCTTCTCCCACAGAAACTGACCTCCTTTTTAAAAGATATTTAAATTTTTTTAAAATTATCATAAAAACATAACATAAAAATTACTATTTTAAAGATATAATAAAGATTAGAACAGAAATTAATGAAATTGAGAACAGAAAAAGATTTTTTGTCAATAAAACTCATGGCTGCTTTATTTAAAAGACCAACAAAATTGAGAAACTCTTAGATTAAGAAAAAAATAACTAAAATCAGAAATGAAAAGGGGGGCATTTCAACCAATGCCACATAAATAAAAAGGATTATAAGAGAATACTAGAACAATTGTATGCCAGAAAGTGGATAACCTAAAAGAAATGGAAAAATTCCCAGAAACCTGCCAGAACTAAATTAGAAAGAAAAAGAAAATCTGAACACACCAATAACTCATAAGGAGATTGAATCAGTAAACAAAAAACCTCCCAACAGACCTCTGAGCTCTCAGACATCAGGGCTAGAGCATCAGGAAGACTAACAATTGTAGACTAACAAAAAATAAACCATGTTTCAAAAACCTGTATTACAGGTATTTACCAGGTTCATGAGTCTCAAATAACTAGCAGTTTGGTTCTCAAAAGATCTCTGAATCGTGTGCAGTTATTTGGGCAAGTGAGTCAGGACTCTGTCATGAGAAAAGTGAAAAGGGAAAATCCAGCAACAGTGTTTTCTCTGGCAATAAATGAGATGTTGTGATCAGGGAAACTGAGATATGCCAAATGGGCAATGTCAGTTAAAAGGCAACCTGGCGCAGAACAGCAGCTTTCCGACCAAGCCTCAGAGACTTGGCAGAACAGCATGTGAAAAGGGGGTCTTTGGAAGAGAAAATAGGTGCAACTAAAGGCACAAATAAAAAAAAAAATTGGGAATGACAAGCAAAAGCCACTGGCTGGTGTGTTTCTGAGTGACCCAACAAAAGAGAAGGCAGAGAATGGATGATTCTTCTTCAGTCACCATTTGGTAGAGTCTCATTTCCAAATAGAGTATAGTCTTTATCGTTTCTAACGACAGGGAGATATATACAGAGAGAGACAGATGGATATATATCTCCCAACAAAGAAAAACTCAAGACCAGATATTACTGAAGAAGTTGACCAAACATTTAAAGAAGTAATTCACTATAGTTCTTCTCAAACTCTTGTGAAAAAATTGAGCAGAAGGGAACACATCCAAATTCATTCTCTGAGGGTAGCATTACCTTGATACCAAAACCAGATAAAAACGCTACCAGAACACTACAGGCTAATTTCCCTGATGAATATTAATGCAAAAACCCTCAACAAAAAAACTAGCAAACTAAATTGAAAAGCGCATGTAAAAGGATTATACACCATGACTGAGCCGGATCTATTCCTGAGATGCAAGAATTGTTCATCATATGAAAATCAACATAATAGACCAAATTCACAAAATGAAGGACAAGAAACACATGATCATCTCAACTTTTGCAGAAAAAATATTTTACAAGTTCTAACATTCCTTCATGGTAAAAACAGCCAAATAGGAGTTGAAGGAAACTACCTTCATAATAAAGCCAATATATGAAAAGCCTGCAGCTAACATCATACTCAATGGTGAAAAACTGAAAACTCTTCCTCTGAGATCAAGAATAAGACAAGGATGCCAACTTTAACCACTTCTCTTCAACACAGGCTGTCAGTACTTGCCAGTACAATTAAAGAAGAAAAAGAAGGAATAAAAGGCACCTAAATTGGAAAGAAGAAGTAAAATTTTCTATATGAAATCACTCATCACAAAAGGACAAATGGTGTATGATTTCACTTATATGGGGTATCTAAAGTAGTAAAATTCACAGAGACAGAAAGTAAAATAGTAGTTGCCAGGGGTTAGAGAGAAGGGACAACGGGGACTTGTTTAATGGATATAGATTTTCAGTTTTGTAAGATTAAAATGTTCTGAATATGTTTCACACAATGTAAATATACTTAACACTAATGAACTATACACTAAAAATAGTCAAGATGGCAAATTTTATTTGTTTAACCACACACAGAAATTCTATAAATAAATAAAGTGACTATCCCAAGTATTAATAGCAATGTGAAGGACTGGAACTCTCATTCACTGTTAGTGGGAATACCAAATGGCACGACCACTTTCGAAAATACTTTGGAGATTTTTTTTTGCATTATTTTAAAAATTGTTATTGGAGTATAGTTGCTTTACAGTGTTAGTTTCTACTGTACAGCAAAGTGCATCAGTTATATGTATACACATATCCTCTCTTTGTAAAGCTTCCTTCCCAGTTAGATCATGAGAGAGCACTGAATAGAGCTTCCTGTGCTATGCAGCAGGTTCCTATAGTTCTCTACTTTATATACAGTAGTGTATATATGTCAGTCCCAGCCTCCCAATTCATCCCACCCACCTCCTTTCCCTTGGTACACTTTGGGAATTTTGTAAAAATTAAAAATACATCTCCTACTCCACTCTAGAAATTTACCCAATAGAAATTAAAGCATCAGTTCAATTCAGTCACTCAGTCGTGTCCAACTCTTTGCGACCCCATGAATCACAGCACGCCAGGCCTCCCTGTCTATCACCGACTCCTGGAGTTTACCCAAACTCATGTCCATCAGGTTGGTGATGCCATCCAGCCATCTCATCCTCTGTCGTCCCCTTCTCCTCCTGCCCCCAGTCCCTCCCAGCATGAGTCTTTTCCGATGAGTCAACTCTTTACATGAGTATTGGAGTTTTTTTTTTAGCTTCAGCATCAGTCCTTCAATGAACACCCAGGACTGACCTCCGTTAGGATGGCCTGGTTGGATCTCCTTGCAGTCCAAGGGACTCTCAAGGGTCTTCTCCAACACCACAGTTCAAAAGCATCAATTCTTTGGCACTCAGCTTTCTTCACAGTCCAACTCTCACATCCATACATGACCACTGGAAAAACCATAGCCTTGACTAGACGGACCTTTGTTGGCAAAGTAAAGTCTCTGCTTTTGAATATGCTACCTAGGTTGGTCATAACTTTCCTTCCAAAGAGTAAGTGTCATTTAATTTCATGGCTGCAATCACCATCTGCAGTGATTTTGGACATATAAGAATGTTCAAGTAGCTTGATTTGTAATAATCAGAAGCTAGTAACACCTCAAATATATATATCAACAGTGAATAAATAAATTGTGTAAATTCATACAATGCCATATTACATACAAAATAGGTGTACTTTTGAGCTATTGTTATGGAGTATTTGTTATGTACTAAGAACTGTACTAAATGCTTTAAACATGAAATCACAACTCATTGAGGTAGCAATCAGTTCAGTTCAGTCACTCAGTCGTGTCTGATTCTCTGCTACCTCATTAATCGCAGCACGCCAGGCCTCCCTGTCTATCACCATCTACCAGAGTTCACTCAAACTCATGTCCATTGAGTCGGTGATGCCATCCAGCCATCTCATCCTCTGTCGTCCCCTTTTCCTCCTGTCCCCAAACTCTCCCAGCATCAGAGTCTTTTCCAATGAGTCAACTCTTCGCATAGTTAGCCTTATTTTATAGATGATGAAACTGATTTTGAAGTTGAGTAGCACAGATTTACACAGCTACACTATGCCAAAGCCAGGATTTGAACTTAAGTATGAACATTCAGAAAACGAAGATCATGGCATCTTGCCCCATCACTTCATGGGAAATAGATGGGGAAACAGTGGAAACAGTGTCAGACTTTATTTTGGGGGGCTCCAAAATCACTGCAGATGGTGACTGCAGCCATGAAATTAAAAGACACTTACTCCTTGGAAGAAAATTATGACCAACCTAGACAGCATATTGAAAAGCAGAGACATTACTTTGCCGACTAAGGTCCGTCTAGTCAAGGCTATGGTTTTTCCTGTGGTCATGTATGGATGTGAGAGTTGGACTGTGAAGAAGGCTGAGTGCCAAAGAATTGATGCTTTTGAACTGTGGTGTTGGAGAAGACTCTTGAGAGTCCCTTGGACTGCAAGGAGATCCAATCCATTCTGAAGGCGATCAGCCCTGGGATTTCTTTGGAAGGAATGATGCTAAAGCTGAAACTCCAGTACTTTGGCCACCTCATGCGAAGAGTTGACTCATCAGAAAAGACTCTGATGCTGGGAGGGGTTGGGGGCAGGAGGAGAAGGGGACAACAGAGGATGAGATGGCTGAATGGCATCACTGACTTGATGGCCATGAGTCTGGGTGAACTCCAGGAGTTGGTGATGGACAGGGAGGCCTGGCGTGCTGCGATTCATGGGGTCGCGCAAAGAATCGGACATGACTGAGCAACTGAACTGAACTGATAGAGTAATGCCCAAGATAAAATGCATAATCATTATAGTGTATTTCTTGAATTCAACAGGAGGAATACACTAATACGCTAATAACAAACCTCTCAGTTGAAGAATTCCTTAGAAAAAGGATGCTCTGGATCTCTGGCTATTCACCAGTGGTATTAACTGACATACAGAACAATGGTTGAGTATGTGGACCATAATGATTATAAACGTATTGTGAATTCTCACGTTACTTCCCTAGTTGTGTGAGCTATTTAATCTCTCTGTTTCTTTTTCTTTAGGAGATAATTGAGCCTACCTCTTTCTCTGATTGTATTTATAACAGTTTCCAGCAAGAAGAGTTTTACTTTAACTCCTTAAATTTAACATTGAATGCTTCCAATCTCTCTGTTAAAGGAGATAAGCCACTTTTTAAAAAAAAACTTCATTGAATTCTATATATCAGAAACCTGCTCTGTGCAATGACCTGGGCTAGGCACTGTTGGAGATCGAAGCTGAGTCAGATGGCAGATCTCTCTCCTTAGGAATTTTGCAGTCTATTAAGCAAAATGCCCTGTTGGCTGATTCAATATTGTTAATATTTGCATATCTTGTGCTTTGTGATTGATTGGACTTTAAAAATTTGACTCTGTATCACTCTTACCTATTTTGCATTATGAGGTACTTCTAATGTGGCTTACTAAGTAGTAAACAGTCCACCTGCCAATTCAAGAGACTCCGGAGACATCGATGCTATCCCTGGGTCAGAAAGCTATCCTGGAGAAAGGCATGGCAACCCTCTCCAGTATTCTTGCCTGTAGAATCCCATGGACAGAGAAGCCTGGCAGAATACAGTCCATGGGGCTGCAAAGAGCTGGACACGACTGAGGCACACAGTACATAGAGGTCTGCTCTTTGGAACTCAGGGAAGGTCTAGAAGGATGAAACCTTTTCCCTACAAACAAGAAATGAGGGACACTGAAAGGCTGTGTACCCAGGAAGGCCCCACAGGGACCTGCTCAGTTTCAATATTTCATTTCCTTTTACTTCTGAAACTTAGTGAAAGTTACTAAGTTAAATCCACTTTGAAATAAAGTTTAAGCATTTTAAGCATCTTCAAACATAACTTCTAGATATTGTAATGTTATACGCAGAAACCAACACACCCCTTTAGTGAGAGTCAGAAGAAATCAAAGGCTATCGTGTTATGTAGGTGACCTCGTTTGCTTATGAGAAAAACTCACTCACATTGGAGCTGTGACTGTAGGACAGCCACATCTATTGAAGATCGAAGCTAAAGCTAGGTTCAGTTTCGGCACTGTGAAACTTGTCTAAATTGATCACTTGATCCCTTAGCAGTGCTGGCTTTGAGAAAGGGCAAATAGCACAACTACATCAGGTTCTGTAACTTAGGGCCCAGCATTGTGAGAAAAGCTAGGGAGTAGAAATCTGTTATGGGTTGTGTCGACTGAAAAATTTTCACAACCTAAAAGTTGAGAATTAGGGTTTATTCAGCAGACACACTGAGGCTGGGAGACATTCTCTCGGATAGCTTGAGGGGCTCTTCTGAAGAGGATATATAGGAGGATATATAGGAATTTTTGCAAAAAAATAAAACAAACCAACAAACCCTCGTGGTCAGAACATCCAAAGACCACTGTTACTTGCAACTTCCCTGGTGGTCCAATGGCTAAGACCCTGCACCCCCAGTGCAGGGGGCACAGGTTTGATCCCTGGTCAGGGAACTAGCTCCCACAAGCTGCAGCATAAGGGTTCACATGCCACAACTAAAGATCCCATATGCTGCAACTAAGACCTGTTGTGGCCAAATAAATAAATACACAAATATATTTTTAAAAATGATTGCTGTTACTTAAAAAACATATCTCAAGTTAATAAATTTAGTACTTTTCTATCCATGGGAAGATGCAAGAATCTGGACTCTTTGAAATCATCCCTTTGATATGCACCTTAACAACCTAGGGCCAGTGTTTCATTTTCTTCATCCTGAATTCTCTCAGTGTGCACTATGGGGGGGTGGCTGCAGTGGCTGATGGCTTTATGACAAGGCGGTCAGTGACATTCTTTGTCCACAGCTGAAATGTGTCCCCTAGACATTCATATGTGAAGTCTTAGCCCATGGTAGCTTACAATGTGACCTTATTTGGAAATGGGATTGTTAACTTACATTATTAGTTAAGGTGAGGTCAGAAGGTTGGGTCCCTAATCCAATATGACTGGTATCCTCATGAAAAGGGGAAATTTGGGCACAGGAATTAACATACGGGGAGAACACCAAAGAAGAGTAGAATTATGCAACCTTAAACCAAGGAACTACCAGAAGCTGGGGTTGGGGGGAGACTAAGAACAAATATTTCCCTGCACATTCAGAGGGCTTTTGGTCCTGTTGACACCTTGATCTCAGACTTCTAGCCTCTAGGGCTGTGAGTTACAACCACTCAATATGTGTACTTTGTTACAGCACCTTAGCAAACTAATAAAAGACAGGAAGGGAATTTTGTTCTTTTATTTTTTTTCTCTTTAATGTTACACTAATGTTAGAACTCTTCTGAAACCTCATGGTGAAAAAAAAAATTAGCGTGAACCAAGGCATTGTGTCCCCAAAACACAAGTAGTGAGGCTTAGGCTGGAGGGCTTTTAGCCTGTCTTCCTTAGAGAACACTCCTGACAACTTTGACTTAAATGGTTTCCCAATCCCGCCCATCCCTCTGTATCTCATCACTCTATCTATTTCCTTCTTAGCTATATCATAGACTATAATTCTTCTGCTTATTTACCTATTTGTTTGTCTATTGTCTGTAAGGGTAGTCTGTCTCTTATTCAGATATATATCCCGAGTGCATGCTCAGTACATATTTGTTGGAAGGAAGGGAGAAAAAGAGAGATAGAAGGAAACTATATGTCTCTGTGTGTGTGTGTATATGTGTGTGTGTGTGTGTGTGTGTGTGTGTGTGTGCTGTGCTCAGTCACGCTCTTTGGGGCCCCATGGACTGTAGCCCACCAGGCTCCTCTGTCCTTGGGATTCTCCAGGTAAGAATACTGGAGTGGGTTGCCATTTTCTCCTCTAGGGAAACTTCCAAACCTGGGGACCACGTCTCCTGCATTGCAGGCAGATTCTTTACCACTGAGCCACCTGGGAAGCCCCTGAAGGGAAGGAGGAAAATGAATGAAGGGATAATAGAGGAGTACCAGTAGGTCAGGTCAGGATGTAATGTGGAACCGTAGCATGAAGAAGTTCTTAACATGGCAGACTAGAGACCCCAAAGGAGACCTCTGAATCAGTGTTCCTGGGGAAAGACTTGGTATTTGTATATACAACAGTCACTTCTGATGAGCCTTACGCTCAGGCAAATTCGGGAAAGACTATATCACAGTGGTTCTTAAAGTATGGTGCCTCGATCAGCAGCATCACTATCATCTTGGAGCTTGTTAGAAAGGCACTTTCTCAGTCCCCACTCCAGACCTCCTGGCTCAGAATCTGCATTTTAACAAGGTCCTCAGATGATTGAAAACTGAGAGTCAAAATCCTGCCTCTTACTATACCATCCAGTCTTAATCTATTTGAGCTACTCTAACAAAATACCATAAACTCAGTAGCTTGAGTAACAAGCATTTGTTTCTTAAAATTCCGGAGACTGAAAAGTTTAAGATCATGGTGCCAGTAAATTTGGTGTCTGCTTTATAAATACCTGTCTTTTGGCTATATCTTCACAGGGCAGAAGGCGGAAGGCAGCCCTCTGGGGTCTTTTTTTTATAAAGGCACTAATCCTTTTCATAAGGGCTCCACCCTCATGACCTAATAACCTCCCAGAGACCACCCCCCCCACCTCCAAATGCCATCACACTGGTGATTAGATTTCAACTTATGGGTTTGGGGGACATAAAAAATTGAGTCTATAGCATACTTTGATGTCCTTTTACCACTTTGCTTCTTCCAGGCCTGAGCAGAGAACTGGGCTAAATGTACTCTGAAGTAATGGAGTCTTAGCACAGAAATCAGAGATATAAATATTCCCACCCTATTTGGGACCTATAGATAGATCTCGGGCCTCAATCATGAGAGTTCCTTAAAATTGCAACGCACAAGTAGTCTTTTAAACAGTAGTTATTCTGGGACATTCCAGTCTGAAGCCAAAAATGATCTCCCACCCAAGAAAGGAACTCAAAAGAAAAACACCAGTGACAGTAAATCACCACAATTAGGAAAAAAAGACAAGGAAAAAATAAATCACACAAATAAACTCAGAGAAATGATCTGTCCATTTAGGAAAATGCTGAAATCTGTTTGTGCGGAAATCTTTAGGATAAAGACAGGGCACTAAAGGAGTAGAAACAGACCAAAATCCTTTAATGAATCATGGAATCTGTAAACTGGTATCAGATGTTCTCCATCAGTCATAGAGCCACAGGGAGCCTTAGCAACATTTCAGATTCTTCCAAATAAGGTAACCCCCGTCAAAAGCTATGCTCTTAAAGACAACAATTTCCTCTTACCTGCTCATCTAGTTGGTTTAGAATGAACCAATTGTTTTCAGAACTAAAGTGCCTTTATACATGTAAGATTAGAAGAATTGTAAAGAATTCACACACACACACACAGCACACACCCCCCCACACACATTTTTACTCAGTCAGACTTTCCAATGTCAGTTGGAGAGAAGGATTTATAATCTAAGAAGAGAAGATGTCTGTGGTTTCATTTGGTGGTTAGGGAGTAAGGAGGATGTGTTTTCCCATTGTAACATAGCAACTTGATTTCATTGCTGCTCCTCTGTCAAATGTATGAAGGGAGATGCCAAATATCCCAAAAGAGAATATTCCAGAAGGTGCAGAGATGGTCTTTAGTTAGCCTATGAGTTTGCAGACCTAGAGACAAAAGGTAACTACTTCACGTTTTATGGGAGTTGTATCTAAAACTTGATTAGATTTAGGTTAAACAATTTTGGCAAGAATACTTCATGACACCACGTGTTTTATTTGCAACCCATCAGGAGACAGTGTATCGCCAGAGATGTAGAAAGCCCCCAATGCTCACTGGAGTTTTCATTCATTGCTATTCTCTGCAACAGCATTGGAGAGCTAACAAAGTAGAAAAATCATTTTATTTGACGGGTTACTAGTAACATAAACTGTATTAATTTATGTGAACTGTTTACTATTCTTTCCTAATCAGAGAACAGATTATGAAAATATGAAGTAAAACTCGCTCAGTCGAGTCCAACTCTTTGCCACTCCGTGAACTATAACCCACCAGGTTCCTCTGTCCATGGAATTCTCCAGGCAAGAATACTGGAGTGGGTTGCCATTTCCTCCTCCAGGAGATCTTCCCGACCCAGGGATCAAAACTGAGTCTCCTGCATTGCAGGCAGACTCTTTACTGTTGAGGCACCAGGGAAACCCCTATTAATGATTATATATTTCATTAACTCCTGAGCCTAAATCATTTTGTGATAAGTTCTATTTACTCAAGACTGGAAAACCTTATACATGTAATCTTCATAGATTGCTGTTGGGCCAAATAAACAAACAAATAATATTTTTTAAAAAGAAGAATAAAGTAAGAATCTATTTATTTAGGATTTACTAAGAAATTTATCTATTTGATAAGGAAAATGAATGCAGTGGGAAATCTTTGCATCTTTTTATCCCATCCTTATTATTCAATATAGTTAGAGGAAGACTCTCATTTGTTTTCTAATTGTTTATTGCTCTTCGGAGTGTCCCTCCCCTCCATCTACTGCTCCTTATAATACCGATAAGAAAAATTCAGATATTTCCCTTGGGCTACCATCTTGATTTTCTTCTATAGTGATGTAAACATTAGTAATTTCACTGCTATTAGATTCTTATGTTACCTTTTTATTGTCCTGGATTATTTTCCCTGATCATAAGAAAGTAGAAGCGTTATCTATTTTCACATCAAGCAATCTTGATGTTTATATGATTATACTTGCAGGTTCCTCGCCTCCTTTCTTCCACCTGCTGCTCCATCACGTCTCAGTTTTTATACCTTTGTTTGCTATTGAAAAGGCAAAATATATTCTATTATTTGCTCTATGTATAATTTTATTTTCTTTATTCTGGGGTAGATATGAGTGTTTGGGGGCAGCTTTTCATTCTGTTTCTAGACCTCCTTTGTATATAATTTTTAAAATGGATACTAGAAAGTCAACTCTGTGCACAGTGAAGAAGAGTTGGAAGAATTTAAGTCCTGCTTTTATTTCGTTTGTTCTTCTGGGCTTCCTGGGTGGCTCAGTGATAAAGAATCTGCATGCCAATGCAGGAGATGAAGGAGACAGGAGGTGGGGGGGTTCAGTCCTTGGGTCGGGAAGATCCCCTGGAGGAGGAAACAGCAACCTGCTCCAGTTTTGTTGCCTGGAGAATCCCATTGACAGAGGAGCCTGGTGGGCTGCAGTCCATGGGGTCACAGAGTCAGACAAGATGGAGCTCATATGCACACAGGCACTGCTTTACTCTCATCTGTTCTCATGGTCCTCTAAACATATTTTATGACTTTTCGAGTTTTGGTATTTCAATAGGCTTTTCTAATTTTTGTTATGGTGTCTTTATAAAATGTTTATAAGATGAATAAATTTGCAGTCAACCCTCAGGAAAAAAAAAAAGGAGTAACCTTCAAACTGAATTTGGATTTCATAAATGTGAAGAGTAAGTAGTGTAGCTTTGTAGACTTTTAGAAAGAACTCTTGGGACTTCCTTGGTCATCCAGTGGTGAAGAATCTATCTGCTACTTCATGACTTTAGACTACACTACAAAGCTATAGTCATTGAGATAGTATGGTACTGGCACAAAACCAGGAAAGACCATATTCAAATGACCAAAGTTCAGAAAACACCATCTATTGAATTCACTCTATGATGTCTCTGATAAGTGATTTAAAATGCTTTTAGACTTAGCAAGTGTATTATCAACACAATTTATTCAATTTTCAGACACATTAAATTGTTAAAATTGTAACACTTTGAGTTGAAATTTGTTTCCCATGTTCTTGCTGTCACGAAGTCTAACTAAATATTTGAAGGTATTTTTCTTTGTTACCCTGCTCTATACTTTCAACATCCTTCTTTTCCTGGACACATACACACCAGACTTTATTTCCTCAAGTCAAATTCTTCCATTTCTCCCTTTTAACATAATTCTGATCACACTCACCTCCAATGGCAATTCTTCTCTAGGCTTATTCTAATTTATCAATGTCTCTCTTAAAATGAATTAGTAAAAACTATTTTTGTTGCATATGGCAGAAAACTCAGTTTAAGCTAGCTTAGGCAAAAAAGAGGTTTATTGGCTTGCATAATTTAAAAGTTCAAGGTCAGTTTCATTTAAGACATGGTTTGAAACTGAGTTCATAGAAGATCCCCAGAACCAGGATTTGCTGTCTCTTTCATCTTCCAGCTCTCATCTTTCTAAAAAAGATTTTCAGGCAGGCTTTTCCCTCAAGACAGCAAGATGGTTAAAGAATTCCAGTCTTATCTTCTTACAGTCTCAAATCTAACAGAGAAGAGTAGGAATTTTTCAGGAATTCCAGACAAAGTTTCATTGCATATTAGTAGCTCTGCATGTGTCAAATGCCAAATGCTTTCCCCTGAGCTCACCTCTGTCACCAAAAGAATGTCATATGCTGACTGGTCAAGAGTAAGGAATAAGACATCTTTATTGGAAATCCACGCACTTAGGTGGGGAAACAGTTGGTGTCTCAGAGGGAAAGCAAGTTGTGTTTATTAGAACTTACCTTGTGATGTCCAGATATGAACTCAGTATCCTGGGTGAGGTACGTCCAGAGAATTCAACAGGACAATCACCTCCTTTATAATGAATGTTATATATCAATATAGGAGGGACTGAGAGTTTGTTCTCCACTCTGAAACTATATCTCTTTCTTTGGGATTCCCTTGTGGCTCAGATGGTAAAGAATCCGCCTGCAATGTGAGAGATCTGGGTTTGATCCCTGGATTGGGAAGATCCCCTGGAGAATGGCATGGCAACCGACTCTAGTATTCTTGCCTGGAGAATCCCCATGGACAGAGGAGCCTGGCAGGCTATAGTCAACGGGGTCATAAAGAGTTGGACAGGACTGAGCAAGTAAGCCCAGCACACTTAATAAATGGAGCTGTTATTTTCCAGTCCTCTTTCTACGTTGGTAACTCACACATGATGTGGGAAATATAAAGCCCTACATCAACATACAACAATGTTCTTTGGTTTCCAGACCTAAGTATATGATTAAAATGAACTGGTGGAAAAAAAGAAAAAAGAAGAAGAAAGAGGAAAAAAAAGAAGAGAAAAAGGGAGTCCTAGTATTAGATAACATGATAGCAACCGGTTGTGAGAAACGACAACAAGAAAGGAAATAGACCAAGTGGTGACTATAGCTCCAAGAGCAGAGCAGAACTGCCAAAAAGAAAAACAAAGATACTGATTTCAACAGTCGATGTAAAGCTCTTGAGAAAGCTGTATGCAGGCCAGGAAGCAACAGTTCAAACTGTTCGTGGAACAACAGACTGGTTCCAAATAGGAAAAGGAGTACGTCAAGCCTGTATATTGTCACTCTGCTTATTTAACTTCTCTGCAGAGTACATCATAAGAAACGCTGGGCTGGAAGAAACACAAGCTAGAATCAAGATTGCTGGGAGAAATATCAATCACCTCAGATATGCAGATGACACCACCCTTATGGCAGAAAGTGAAGAGGAGCTAAAGAGCCTCTTGATGAAAGTGAAAGAGAAGAGTGAAAAAGTTGGCTTAAAGCTCAACATTCAGAAAATGAAGATCATGGCATNACTGGAAGAAACACAAGCTGGAATCAAGATTGCTGGGAGAAATATCAGTCACCTCAGATATGCAGATGACACCACCCTTATGGCAGAAAGTGAAGAGGAACTAAAGAGCCTCTTGATGAAAGTGAAAGAGAAGAGTGAAAAAGTTGGCTTAAAGCTCAACATTCAGAAAACGAAGATCATGGCATTTGGTCCCATCACTTCACGGCAAATAGATGGAGAAACAGTAGAAACTATGTCACACTTTATTTCTTTTGGGCTCAAAATCACTGCAGATGATGATTGCAGCCATGAAATTAAAAGACACTTACTCCTTGGAAGAAAAATTATGACCAACCTAGACAGTATATTCAAAAGCAGAGACATTACTTTGCCAACTAATGTCTGTCTAGTCAAGGCTATGGTTTTTCCAGTGGTCATGTATGGATGTGAGAGTTGGACTGTGAAGAATGCTGAGTGCCGAAGAATTGATGCTTTTGAACTGTGGTATTGGAGAAGACTCTTGAGAGTCCCTTGGACTGCAAGGAGATCCAACCAGTCCATTCTGAAGGAGATCAGCCCTGGGCTTTCTTTGGAAGGAATGATGCTAAAGCTGAAGCTCCAGTACTTTGGCCACCTCATGCGAAGAGTTGACTCATTGGAAAAGACTCTGATGCTGGGAGGGATTGGGGGCAGGAGGAGAAGGGGAAACTGAGGATGAGATGGCTGGATGGCATCACGGACTCAATGGACATGAATCTGAGTGATCTCCAGGAGATGGTGATGGACAGGGAGGCCTGGTGTGCTGCAATTCATTGGGTCGCAAAGAGTCGGACACGACTTAGTGACTGAACTGAAGCCCCTAGCACTTAGCATATTTTCCTGAGTTCTGTGACTCTTTCTAGGAAATTATTGAACCCAAGAAGGAGGAGCTGTGGGAACCCTCAAATTTAGCCAAGTCAGGTAGACATACAGGTAACCTGAGCACCCAATAATTGTGACTGGCCTCCTTTAGGGAGGACAGACTTGTGGGACTGAATTAAACCTGTGGAGTCTGATGCTAATTCTTAGTTAGAGTCAGAGGTAAATTGAATTGTAAGACATCCATTTGGTGTCTGGAGATTGGGAAAATTAGTTCAGTTCAGTTCAGTCGCTCAGTCATGTCTGACTCTTTGTGACCCGATGAACCGCAGCACTCCAGGCCTCTCTGTCCATCACCAACTCCCAGATTTCACTCAAACCCATGTCCATTGAGTTGGTGATGCCATCCAGTCATCTCATCCTCTGTCATCCCCTTCTCCTCATGCCCTCAATCTTTCCCAGCATCAGGGTCTTTTCAAATGAGTCAGCTCTTTGCATCAGTTGGCCAAAGGATTGGAGTTTCAGCTTCAACATCAGCCCTACCAATGAACACCCAGGACTGATCTCCTTTAGGATGGACTGATTGGATCTCCTTGCAGTCCAAGGGACTCTCAAGAGTCTTCTCCAACACCACAGTTCAAAAGCATCAATTCTTTGGCACTCAGCTTTCTTTATAGTCCAACTCTCACAGTCATAAATGACCACTGGAAAAACCATAGCCTTGACTAGACGGACCTTTGTTGACAAAGTAATGTCTCTGCTTTTTAATATGCTGCCTAGGTTGGTCATAACTTTCCTTCCAAGGAGTAAGCGTCTTTTAATTTCATGGCTGCAGTCACCATCTGCAGTGATTTTGCAGCCCAGAAAAATAAAGTCAGCCACTGTTTCCCCATCTATTTGCCATGGATTGATGGGACCAGATGCCATGATCTTCGTTTTCTGAATGTTGAGCTTTAAGCCACTTTTTCACTCTCCTTTTTCACTTTCATCAAGAGGCTCTTTAGTTCTTCTTCACTTTCTGTCATAAGTTATTGGAGTGAAAAAATCCCCACATACTTGGTGTCAGAAATGTTTGAGTAAAAACAATTCACCTCCTCATTGGAAAGCCCAGAACTTGTCCCTTCAGCCTCTACTCTCCTCTGACCACACCCACTCCCCATTAGTTCCTCCAGTTTCATGGTGTCAAATGCTATCTGAACTCCCAAACAACTCCCAAATTTATGTCACCAGCCCCTGCCACTCATCTGAACTCCAAACTGCCTAGTCAGCTTCTCCATGTGGATAATTCATCAGTATTGTCAACTAAAAAATACAATCATAAGCTGAAAGTAGACTTATTTTATTTGGTGGGAATGTTCAGGACTCTGAGCCCAGGAGAGAGCATCCCAGTACCTCTGAGAAAACTGCTCTGAGGAGGCAGGAGGGGAAGTTGGAATATATATAGGTTTGCAACAAAGGGAGCAGACAGTCTGAACATCAAACATCTGGTATCAAGTTAAGGAATGATCGTTCTGTGTTTGGGGAGGTGCAAGCCTCTGGGCTCACTGAAATCATTCCTTTCATATGCACCTCAGCTATCTGTGGCCAATCCTATTTCTTTGGTCACCTTCAGGAGTGGCAGATGGCTGCTTCTTAATCTTCCCCAGCTTCACAGCAGTCACCACTGGGGATGGCAGTATCCAACAGGTCACAGTTTTGGGAGCCTTCATTCACGCTTGGAGGCCAGAAAGCACCTATGGCTGTGACTTTTCTTGTTTATTGATATGGCAGGAGATATTTTCATTTTACAGTACCTGAAAATTTCATGTCCAAAGTTGAAATCCTGATCTTTTCTCTCAAACCTCAGGGTCACCCTTAACTCCTTTCTGTCACATCCCACAGTCAAAACCAACAGCAAATCCTGCTGATTCTGCTTTTAACATATTCAGAAGCTAACCACTGGTCCCCACCCTGTGCTACCATCCTGGTAATCTCTCATCCAGACATTGCGAAAGCCTTTTTATTGGTTGCCCATTGATCTCTTGACACTCAAGGCAGCTCACATCACAGCAGAAGGTGAGGTTGCCTGTGTCACTTTTTGTCTAAAAATCATTTCATGCCTTCCATCTCACTATGAGCAAACCCCAAAATGATCACAAAGGCCTGGAGGCCTCCATTGATCTTCCAAACTCACCTCCTACTACTCTCTCCTTTACTTCCTTGCCACCCTAAACCACCTGGCCTTTTTTCTCTTCTCTGAACATGCCAGGGCTTCTCCTGCCTCAGGGCCTTTGCACTTGCTATTCTGATGCTTGAATCAGTTGAGTCCCCCAGATTTACATGGTTCTTATCCCTCTTCAAGGACTTCCCTGGTGGCTCAGACAGTAAAGCGTCTGCCTACAATGTGGGAAACCAAGGTATGATTCCTGAGTCAGGAAGGTACTCTGGAGAAAGAAATGGCAACCCACTCCAGTATTCTTGCCTGGAAGATCCCATGGACGGAGGAGCCTGGTAGGCTACAGTCATAGGGTTGCAAAGAGTCAGACACGACTAAGTGACTTCACTCACTCACTCACTCATCGTTATTCAAGGTCTTTACTCAAGTATCTTTTTTAAACAATTTTTTTTTCTGATCTCCCTTTTTAAAACTACAACATTCCCTCTTTCTCCAATATTCTCCATGCTTTTTTTAAAACAAAATTTAAAAAAAAAAATCTTTTGGCCATGCCACATAGCATGTAGGATCTTAATTCCCCAATCAGGGATTGAACCCTGGACTCCTGCATTGTGAGCACAGAGTCTTAACCACTGGACATCCAGGGAAATCCATCTCCATGCCTTTATTCTACATCTTTTTTTTTTAAACTATAGCTATCACCACGTATTTTATTTACTTGTTTTGCTAGTTTTCTGCTTCCTGCTCTAGAAGGAAGGTTATGCAAGAACAAGATTTATTTTGTTTGTATTGCTCATCATGTAGCCTCACTATCTGAGTAACATTTGCTTACTAAATATTTGCTAAGTAAGTAATTAATGTTTCATAATTTTTATATCAATGTCTTGTTCTTAAAAAAATCTAAAATTAAAGTCTTTGAACAAAGGCAAAAGACAACTGTAACAATTCACGACTCTACTAGTCTTTTTCCCAAGTGGCGCTATTGGTAAAGAATTTGCCTGCCAGTGCAGGAGACACAAGGGACCTTGGTTCGATCCCTGGGTCAGGAAGATTCCCTGGAGGAGGGCATGGCGCCCCACTCCAGTATTCACGGCTGGAGAATCCCATGGACAGAGAAGCCTGGCAGGCTACAGTCCATAGGGTCACAGAGTCAGACAGGACTGAAGTGACTTAGCACACGGGCATGCACTAGTCTTCTTCATGCTTGAGATATAGTTTTAAAATGCTACTGGTGAATATCAGAAGCAGTGACCACTACACATCTATAAGACAATACACTGAGCCAAAAAATACTGGTGTCAAAGACTTGGACTAAGAATGCTTGGACCCAGGACATTACAAATTGTAGTGCAGTGTTATCCTGGACAAAAAGTAAGGAGAGCTGGCAAAAGAAATTTCTATAATTCCAGAAAAAGTTTTTTTTTTTTTTAAGAAAATAGTAAAAAGTGTTAAGTATAATTTTCCAACCAAGCTTTCACTCTACATGTTTAAACCTTTTTTTTTTTTTTTTTTTTTACAATGTGTTTAGTGAATTTAGGCTACCAAGGAGACACTGCTGGCCAGAGGGAGTGCAGTTTCCCATCAGAACTTGGCGACCCTGTAGCCCTGGGGTGGCCCCACAACTATTATCCCCTGCTCTCTAAACTGGCTCTTAATGGTACTGGGCTTTGATTTATATGAGGAAAACTGAGAGGAAAGACAGTATGTGAGCACAGAGGAGCTGAGGAGAAAAGTGTTGAATTGGAGTTTCCACAGTGATCAGATGAGAGAACAGAAAGACATTTTGCATTAACTGTTAATTCTTAGTGACTCTAGCCTAAGAGTTCCTCTGTAATTCTCCAGAACTGACTTAGAAACTCCTTATTTTTCAAAGCTACTCCATGAGTCACTGGGCAGAGAGAAGAGACCTAACAATATGGGCTTTTGAAGAGCAAGTAAAGTTAGAAGGTCTTGCTGAAGGAAAAGGTGACCAGCAGATAAAAAGTTTTGATTTTGTCCTATCTCCCTGCCAGTGGCTCAGACTGTGAAGAATCTGCCAGCAATGTAGGAGAACCGAGTTCAATCCCTGGGTTGGGAAGATCCCCTGGAGAAGGAAATGGCAACCCACTCCAGTATTCTTGCCTGGAGAATTCTATGGGCAGAGGAGCCAGGCAGGTTAGAATCCATGAGGTGGCAAAGTGTCAGACAAGACTGATCAATTAACACTTCCACTTTCACTTTGGCCTATTTCCAATGGAAATCATGGTTGGCTTGAGGAGTTGGTCACCAAATTGTGATTTTTTTTTTCCCAGTGGTCAATATTCAATAGATTACTAAGTGCCACAAGAGGTAACATGGATTCATTATAATCCCCACTATACAAATCACCTTTGCTTAGACATATAAAAGTCATCTCAAACTTAAATCAAAACCGAACTCCTGATCGTTTCACCAAAATCAATCTTTCCATCTCAGCTGATTGCAACTTGTTCCTTCCAGTTGCTCGGGCCAAAAGTCTTGGAGTCATTTATCTTTGTTCATTTCGAAGGCTATAACAAAACAGCACAAACTGGATACATTATAAATAACAGGAATGTATGGCTTACAGTTCTGGGAACTGCAAGTCCAAGGTCATAGTGCCAGCATGGTTGGGTAGGGTGCTCTCTCTGGCTCATAGCTGGAGCCTTCTCACTGCATCTTTACCTGGTAGAAGAGCCTAGGGGTCTCCCGGGACCCTCTGTTACAGGGCACTAGTCTCATTCACGAGGGCTCCACCTTCATGACCAAAGCACTTCCCTAAGCACTCCTAATACCATTTGCTGTTGTTGTTGATACTGGGACTTTACCACATAGATTTCGGGAGATACATATCATATCCCTGATTCTTCCCCACCACCTCACTAGCCAGTCTGACAGAATTCATTAGCTCTACTTTCAGAACACATTTGGAAATTGATCTTTTTCATCACCGTACTGTTCCCACTCTGGTCCTCACCATCTGTCCTCCCATCTGGTCTCTCTGCTTCTACCCCTCTGCCCATTTAATGGGTTCAATTGTGACTTCTTAAAATACACATTCAAGTTCTGATTCCCTGTACCTGTGAATGTGACCTTATTTGGAATTAAGGCCTTTGCAAAAGTAACTGCATATATGCTCAGTCACTTCAGTCATATCCAACTCTTCACGACGCTATGGACTGTAGCCCACAAGGCTCCTCTGTCTACGAGATTCTCCAGGCAAGAATGCTGGAGTGGGGTGCCATTTCCTCCTCCAGGGGATCTTCCCAACCCAGGGACTGAACCTGCTTCCTCTGCATTTCCTGCATTGGCAGGCAGGTTCTTTACCACTAGTGGCACCAAAAAAAGGTAATTAACATATAAATTAAGATGAGGTCATGCTGGATTAGTTAAAGTGTTAGTCAGTCAGTCATGTCGGATTCTTTGCAAGTCCCGGGACTATACCTGCCAGGTTCCTCTGTCCATGGAATTCTCCAGGCAAGGATACTGGAGTGGGCAGCTATTCCCTTCTCCAGGGCTCTTCCCCACCCAGAGATGGAACCTAGATCTCCTGCCTTGCAGGCAGGTTTTTTACCGTCTGAACCACCAACGAAGATAGGCCAAAAATCTAACTGCCGATGTCCTTATAAGGAGAGGAGAAAACTCATTGGAACAAAGAAGCGCACAGAAGATAAGGCCATATTACAACAAGACAGAGACTGAAATGATGCAGACAAAGCAAGGAACACCAAGGACTGGCAGTAGCCACCAGCCATTTCACCAGGAATGGCGAGAAAGGATTCTGCCCTGGATGCTTTGGAGGATGGTTTCTGTTGGTTTAAGCTACCCAGTTTGTGGAACTTTGTTACAGAAAACCTAGGAAACTGACCCACTCTGCAGTCCAGTTTCAACATGGCAACCAAAGGAGTTCCTTTAAAATTAAGCTGCAATATCCCACTCATGGGCTTCCCTGATGGCTCCAGGGGTAAAGAATCTGTCTGCAATGCCAGAGACACAAGGGATATGGGTTCAGTCCCTGGGTGGGGAAGATCCCCTGGAGGAGGAAATGGCAACCCACTTCAGTATTCTTACCTGGAAAAGCCCATGGACAGAGGAGCCTGGATTGGCTACAGCCCAAAGGATTTTCAAGAGTCAGACATGCCTGCGCGACTAAACACATCCCACTCATTCACTCAAAAATCTGCAGTGGTTTCCCTCTTCTCCCAGAGAAGAAGCTGTAAGTCTTACAAAAGCCTGGATGTTCTAGAGGACTGACTCCCCCAGTGATGGCTGTGACCTCATCCAGCCATACTGGCCTCCTTGTGTTCCTCCAACAATCCAAGCACATTCCTGACGTAGGGCAATTGCACTGGCAGTCTCCTTGCCTAGAACATTCCTTTCCCAGATTTATGTATGACTAGTGTCTCATTAGTTTAATTAAATGCCAACTGCTCAGAAAGACCTAATATGGTTACCTAATATTGCAAATCTCCCCTGCCAGTTCCAAGGCTCCCGAATCTCCTTTATCCTGCTCTCCTTTTTCTATTTCTATTTCTGAATAGCATTTATCACCTTCTAGTGTACTGTACAATTTACTTAACCATATGTCTATTTGCTATTGCCCATCTCCTCCTACTAGAAAGCAAATTTCATGAAGACAGGGGTCTTTATTCATTTTAGCTGATATACACCCTCTCCAAAGTGTCTGGCACATTATAGCTGCTAAGTCAATATATTTAGGATAAATGAATAGGAAAAGGTAACAGGACACAGCAGATATGAGAATTTTCCAACCTCCAATCTCTGCTATCCTTAACCCCATTTTTATTTAGATGATCAAGTATTCAGTGGTCAGATAACAACTTGAGGGTTCCAGCTAAAAAGTAATATTGTTTTAAAAGGTAAATTAAACATTAAAAAGTAATATCCTCACTTTCTCAGTTTTAGATAGGCATGCATAAATGGGCTTCCCAGATGGCACAGTGGCGAAGAATCCACCTGCCGATGCAGGAGACGCAAGAGACGTCGATTCAGTCCCTGGGTTGGGAAGATCCCCTAGAGGAGGGCGTGGCAATCCACTCTGGTATTTTTGCCTGGAAAATCCCATGGACTGAGAAGCCTGGTGGGCTACAGTCCGTAAGGTCACAACAGGTCCCACCCGACTGAGCATACACACACACACACACAGGCACAGAGTATTAACTTTGGTGTCTTTTTCAACCAAAACTACCATAAAAAATGAAGTTAGAGTAAATTTCATAAAAAAGTAAACTCTAGCTACTGCTGCTTCCAAAATATTCCTGTTGAGGAACAAACTGTTTAAAGCAACATTAAATGCTTCAAAGGCTCAAGTAATCTTCCCAAAATATAAGCATCATACTCCTTTCCATCTCAGTAGAATGGGCTCACAGAGCCTTTATAATTTCTATAGTTAGAAATTACGAAATAGCTGAGGTGTACAGATTAAACTTTCTAGGCTTTGGCGTCTATGAAATCATGATAGGCTAAAACACTTAATCCTTTGAGCCTAAATCCAAATTGCAAACTACCCAGGAAAAAAAAATGAGATCATATATCTGCTACTCAGATCATGTTCTTATCTGCCAAGAATGCCTCTGAGATGATGTGTGTGTGCATGCTCACACACATACACACACACACACAAGCACACACTCATTCTAGCAGCGAAATTGCTTTGAAAACATTAATACACATTAATAAAAATGTAAAGACAACAGCTGTTTGAATTTCAGATAAACCACAGGCCATTTTTTTAACTATTTAAATCATGGAGAATGTTCATAACTGAATGAAAACATGATCCAAATTTAAAAATGCAAGTCGTCTACAAAGGGAAGTTAAAATTGAGTTTTAAAAAATGTATCATAAATTATTAGTTATCTTGCCTGGTTGCCGAAGGAGGTGCTCTGGTTAACAGAGAGTTATTATGTGTTCCATATGTGAATTAGCAATTTAGACTGTCAAAAATACACTTAGTACTCTAAAAAGAACATACCCTTTCTTTGATGAGTCACTTAAAGGCTTTTCAAATTATTTCTGGGCGTTATAGTCACTGAGGTTAGCAAGAAATAGTTTACTACAATTGGATGCAAGTACCAGCAAATAGACTTCTGACAAATACCAGTAAGTTTGTTATAGATGAAATTCAGGGTTACCCAGAGAGACTTTTACCTTGTAATATGTGCATGTGTGTCAGACTTCAGTGGTGTCTGACTCTATGCGACCCTATGGGACTATAGCCTGCTAGGCTCCTCTGTCCATGGGATCCTCCAGGCAAGAATCCTGGAGTGAATTGCCATGCCCTCCTGCAGGGGATCTTCCCAACCCAGGGATCGAACCCAGGTCTCCCACATTGCAGGCAGATTCTTTACCATCTGAGCCACAAGGGAAGCCTTGTAATATAGTCCTTCCAATTTTTATTAATAATGGCAAGACTTGGAATAATCAAAGTGTCCATCCAAATACAATGCAGAGCAGCACTGCTCCGATTCTCTGTGGCACGTGGGCCCTAGGCCTTGGCTTTACACTTGCAGATGCTACTAGAAAAGGCAGCAATTGGAAACACATTCCTTCACAGCCAAAATGCCTCCTGTCTTCCAATTCCTCATACATACACTACCATGTGCGAAGTAGCTACTGGGAAGTTACTGAACAACACAGGGAGCTAGCTTGGTATTCTGTGATGACCTAGAGGGAGGGGATGAAGGTAGGGGAGAGAGGGGGGTCCAAGAGGGAAGGGATGTATACATACATATAGTTGATTCACTTCGTTGTATAGCAGAAACTAAAAAACATTGTAAAGCAATTATGAAAAAGTGAAAATGTTAGTCACTCAGTCAACTCTTACTCTTTGCAACCCCATGGACTATAGCCTGCCAAGCTCCTCTGTCCATGGAATTCTCCAGGCAAGAATACTGAAGTGGGTTGCCATGCCTTTCTCCAGGGGATCTTCCCGACCCAGGGATCAAATCTGGTCTCCTGCATTCAAGCAGAGTCTTTACTATCTGAGTCACCAGGAAGCCCAAATGCTTCCCCTCAAGTAATTGTTGGAGACCCATTTCAGAGGCAAAGGGCATGACAGATAATGAGTGCTAAAAAATAGAAATTAAATAGGATAGAAACAAATACACAATGTGAATTAACATACTCTTCAAATGTCAGAATTTGAACAGGCAAACACAACTTTGGGTCCCAGCTATTGAGCATGCTCCTTTCCTTCCCTGGGAGGCCATCTACTGTCACTTCTGTGCTGAAGCTCTCAGAATGACTTCTTTGTTAATGAGCACTTAAGTTAATGATGAGTGGTAAGTGCAGCCAAGTCTATGGTCTAAGATGCCACAAAATGCACACCTATTCCGCTGAGAAGATGGCCTCCCTTATGCCAGGTCAACCTGATAAAACTCCATACCCAATTCTCAAGGCCTTTCTAGATTTGACAAATCCATGTTCCTAGGATACAAAGAACATCCATGAGAGCAGGAGCTTTATTTCACTCACTGCTATGTCTATCCCCAGGAACAGTGCCTTGCATGGAGTAAGCACTGGATAAATATTTATTGGATGAGTGAATGGCTAATCTATTCTACTGGGAATGTCTATACAGTGCTAAGAAGTTTGAGCCTATTTAGAAATGAAACTCCTCTTGTATACAGTTAGCTTGCATAAAGCTTAAAGTCAGATTCCGTGGCAGCTGTTCTAAATACTCCATGCTAGTTGAACGCTACCTTGAATTTTTGTTGTTGTTGTTGTTCTAAAGAAATACTTCTGATGAAGTCATAGACACCAGGGTTTGCTTTGGGGACTAAAAGAACAAGTAAGTCTTAATACAAATGTACTGACTGCAACAGCTGAATTCTGGAATGATAATAAATAGAAGAAGACTTTGGTAGGTTACCCTCCTGGTGGCCCTCAGATCACATGAAACACTGTCACTGCTGATCCAGTTTCTTTGCACAAATAGTTTTGCCTTTCCTCTATATCTTGTCCCAAGGAGGTTCCTCTCCATTCGTCTATAGTACAAATCTTCATTAGTTCTCATTTATTGTTGTTGTTCAGGCACTCTGTCACGTCCGAGTCTTTGCAATCCCATGGACTGCAGCATGCCAGGCTTCCCTGTGCTTCACCATCTCCCAGAGTTTACTCAAACTCAAAGGATGAGATGACTGAATGGAATCACCAACTCAAAGGACATGAGTTCTCTTTTGAGCTGCCATAATATCACAACTGCTCTCCCTACATCTAATCTCCTCTCCCTCCGGTTCATCTCCTACAAGTCCACCTTTTAAAAACGCTATGCTCAGTCTGATTTTCTGAGCCACAGAATTATTAGCAAAATAAAAGTTATTGCTTTTTGTCACTAAGTCTAGGGTAGTTTGCTAACCCAACAATAGATAAATGGAAGACCTCCCAGTTAGACTCTGGGCCCCTGGAAGTTGGGAAACATTCAGTCATCACTATATTCCTAGTCTATAGGATGATACCTGGGGGCACACATGAAGGAGGCTCTCACCAAATATTTATTGAGTGCAACTGAAAGATTGAATGTCTGCTGTCTTATTTTTAATGTTCCATTTATGGAATTTTGAAAATCTACACATTTGGACCAAAAAAAAAAAAAAAAAACAGAGGCAATACATCTATGTGTTGAGTTTATCCTATTATTGAGGATTTTTATAAAAATGGCTCTTTGCTTTCCCTTTCTTCGTGGTATGAAATCCCATGGGAGAAGTTGGACCTGGTATTGCAAAGTGAACTGAAATGGCACAAAATACAGGAAAGTATTCAGTAAAAAGGAAAATCAATCCAATTTAGCTAAGTGCACATCATTTGTTCCCTGTTCCAATCTAAGTGTCCATCCTGTGTTCCTCTGTTCCATTTTACGTAAGGGAAAACATTTCTAAATGCCTTGTGTGCCCATGATTTTCCTCTCCTACCAAATCAAAAGTCAATACCCAAATGCTACTCAATATAACTCTGTAATTGCTCTGGCTCAAGAAGATGTCTGTAACATTGAAAAGCTCTTTTAAAAATGTATCTTAAAGACTCAACTAGTGGTGATGTTTCTCCCTGGGAGCACACTAATTTCTTTGTTATCTGGCTTTGTCCGGGAAAGAGATGCTCAGACCAAGTGAATTTTCTAGATCACTTCCCCCAACTCAGTAAACGTTACTTACAAAGCCTACAAGTTCTCCTACCACAAGACACTGATCACCCCTGCAATACCTTGAGCTGAATAAACAAGGCTTGGCCAACACTGGGCTGCAGAAGTTTCCAATCCTAAATTGCATAAAGGCGGAGGGTTGCGCATGCAAACCCTGAGGGCTCTCTGGAGCAAACCCATCAGTGACTAAGACTCCTCCATGGAAAGTGGCAGGTATGAAGCAAAATCCACATTTAATAACTACCCTCTTGAGTTTTAATACTGTTTATTTACAGAGACTTGGATGGTGGAGAACTGATCCCATTGCCCAAGGCGTCAGGCTCCTTTTAACCCTTGGCAGCCTGACAATGGTCAAAGCTTTTAGCCACACTGATCCAGATCCTTTCAAAGGTGCTATCTCTGCATCCCTTGAGATGTATAAAAAAATTTATTCCCTCCTGTACAGACTTGATGTTCCTACTTCCAGCTTGCTCCACTCAGTCAAGGTTCTTACTGACACTACTGAATGCTCAGTTTTCAACCTGATTTGACTCAGTCAACTTATTCACTCACATACTAATCTGTGCAGCATTTACTAAGCTCTCACTCTGTGCCAGGCCCATATTGGACACTGAGCATAGAAAGATGAACAAGACCAGCTCTCTCACTTGAGGAACTCACCAGCTAGTGAGGAATTGCTGAGATCAGCAAACCACAGCCTGGGGGCTACCTCCGAGCTGCTGTCTATTTTTGTATGTAACATTGTATGAAGTGAAGTGAAGTAGCTCAGTTGCGTCCAACTCTTTGCGACCCCATGGACTGTAGCCTACTACACTCCTCCGTCCATGGGATTTTCCAGGCAAGAGTACTGGAGTGGGTTGCCATTTCCTTCTCCAGAGGATCTTCCTGACCAAGGATCAAACCCAGGTCTCCCGCACTGTAGGCAGATGCTTTACCCTCTGAGCCACCAGGGAAGTATAGACACATTCATTTGCTTATAAATTATCTATGGCAGCTTTCAGGCTAAAACAGCTGATCTGAATTGTTGCATCAAAGATGCTGTGGCCTGAAAAGCAAAAGGTATTGACTATCAGGCCCTTTTCAGAAAAAGTCTGCTGAAAAATGTATGGTAATACAGTTCTGGTCCATTTTCAACAGTCCACAGGGAGAAGGAGAGGTTCCTGAGTATCCAGGAGTGCCTGCGCAGAGTGGGAAGCATAGAAGATCAGCCAGGAATAACAGCAGAGAGCAACAGGTAAAAGGTGGGTGTGGAGGAGGGACTTCTGAGAGTGGTTAGGTCTTGGGAGTGGGGCAGGGGAGGACAGAGGCATAATGGGAGATGGAGCTAAGAAAAGGCAGGTCTCTGTAGGCCATGAGGAGGCTATGCTGGTTTCTACTCTGTCAGCAATGGAGAGTCTTTATAGGGTTTTAAGCAGAATAGGCAACAGAAAATAGATTGAAAAGAGGTGAACAGAAAAACCCATGAAGACTCCATTACATTGGTCTAAGCAAGAGACAGTGACTCAGGAAAAGAACAGCAGTGGCAGTTGATGGAGAGGATTCAAAGGGCTCAAGGAAAATGAATTAACCAACGTTAATGTATCACAGATGTATCACATTCAGTGAACACTCTATGTGGAGTTATAACTGCAGTGATGGAGACAGGCAGCCTTGCTGTGTTCTAATCCATCCCTGAAAGGCTCAGGCAAGGACTATCCTGTACCTGGGGGGCTCAAAGAGGAATTTCTTTGGTCAGCCTTTTTTAATAACTAAATATTGTTCAGCGGCAGCTGGTGAAACGAGTGGAACAGGTGACTTAATTGTTAACCACGGGGGCACCTTTACTCACTGTTTTAACACTTGCCTTCCCCACCCCCAGCTTGCTTTTCTCTTGATGAGATCTGTCGAGCAGGGAGATGGGCAGGACACAGTGTTTCGCATTGACCTCAAGCAAGTCTCGACACATTCACTTTCTTGATCTGTGCCCTTGGGCAATCTCCTTAGCCTTTTGAATCTCAGGATTTTCACCGTAAAATGAAAATAAAGTATTGCTAGAAGAATTAGATAGGACAACACAAGCAGAGTACTGAGCTCAGGGCTATAGTTAGCCAAAGTGAACACCAGAATCCCTTAGATCTCAACCAAATGGCCAAGCCTCAACCCACACCCACCAAATAGGTGAGATCCCATTTCTATTGGCACCTAACACAATTGAATAATGGAGGAGCTAGGTACACTGTTTCCTGTCTGCTTTCCAAATAGAGTTAAAGCTTCAAGATATCAAAGCCCATGCCTCCAGTGGCCTCCTCCGGGCCAAATACAGTGCCAGGTACATAGTAAAGGGCCAATATATTTGTTGAACAAATAAGGGAGTGAGGAAAAGAGGAAGTGAGCAGGGGGAAAGGGAAGGAGAAGGAGAGAAGGAAAGATACAGAACATCTCCTTGTTCTCTCACTGCCTCTCAGCATTGCTGCCCCTAAATCTTGGTTGTTCAGAAAGGGAGGAGAGTAGGGAGTAAGTGGCTGGCATGGATGACATTCACCTTCTATCTGCAAAGAATCTTTTTGAGGGTCCAATGTGTTCATACCCTCTACCCAGCTGGGAACAGCTTCCTTGGGCTTCATTTAGCAGAAAGCAGTGAATAGCTCAAAGAAAGGCAGACTTCCCCAGACCTGGCAAGGAGGGAACTGATTAACCAGAAGTTCTGGCTGCCAAGAGCCAAGGCAAAGCAGGGCAGGATAACACAGCTCAAGGGACGTTATCCAGAAATTCATTAAATTCAAATCCTCTTATAAGCAGTTTAATTTCTTATAAAATTTGGGCTTCTAGAAATCTCAGTGGGAGACCTTGGACTTTAGCAATCTGAGTTCATAGCAAATGTAGATTCTAAGCCAGAAATCTCAAATCTAATAATACTTAAAGCATGAGAACAATTTTTAACCACTTTAATGGAAGTTTTCTAAGATGTATTATGTGCCTCAGCCATGATAAGCAGACTGAACATGTCATACCTTTTCTTGGTGGCCAGAGAGCCCAGACTTCTAAACTGTTCTAATCTGTGGGTATTCTGACTCTCTCTTGACAACTCCCTCAAGGCACTGCTGCTGCTAAGTCACTTCAGTCATGTTCAACTCTGTGCAACCCCACAGATGACAGTCCACCAGGCTCCTCTGTCCCTGGGATTCTCTAGGCAAGAATACTGGAGTGGGTTGCCATTTCCTTCTCCAATGCATGCATACATGCTAAGTCGCTTAAGTTGTGTCCAACTCTGTGCAACCCTATGGACAGCAGCCCACCAGGCTCCTCTGTCCACAGAATTCTCTAGGCAAGAATACTGGAGCAGGGTACTCTTGTACTGGAGCAAGTACAACAAGCCTCTTAAATAGTTGCTCCTACCTCCTCAAAAAGCACCCAGAAAGTGATACACATTTGAGTTGATACTTCTTGGTTTTCTTCTAACCATGGATGCCTCTATTTTCCTCTGCTGCTTCTCAAGTGGCCATGGAGCCTCAGCAATTATTTCCATTCCTTGTGCTACCTGCCTGCCACTCCTCCAGTCTCTGGTTAAAACTAGGAGAAAGCTACAACTTTCCAGAAGAAACAAGACAATTATCATATGTAAAATTTGTTTGGTGCTCTAGAGTCAGAGACACTGATGTAAACTCACATTTAGGTTTAGAAACAAATGGTTGCTTATGGGAATATCTATAGATGTACCAAGATACATGGGTTAGTAGACATTCATATATATCCTTACTTCTCCAGCTGACAAAGTCTGACAACAATGACATGCCAACAGCAACCAGCATACCTAGGACCCAGATCATGGTTTCTAATACTATTCTTCAGTAAAAGGAAATAGGGCTCCTTGGAGAAATGGTTGATACTAGGGCTAGAAATATGCAGTATGAGCCTGGAGTATCTCATCGTGCCAGAAAGCAAGGGAACACTCAAAGTTTTTAACCCATAAAACAGAGAATATCAGAGGGACAAGGGAACCAAGTGCCAGAGCTACCAGTAGTCAACACTAGCAAAACTCGAGCAACAAAATAAAGTAGTACTAGATGGTTGTTGTTGCTGATGTTCAGGCACTAAGTTGTGTCTGACTCTTTGCAACCCCATGAAATACAGAACACCAGCCTTCCCTGTCTTTCACTATCTCCCAGAGTTTGCTCAAACTCATGTCCATTGAGTCAGTGATGCCATCCAACCATCTCATCCTCTGCCCCCTTCAACAAATGCATAGTATTAGGTTGCTATAGTTAATAAATATTAATAATTAATAAAATCCACTTATAATGCAGGAGACCCTGGTTCGATTCCTAGCTCGAGAAGATCCCCTGGAGAAAGAATAGGCTACCCACTCCAGTATTCTTGGGCTTCCCTGGTGGCTCAAATGATAAAGAATCTGCCTGCAATGCAGGAGACCTGGGTTCGATCCCTGGGTTGGGAAGATCCCCTAGAGGAAGGCATTGCAACTCACTCTAGTATTCTTTCCTGGAGAATCCTCATGGATAGAGGAGCCTGGCTGGCAAAAGTCCATGGTTTCACAAAGAGTCAGACATGACTGAGAGACTAAGCACAAGCACAGTAATTAATAATTATTAGTCATGGCTAGTCATCATTAGATGTGAATAAATTAGTCTTTAGATGATTAGTTATAACTAACAATTATTAATATTAATATTGATTAACTACAACAACCTAATACTATGCATTGGTTGTTGTTGTTTAGTTGCTAAGTTGTGTCCAACTCTTTTGTGACCCCATGAACTGTGGCCTGCCAGGCTTCTCTGTCCATGGGATTTCCCAGGCAAGCATACTGGAATAGGTTGCCATTTCCTCCTCCAGGGGATCTTCCCAAACCAGGGTTCCAATCTGTATCTCCTGCACTGTAGGTGTATTCCTCACCCCTGAGCCACTGGGGAAGTCCAGTACTATGTATAGTATAAAGTAAATATCCACAAGTCCTTAGTGATATAAATAAATGACTGAATGGATTTTAAAAATTGGGAAAGAAGAGACAAACCAAATATCCCCTGTAGAATAATTCCAAATAATGTATATAGATACACTGCTTTCAAGGAGATAGAGCATAATTCCCCTTTCAAACATGGGCTGCACAAAGTGACTTCCTTCCAAGATGTATAGCACAGAAAGGCAGAGGGAAAGTAACTGGACAGTGGAGAAATCTGACAATGTGACCTCAGCCAGGTGATATCAAGATCAACTATGATGCTGATAGTATGTACCCTTGATATGATGCAAAAAGGATGGCACATCCCCTCTAAGGGTCTCCTCCCCAACACTCACAACCACAGTGGAACCATGAGAATTGCATCAGGCAAACCCTAACTGAGGAATAGTGTTCAAAACATCTCACCTGTATTCCTTGAAACTGTTGAGGTCATCAAAAATCAGGAAAGTCCAAGAAGTCACCAGAGCCAAAAGGAGCCTAAGAAGATATGATAACTAAATAACTAAATGCAATGTGGGATGTATCAAATCCTGGAACAGAAAAGGAATATGAGGGTGAAAGCAAGGAAATTTACACAAGCTATACATTTTAGTTAATTGTATTAATAATGTATTAATGTTGGTTCATTCATTAAAACATATGTACTCATCTTATTCAGATAATATGTGAATAAAAGGGATAACTGGGCATGGGGTGTAATGGGAACTCTCTATATTATCTGGGCAACTTTAATCTAAAACTGTTCTAAAATGAATAGTTTTTTTTTTTTTTTTTTAAAGAAAACTTCAGTCACCAGTCTCCAGACTTGGGAAGGGAGGGTGGAGGGCCCCTCTTTCCACAGACCCTGCTGTCCTGGGCATGTGGGCTTTGACACATCCAGGTACTCATCCTGTCCCCAAGGTGCTGGCTCATTCACTTAGAACATGATTCAGGGCTTGCAGGCTTTCAAAAGGCTGTGCCAACAATTAACACCCATAGGCACTCTTGTCATATGTACTATTCTGCAAGATAACAAGATTCAGATTGACCAAGAAAGAAACCTCTCCAGGAAATGATAAAAACTCATGTGACATTAGGAAGCCAATTGGTTGGAATATGTTAGGAAAAGACCATTCCCTGTAGTTCTTATTTACAAGCTTCTCAAACTGGCTCCTAAACTAGCTTCCAGCTAAGAAAATGCGTTAAAAACATCCATAAAACAGCACTAATAAGCCCTCCATAACTAAAATCTAATTGAAGATTATAAAGAGCAAGAACACCAAGTACTCCTTAAAAGGCAAAGGGAAAAAGGTTGATA
This sequence comes from Aepyceros melampus, assembly GCA_006408695.1. Lineage (NCBI taxonomy): Eukaryota > Metazoa > Chordata > Mammalia > Artiodactyla > Bovidae > Aepyceros > Aepyceros melampus. The sequence continues at coordinate 377,803 of SJXQ01007996.1, read as the reverse complement.
TTCCATAGCCAGGAGGACCATGTGGTGGGAGTGCTTTCTTCTGGGACTCCACGGCAGAGAGAGCACTAGGGTCCTCTAGCACAGCTGCTTTCTCCAGATATCATGTCAAAGGCATGACACAATTTGGCCACAGCAGAGGAGGCTGGGCTCCAGTGAGAACTCCAGACTAGTGAGATTCAATTCTAGCCTTTTGTTTCTTGATTGTTGTTGTTGTTCAGTTATTCAGTCACATCTGACTCTGCAAACCCATGGACTGCAGCATGCCAGGCTCCCCTGTCCTTCACTCTCTCCCGGAGCTTGCTCAAACTCATCTCCATTGAGTCAATGATGCCATCCAAACATCTTTCATCATCTGTCATCCCCTTCTCTTCCTGCCTTCCATCTTTCCCAGCATCAAGGAGTTGGCTCTTCTTCATATCAGGTGCCCAAAGTATTGGAGCTTCAGCTTCAGCATCAATCCTTCCTTGATTAAACCACTCTATTGTTCCAACCAACAATTTTCTCATATATAAATGAAGAACAATGAAAGTCTTATCCTTACCTACCAAGTGGCAGATTGTGATATTTCACAAAACATAATTATGCAAGCATAAAGAGACATCTCTTTCTTCAAGACTTTCAGAGCACATCATTTTTTTTCCATAGAATTGTTTGAGAAGTAAATCAGAGTTTTAGAGTCAGTATGTGAATCTTTTCATACTGTTCATGGGGTTCTCAAGGCAGGAATACTGAAGTGGCTTGCCATTCCCTTCTTCAGTGGACCACATTCTGTCAGACCTCTCAACCATGACCCACTCACCCATCTTTGGTTGCCCTACAGACATGGCTTGGTTTCATTGAGTTAGACAAGGATGTGGTCCTAGTGTGATTAGATTGACTAGTTTTCTGTGAGTATGGTTTCAGTGTGTCTGCCCTCTGATTCCCTCTTGCAACACCTACCATCTTACTTGGGTTTCTCTTACCTTGGACGTGGGGTATCTCTTCACGACTGTTCCAGCAAAGCACAGCCACTGCACCTTACCTTTGATGAGGGGTATCTCCTTACCACCAACGTTCCTGACCTACAATGTAGGATAGCTCCTCTAGGCCCTCCTGTGCCATGAATCAAGGCAAATAGGAAGTGGTCAAACAAGAGATGGCAAGGGTGAACGTCGACATTCTAGGAATCAGTGAACTAAAATGGACTGGAATGGGTGAATTTAACTCAGATGACTATTATATCTACTACTGCGGGCAGGAATCCCTCAGAAGAAATGGAGTAGCCATCGTGGTCAACAAAAGAGTCCGAAATGCAGTACTTGGATGCAATCTCAAAAACGACAGAATGATCCCTGTTCGTCTCCAAGGCAAACCATTCAATATCACAATTATCCAAATCTATCCCCCAACCAGTAATGCTGAAGAAGCTGAAGTTGAACGGTTTTATGAAGAACTACAAGACCTTTTAGAACTAATACCCAAAAAAGATGTCCTTTTCATTATAGGGGACTGGAATGCAAAAGTAGGAAGTCAAGAAACACCTGGAGTAACAGGCAAATTTGGCCTTGGAATGC
>SJXQ01007996.1:157054-368521 GCA_006408695.1 Aepyceros melampus | reverse complement strand
GGGGGGGGGGGGGGGGGGGGAGGTGGGGGTTGGGATTGGGAGTTCATGTACACTCGTGGCTGATCCATGTCGATGTGTAGCAAAACGAATACAGTATTGTAAAGCAAAACAAATTAAGAAATAAAAATTAATTAAAAAAAAAATTACAGATATTATCAAACTAAAAAAAAAATAAAATAAAATATACATTCTTAAAAAAAATAAAAAATAAAAATAAAAAATCCATTGTTCAAGCCACACAGTCAGCAGTACTTTGTCAACACCAGCCCTAACAAACTGAAGGCCCCTTTCAGTTCTACCATCCTGAGATCCTCTCTCCCCTCAAGAAGTAAAAATATAAAATACTCTAAGTAACGATCTAAGTGTTTGTTAAATGAACTGCTTCTCATTAGTTCTCTAAACAATTTACTGATTAACACTTGCAAACCAAGTTCTACATAAAGAACTTTTAAAATTCTTTTTTAAGGCTCAGTGTTCTCAGCTTAATAGAGAACAACTTTTAAGTGTACTTATTTTTAAATGGTTGTTCCTCCATAAGAAACTATATAAAGTAGTCCCTGTAATTTTGCTTCAATGTATTTTTGGTGTGAAACTTAGCAGAAAGTCAAGCTCATTTTATACCCCATACAAGTAACTGAAGGGAAAGCGTCCAGAGTGATGTGGTCACAGCAAATACGGAACAAGGTGGTCCTAGCAGACCCTCTGGACCTCAAGTGAAGGTAATATACCTTGAAAAACAAAAAGCTTGTAAACCATATCCAGTTAAGACTTTTTGTTGTTTGGGGAGGATTGAGTTTTTTAACACCAGATTTGTTTCCTTTCTGTATTTCATGCTGGTTGCACTGATTCAGCCTCAGGTCTCTGCAGTGAAGCAAATGATACCTTAGTTGTTTGAGCATCAGCTTGCAGATTTCTGAACATTTGGACTTTCTGGGTTTGACAGGTTGATAAACTTTAAACAAAGGTGCAATAACTTTGCCTGATAAGAAGGCAAGAGAGGGTGGCCTGGGTGAGGGTTAGAGGGGTGACATTTTTCTTTTACGAACTGCTAGACAGGAAGTGAGACTTAAAGTATTGAAGGGATGATGAAGGAGGGGGAAGGAGGGATCAGGTTAAGTGGACTGCAAAAACACCACAGCAAAGGTTAAAGAGTGTGTGCCGAGAAATTGGTTTTAGCAACTGATTCCATTACACAGAAACGAGAACCAATAAACTGTGATATTAGCTCATCAGTATCTTAACTGGCATATTATCTTAAGCAAATTCATCAGAAAACATGTTTTTCTTCTCATTCCTCAAACCGACATTAACATCTTTGAATGACCTCAAATGATCTTGGTACATTTGTTATTTGGTGATCATTCTTGATAGCCATTACTTGATTATCTCTTTGTTTCAGGCCTTCCCAAATGACATGATTACCCATCCCAGGAGAGCAATAACTTTTTAAAAAAAAAAATCAGTAGCAATGCTGTAACATGTAATTGTCTTTACACACCACTGTGATTGTATGTCATGACATCAAGACTCAGGGGTTTTAGGAGAAAGGATATCTGAGAGAGGCATGTGGGTTTGGGTTAGGTCACTACAGTAATAGAACAGGCTGTACTAGCTGGTCATTTAAAAACTTCTACAGAACTTGATTGCCTTCCAGTGAAATACTTCATTTAATTTCCCCGTAATCCGTTCCCTCTCCTGCCCATCACACCTTTAATAACCCTACATCATATGCTCATTAATCTTTCTACCTCTACATCACAGAGGTTTACATTTTAATATTAGATCCAGTCATCTTGTTAGTGTGATTTATTGTTTTCCTCTTCGAAAAGTCCACACTTTTCTCTATGTACTATAAATAACAAAGCATGGCTCCAGATTGAATAACGGAGCTGTAATTCAGGCTTGGGACTTAGCTGCCATTCCTAAAGCCTCAAGCCATACCCCTAGGGATCATGGTGTCAGTAGAGACTGGTGATTGAATTATGGCCTGGCAGTCAATCAGGGACGGTACGCTATTCAGAGTATTTCTGCTAAAGAGAAGTTATTAATGCTTTTAAATGGAAGTTAGAACTACAGTAGATCAGATGTTAGTTTAATAAGGATAGCTAATTTTTTTCCTACTTAATGAGGTAAGAGCCTTTTTTCCCCTATTTCTTAGAGAAATAAATCATAAGCAATAAATATGACAAAGACCTTAGGTGATCAAACTTTATTGTTATGTTATTATTTATAATATTATACAGGGTTCTCTGCAAAACACCCGTCTATTTTTAGACTACTGAAAAAAGTAAAAAGAATAAAACAAAAAGAAGAAAGGGAAGGGAAACAGAAGGAAAGGAAGGAGGGAAGGTTGTTATTTGAATGCTATCCTAAGGTTCCAGTCACCTCATAATTGAATTTCATAATTTTAGACACTGTTGAAGAACTATGGATGTGAACACTTGGCAAACGACAAAGTAAAGTGGAACAACTAAATTATAAGCCTTAAGACATCGAGTTAAATAGAGCCATATATCTTGATTATTCATGTCTCAGGAAAATAGGCCATGCTTGCAGAATATTGTAAAACCCTGGGGTGCTCCCAAAGCTATTTTTGAACACTTCTTTCTTAAACACTACAGAATGTTCCATTTTAATTTCTCAAACATTAAGACTTTTGATGATAAATATTATTAGAAAAGATTGTTTCAGAAATATGACACAATCTGCTTCTGTCTGCAGAAAATAGGCTCATATAACCAAATAACTAACCTGAGAAAGTATTCTTACCTTTGGGCAAGGGCCCTTAACGATGCACTTTTTAAAGAATCTAATAAAAGCTGTAGACCTTGCCCCAGAAAAAAGAAAGACATCAACAAGAACACCTCTCTCTCTCTCTCTCTCTCTCACACACACACACACACACACACACATACACACCACAGATGCACTACTTCTCACACACAAAATTTTGCACATTTCAGGGGACTCATGGCCTCAGGATAGGAAACCTTGCCCAATGGATTAACTTGTGTTTTTAAAAGGAAACAAGTTTTTCTCTAGTTTCCACATAGACTACCTCTAATTTTTATCAATTAATAATACAAGGCTTGATTTGCAGATTAGATCCTGCACAGGGAGGTTGAGCACAGGGAGCTTAACTTTATTAAGTTTTCTAGAAAAAAACTGTGTCTCATTTCAGAAGACCAAAATGCATGATACAGGGCCTGCTGCTTGACACTACTCCTAATCAGTTCTATGAAAGTATTCTTGATAGGAAAGTGTAACTTAATAATCTAAGAGTCAGGGTCTTTTTGTTGCCAGTATTCAAGTGAAATAAATCATAAGAATAACTGTTGTTCTTATATTCATAATGAAATAATAGATGTAATTGAAAATATCTTTGGGTCCCATTTTTATCATTGGAAAATACACATACTTACAAATGTATCTAGTAATGTAAGTAATTTAGATAACAAGGCTTTGATAAGAACCTAATATTGTATAGTACATATTGTAAGCTTATTAACTGATATTCACATTCCCAGAGGCAAAAAGAAATGCAGATGAAACCAAATTATGTTTCCTCAGTGAACTCTGCTTTTCTTCCAGCAACTCATGTTCACTACACAACTTTATTTCTTTGCAAATTTTCTAAGCATTGGTGAAAAGACCTCATTATATCTTTATTCTTCTGTTTCATCGTCCTTTTCAACATATGTGTGTGCATGCGTATGTGTGCACGTGCACAGAACATAAAGGATCTGAAAGTGATATATGCTGAAGGCAGTTTTTTTTTTTTTTTCCATAGCCTTAGCTAAGTAACATGAGAAGTGGTCCAAGAGCCAGGGAGGAAGTCATGGGTGTGACCAGGTGACCAGTTGGAGTCCATTCTCCACATCTTCAAAGTCTTTGAGACGGGCAGTGACAGACGCCCTTGATGTCTTTCCTCTGCTATGACTCATAATGCAGTACCCAGAGTTACTGTGTCAAGTTTTCCTTCTTTATCCAGGCTCAGAGTCATTTTAAGTTTCATTCAAGATGGGGGAGTTTTTAATGGCAACTAACTCTGCCAAACCAATGATCACAGTGAATTGAGCATTCTCCATTTAAAATAAACTGGAACACACTTCATTCCTGTGGCAAGAATGTCCCCATCCAGTAAATGTCAAAGATAATTGGTATTCACCCTGAGTGAGCCAAGTTGAAGCCTCTACATTTCACTGGATGGTGAGGCATCCTGGGGTTCCCAGTCTGCATACCCAAATGACCCAAAGTTGTTCCTCTGCCTTTCAGCAATTAAAACCCACTCTATAAAAGAAAAAGTGCACAGTAAAAAAGTCAAATAAGAATGAAGGCAGTAAGTTAGGACATTTTATCCTTGATTCTATGATCCAAGGAAATGTCTTCCATTTACCACTGTCACAAATGAACAGCCTTGTTCAGAATCCAATTATCAGGATGGTGTCTGAAATCTACCAGGTTTTAAGTGTTTGAAGTTATCGTGAGCCCTTGTTCCTTGGAAATTTGGGGGAAATTCTCTGAGAACTATGTGTGAAGGGCACCCATCAGAATGTTTTCTTCAAAGTGATTCTTATCCCATTGAATTGCCTCTCATCATTCCCTAATGACTCAGATGGCAATGCAGCACAGAAGACCTAGGTTTGATTTCTGGGTTGGGAAGATCTCCTGGAGAAGGGAATGGCTACCCATTCCAGTATTCTTGCCTGGAGAATTCCATGAACCGAGCAGCCTGGCGGGCTACAGTCCAAGGACTAGCAAAGAGTTGGACACAGCTGAGCAACTAACACACTGTTGATTTAGTCAAAGTTCCGTTTTTGAGATTAGCATCATCTGTGTCTCTCAGAAAACTCTGAGAAGCACCTTTCAAAGTTCTAGTATAATAGAAGGCTCAGAATCAACTCACCCCACATTTACCCAATGTTTTCTCTATGTGGTCTCGCATGCAGCATTTTCCTTATTAAACTTCACAAATCTCAGATGTAGCAACATTAATTTCATTATAGACATTGATACTCAGAGAGAGGAAGCAGAAATTTTTTCACTGGTTTGGCAGATAAGAAAGAGCTTATAATGAGAAATCTTCCATGTGCTTTAGTTCTTTTTCCATTTATCCTTTTTAACTCCACTATTTCCTCCTGGACTCTGGAACAGTCCAACTGGAAAATTAAATCCAGAGCCATTTTCACCTGAAATCATAGTCTGATGCTGGATTACTCCAACTTTTTTTGGTTCCCAAATTACATTATGGACTTATCTTTCAAGCAATGTGGAAACCCCTCCAAGTACTGCACAAATAAAGCTGCTATTTAAAATATAGAATCATGATTTTAATGCATGAATAAGTTGGCTAGAGAGTAAGGGAATTCCTCAGATGTCAGAAATGATGAGAAAGCATAAATCCTCAGGGATAAGTAAATGCTGAAACCAGCATCTGCCTAGGAGATACACGAACTTAAAAGCCAGGACCTCTGGAGACCAGTTTTCTCAGTGGGTGATGTAGAATAAAAATACACTCCATGGAAGGAGACAATGTCAATATATGCCTCCTTCTGCCTCTCTACTGAGAATTAATTCCTAATCTCAAGCTACACTCACTGAGGACAAATATAGGGGCCAAATCAATGCCACCTATGTGGTCAAAGAGCAAACAAACAAAAAATCCAACCAAAAATGTAGTTTAAAATAGTCTCACGTGACAGTTCCCTCAAGTGCCCACCAGACAGGCAAAGGAAAGTCAACTCAGGAGGGATGCTCTGCAAACAAGCATACAGGTCAAAGTGAAGTTCACAATCAAAGAACATTAGGAATGTATTGTAACAGATGATACCATTCAAATACTATCCTTGAGGCAATAGACATATATAGAACATGGCACCCAGCAATTGGAAAATGTGTTCTTTTCAAACACACAAAAAATCTTTAAAAAGTTAAATAAATTTCAAAACTTATTTAATTTTTTAAAATTAAATAATTTACAAAGCCCCAAAATTCTCAGCAAATTTCAAAGATTCTATAGCATGAAGACCACAACTTATAACAACAAATTTAAAACAGAAAGAGACTCACAGCCTGAGAATTATGGTTGCTGGTGGGATAAGGATGGTGGGAAGAGATAGTTGAGGAGTTGGGGATGGACATGTACACACTGCTATATTTAAAATGGACAACCAACAAGGACCTACTGTATAGTACGTGGAAGGAACGTTGAGTACGTGCTCAATATTATGTGGCAGCCTGGATGGGAGTCTGGGAGAGAATGGATATGCATACATGTATGTACATACATGTATATGCATAGCTAAGTCTCTTTGTTGTTCACTTGAAATTATCACAACATTGTTAATCAGCTATACTCCAATACAAAATAAAAAGTTGAAAAAATTGTTAGAAATTGAGTAGAAAATAGTAACTAAAAACACGGTTGTATTAGGAAATTGAAATGTATATTGATCCTTGTGAACAATGGGGTTTCCCAGGGGCTGCGAGTGATGGCGAAGATCCCCTAAAGGAGGGCACAGCAACCCATTCCAGTGTTCTTGCCTGGGAAATCCCATGGACAGAGGCTGAGGGCTACAGTACATGGGGTCGCAAAGAGTTGGAGACGACTGAAGTGACTTAGCATAAGCACACACCTGCACTTGTAAAAAATACATATATCAAAGAAATGTTAAAATAATTAAAAATAAACAATCATGAAAAATGCATATTAGCCTTATAACACTTTGGAAAAAATGTGAAACCTTACATGTTTGTATTAAAATAAATAAAGTTGAAAATAACTGAACAATGTATTAATTTAAAAAGCTAGAAAAAGAAAATAAATGTAATAAAACCCAAAGAAAATAGAAGAAAGGGAATAAATATGGACAGAAATTAAAGAAATATAAAACAATGGCATATTAAAGAAAACCTAATAACTAAGTTTGCTTCTTTTTCTGCTAAGTTAGTAAAATTAATACATCTCTTAAAAGATTTATCAAGAACAAATAGAGAAGTCACAAATACAGTATTAAGAACTAAAAAGATTATGACTATGCTTGCAGCGTGGATTATAAAGATAATAGAATATTATGAACAACTTTTGGTTAATTCATAAAAATCAAACAAATGTTAGGCCATAAAGTGAATGTCTACAAATTTCAAAGAATCTGTAGTAAATACACCACTTAAAAGTTAGATAAGATGGAAATATTCTCTAAAAACATATACATTTATACACTAATTCAGGAAGAAAGAGAAATCATGACTTTCCCGCTATTGATTAAAAAAATTGACTCCAGAGTTATAAATCTTTATACATAGAATAAAACACCAGGGCCAGATGATTTTAAACATGATCTCTACCAAATGCCGAAAGAACAAACATTTCCATTTTTTACAAACTCTTTCAGAGAATAGAAAGAAAGGAAACATTTCTCTATTTATTTTATGAAACTTAGTACAGCTTATTACCAAAGCCAAGGCAGAACAAGAAAGTAAAACTGCAGGCCTATCATAAATATAAACTCAAAAGGTCTAAGCAAAATATCTGCAAAACAAACCCAGAAATATATAGAAAACACATGTTTATCTAACTACATGAAGACTAGGCATTAAATAACTTTTTAAATGTTTAATGAAAACTCCTAGTAAACTAAAAGTAAAAAAAAAAAAAACAAAACTTCCTAAACCTACAATAAATCTGCAACAAACCTATGGTGAAATTGGCCTTTCAAATAGGGAATAGGACAAGTTGTTTGGACAATACCACTGTATTGGAGATTGTCACCATTGTATTGAAGAGCCAACAGCAATATAAGAAAAATAAATATCTTCTATCTTACACATGTTAAGAAGAAAGAGATAACACTGACAAAATTTATACGTGGACCCAGCCATGTTTAACAAAACTATCTTGACCTTTTCAGTTATGTGAGCCAATAAATTCTCTTCCTTATTTTAGCCCCCAGAAGAGTATAGATGGAAATTTTTAAAATGTGTACAAGATTTTTTATTAACAGGAGAATTTGATAAAGTTGCTGAGTACAAAATGAATTTTTAAAAAGTAATTCAATCAAGCTGTTAGAAAACCAAATGCAACAATGTATCCTATAATCAATAAAGATGGAAATATGTTATTTACAGTGATATCTAATATTATCAAATTATTAGGAATCAAGCTAACAAACACGTGCAAGGCTTTCAGTGAAATATTATACAACTTTATTGAGAGAAATTAAAGAAGACTTATCTATTACTGTTTTATTATTGTTACACAACAAAGACCCGGTAGAGCCAAAAATAAATGAATAAATATTTTTTTAAATAAAAAATAAAGTTTAATATGTTGTTTAGGGATTTACATATGTGTTAAAGCTATAAAGAAAAGCAAGGGAACGATTCATTCAAAATTCAGATTAGTATTGACTTTGATGGACAGAAGGACTTCCTTGGTGGCTCAGACAGTAAAGCATCTGTCTACAATGTGGGAGACCCAGGTTCGATCCCTGGGTCGGGAAGATCCTCTGGAGAAGGAAATGGCAATCCACTCCAGTACTATTGCCTGGAAAATCCCATGGACAGAGGAGCTTGGTAAGCTACAGTCCATGGGGTTGCAAAGAGTCAGACACGACTGAGCGACTTCACTTTCACTTTTTGATGGACAGAAGGAAGATGTGATTAAAGAGGTTTTAACACACTGAAGTGACTTAGCAGCAGCAGCAGCAGCAAAAGGACTGACAATATAGTATTTCTTGAGCTAAGTGGTGAGTAAATGAGACTCAAGTTATTAGTCTTCTGATTGTACATGTACTTCATGCACAATTTTTAATGTATGGCATATTTCACAATACAATTTTAAAACTGCATTATATACTTTAGTAATTATAAAATTATCTGATCCTATGGTGGTGCAGAATAGACCTCAAACAATAAAATGGTAAGCACTTTAGTTTCACAGTTAGAAAAATATCTGAAAATATAGCCCAAGAGATATATTCCAACGACTTCACAAGTTGGGAGAGAAATTTCGAGATGGTAGAAATTTCAGAAAAAGAGATTGATATACATATGTGTGCATATATATAAGAAAATATATATTTTAATTTGTGGTGGTCTATAAAACTTCTACCATTCCTGAGTATATGCAGAGCCCCAGAAAAGAGCCGAGAGACAGTCAGGGGTCTGGGGAGGGTTGAGAGCCGCATGGTGAAGGAGAAGTCCTCCGTATGTTTCTGCCCTGTAGGTATCAACCTTGTGTGAGTGAATCAGAAACAGCAGTTATATTCACAATATAAAGATAGCTAGTGATGACACTTTAAAAGTATGAATTCTGAGTGAATATAGCAGTGACAGTGAGAACTGCCACAATTTGGTTATTCCTCTCATTACAAGGATAGGACTTGTCAAATGGGATGCATAGCATCATGGGACACTGAAGACCAGAAATGATGCAGAACAAGATGATGGAAGAAGAAGGTGGTTTGAACCAAACTAGTCAGGGACTATCTGTTCCCTTAACCACACCTGGCTAAGAGTTATGCTGATGGCCTCATGTGTTCATGCGCTCAGTTGCTCAGTTGTGTCCAGCTTCTTTGCAACCCCCTCTGGACTGTAGCCCTCCAGGCTCCTATGTCCGCGGGATTTCCCAGGCAAAAATACTGGAGTGGGTTGCCATTTCCTTCTCAAGGGGGTCTTCCTGAACCAGTGATCAAACACACATCTCTTTCTTTGGAAGGTACTGAGACACCAGGGAAGCCCAGGATTATCCTAGGGATGTGGAATTGAAAACAATATCAGAGACACCACTGCATATCAAAATTATTTTAAATGTATTTTCTCTAAAGTAAATGTTTTACTATTTTATAGGTTGCAGAGCTTGCTCAGTGGTAAAGGTTCAATTATTTTCAAACACCTTCATCATATTCACAAATTTCCAAGTAAAGAAGCCCCTCCAGTGACTTCTGTGAAGGTACTTACACAAGTTGGATCCAACTGAGAGCTATAGGATTCTAGATAATGGCAAAGGATAACATCAGCCTTCCTTGTGGAACAGTGCCTGATCCAAACTCCTTCTTACCTGGACAGAGTTAGATACTGTTCCTTAACCAGTTTTTAAAATAGTCTCTCTCCCCAGGTAACTAATTATCTTCCTTTCGCTGCTCTTTCTGCTTCTCTACTAATGACCACTAAAATCTGACAAATTCAAAATTTTGAAAGTCATCCAACTATTTAACTCAATCTTAGTTCTTTTTAGAGAAACAGTAACTTCCAGATGTAGATAATTTATTTAAATTTCAAATTGTTCCTCTAAATTGACATGTGGCCAGCACACAATTATTCCCTATAATAGAAACTAGGTATAGCAGGCATAACTTAATTGCACCCATGATCAAGAAAGCTCATTTGCTTTCTCCTTTATCAAACTTTCACAAGCTTTACTAGTCAGTACAAAGGATTGGCTCAAGTTTCATCTTCTTTTATTTATTTTACTGTTCCTCTAGTGAGAAGACTAATGAATTGCCAGGGTCAGGCAACAGGAGAAGGAGATAAATTCAAGGAGAAGAAAGATATAATCCTTTAACTGAAAGATCACCCCTAAGTCAAAGTTGAAGGTGTTTTCTTCTTGGCTTTAGGTTAATTTACTAATTGCATGCTTTTACTCTGGGTATTATGCTGGAGGTGACTAGATGTTCCACTACTGCCAATTTGGCCAACGATATGTCTACCAGCATGCCCTTCTTTTTATCCATCTTCTTTCTTTTCTTTTTTGTTTTCCTTCTGTTTTTCTCCTGCTCTCTGCCAGAAAGCCCTCTTTTCCAGGACCTCCTTTTACTGACTTCCTTATATTCACAGAAAACATGTAACGTCCACACGAGTAACTATGGGCTCCAAAGTCCAGTCGAGGGCCCTCAGGGATTAGGAGTATCTCCTAATTCCATCCTCCTTAATCTTCCCTGAGGCGTGCCAACCTTCTTCCCGCTTCACTTTGGTGTCACAGAACAGAACTCATTCTTCTGTGCGGTAGCCCATATGGTACACATTGGTGCCTCCTCATTCATCTCTTGCTCAGTCTTGCCTTTGGCTAAATGCAGTATCGGTTTGTGTTGCCTATTTTACAGAGGTCTCAAAGGGATTAAGTTTTATTGTGCTACTAAGTAGCAGAGGCAAGATAGAGATCCAAGCTTTTACTCTTTCTACCACAAAAATGCTACCAGGCACAAGATAGACAGCTTCCTTGCTGTGCTTTTGCTAACTTTCAATTCATAATTGGATCAGTCTATTATGTTTCCCCACATTAATTCCCATGTTTACAAAGGAAATTTACAAATTAGAGAACATTAACCTTTTAATTATGAAATTAAATACAAGGAAATTACAGTTTGAAGATTTTAACAGATACTGAAATCTGGTTTCATTTAAAACAGTTCAAGCATACTTTAGAAAAATGTAAAGATCAAAGATTTTGTATATTTACTTCTGGTTATAAATGCCAGCTTATTGTATTATCTCTGCTCCTGCTAATAGAGGGACTCTACTCTAGTGACAACAAAGAGATTTTTTAAGAATTCATAAACACACAAAGCCAAGGGAATAGAGACGATAAAGGCAACAAAATTATTGCAGAAAGAAAATGAATGAGAGCAGTAGATTTAGCAGATCCAATAAAACTAAAAGCTAATAGCAGTAGGTAAAGCTAAATAGAAGCCATATTTATGCCACAGAACATCTAAGAGTTTCAGGAATTGGCAGAATCTAGGATTTTTGGACAAAGAGGTGAAGAAGGTAGAGCTAATAAAAGGATTATTAGCTGACAGTCTTCATGAGATTTCCAAATACCTACTTCTGTATCAACAAAGGTCCACCTAGTCAAGGCTATGGTTTTTCCAGTGGTCATGTATGGATGTGAGAGTTGGACTATAAAGAAAGCTGAGTGCCAAATAATTGATGCTTTTGAAATGTGGTGGGGGGGAAGAGTCTTGAGAGTCCCTTGGATTGCAAGGAGATCCAACCAGTCCGTCCTAAAGATCAGTCCTGGAAGGACTGATGTTTAAGCTGAAATTCCAATCCTTTGGCACTTGATGTGAAGAGCTGACTCATTTGAAAAGACCCTGATGCTGGGAAAGACTGAGGGCAGGAGGAGAAGGGGACGACAGAGGATGAGATGGTTGTTTGGCATCACTGACTCAATGGACATGAGTTGGTGATGGACAGGGAGGCCTGGCATGCTGTGGTTCATAGAATCACAAAGAGTTGGACACGACTGAGCGACTGAACTGAATTCTGTTTCCCAAATCCCAGCTGGCCGAATAGTCTTCAGGGTATACTCTGAGGCATGATATGCTATTTCACATTTCTATAGTGAATGTAGGCTTCCCTGATGGTTCAAGTGGTAAAGAATCTACCTGCAATGCAGGAGACACAAGAGACTCAGGTTTGATTCCTGGGTCGGAAAGATCCCCTGGAGGAGGAAATGGTAACCCACTCCAGTATTATTGCCTGGAAAATCGCATGGATAGAGGAGCCTGGTGGGCTACAGTCCATGTGGCCCCAAAGTGTCAGACACAACTGAGCAAGCCTGCACAATAATGAATGTAGTTAAGTTATGGCCATTTTTAATAATGATAAAAGGATGAATGACTTTAGTTTTGGAATTAGTGGCACAGAAGGAAATACTCTCTGCACAGGAAACTTAATCCTTGTGCTCATCTCCTGAATACAACAGAAAATGAAAGTTGTTCCTGGATCAAATCCCATTGCACCATCTGGGCAGTTTTGTGGGTGACAATGCGTCATTGGTGGCGACAGGGCATGCCAGAGGGAAACCCAGACCAGCTCTCCCACACTCCATGACTGGTTCGCTGCACCTGATCACCTACACATTAATTGTTCTTTGAGAAGCCTGCCATCATTCAGACCTTCTTGGAACAGCTGGAGGCTGGTCCCCAGGATATGCATCTTCAGGAGGTTCAGAGACACTCCTTCACAGGGACCAGGATCTGGTGGCCTTCACTGTCACCAAGAGCCTTCATCAATTCATTCACTCCCCACTCAGTGTCCAAGAACAGAAGATCAGAGGACAAGTGGGACTCCTTGCTATTTGCACACTTGGACAGCAAGCAGTCCATAAGAGAAGGGCAGAGCAAGCTACAGAATTTGCAAGACCCAGGGCAAAGTAAAATATGGGCCCCTTGTTCAATGATTGAGGGAAAGGTGCTGCTAATGGTACTAAAATAGTAAAACACACACACACACAAAAACCCTTTGCCTTCTCTTTCTTCACTTGTTATAGTGGTTCTGTTTTTTTTTATTATTATTTTTTGTTATATTGTATCATTCTCAGGAGAGAAAAATTAATATTTTAAGCTATTAGTATAAATTTTACTGTTAATCTTCATATTGCCAATGCCAGTTTTAAATGCAAATATAAGAGCATTTGCTCTTCCCTGGTGGCTCAATCTTCCCTGGTGGCTCAAGCTTCCCTGCCTGCTCATGGAGAAGATGCAGGAGATGTGGGTTGGATTTCTGGGTTGGGAAGATCCCCTGGAAAAGGAAATGGCAACCCACTCCAGTATTCTTGCCTCAGAAGTCCCATGGACAGAGGAGCCTGGTGGGCTACAATCCATGGTGTTGCAAGAGTCAGACACGACTTAGCAACTAAAACAATAGCACAACATAAGAGAATTTATCCTCTATGCAGAATTTTATATTTAAAATATTTTATAATTATAAATTCTCAGTTTATAATTGTGATACATGCATGCACCTATAGTTAATTCTCACCAGATCAGTGAAAACACTGCACAAAACTAGCTCAACTAATTATTTTTATTTCATTTCCTTATACATATACAATCTACCTACACATGTACAATCTACCTAAACCAATGAGGGGAGCAGAAAGAAGGGACAATGGGGGAAAATTCTTAACAGTTGGAACTTTGAATTCAGAAACAGAAGTTATAATTCTATTTGTTTTATGACAGCTGCAACATGTAAGATATGCATCAACACTGAAAGGAAAAGCTTCCTCCTATCACATTCAGTTATCCTATGGCCCCAGGATCCCAACATCTGGGTCTCAATGCAACAGAAACCCTTCATTTCTAAAATAACAACTATCTTCAGCTCCAGTAGTCACTGAATTAACTGAGTGTGACTCAACTAAAGCAGGTCTTCAAAAGGTCTTTAAACAACACACAGTTCCAGCTCTGATCCCTTGGATTAGAGACTCTAAATCCAGTCTTTTGATTTGGACCCTGCCAGTGGTAAAGAACCTGCCGGCCAAACACAGGTTCCATCCCTCAGTGAGGAAGGTCCCTGGAGGAGGGCATGGCAACCCACTCTAGTATCCTTGCCTGGAGAATGGCATGGACAGAGGAACCTGGTGGGCTGCAGTCCATGGTGTCACAAAGAGTTGGATACAACGAAAGTGACTTAGCACACGTGCACACACTGCCTCCACACCTGCTTGGGAAAGCTGGGTGACACGAACGGTGGAGAGACGTCAACCCCTTACCCACACTGGAAACTGACAGCCCTGTTGTCTGTCTCTCCTTCCAGTATCCTGTCTTCTCTAGAAAGGCCACTTGGAAAACCTAGGCACTATCCCTTTGTACATTACAGCACCCTCTCCTTCAGGAAACCTCCCCCAGATTAATTGGCACTAATAACAGCCCTTCACAGCTGTATACAAGATGTTGGGGAGTGCAGCTGAGTGAGGGGCGATTATGGTTGCCTGCACACTGTCATTGTTTAGTAAGAACAGACTCCCTTCCTTCAGAAATGGCATGATAATGAAACGTAATAGCAGAACCTCTTGGCAATCAATGCCATGGTGGAAATAAGTGCACATCTCAGTGACAATAACAAAGATGGAATGTGAAACAACAAAGCCGTCTCTCTCTTGGCCAGAACTCTTGAGAGCAGCTCATTACTTTAACCTTTCCACCTTCACTGGAGCACAATTAGAAACATGCATTTCCACGGGCATTAAATCCACTCGTTTGCTTGCTCTGCCCTCATTAGAAAACTCAATGGGGCCCAATTAGCTGGATGGCCATAAACAGATGTTTGTGACTTGAGAAAACAGAAAGAGAACATTCTCGGAGCCAAAAGAGAATGGAGAAAATCCGGCACACCCATCTTGTTAATTACCTGAAATCTAGAGTTTTAGTTATTGTTTTTGATGGTTTTTGTTTGGATAAGAAAAAAAAAAGATGCCCAGAAACACAGAGTTCTCTTACAGCAGAAATCAATATTTCATGTTGGTCAGAGGATATTTTTAAAATTTAGTCAGTCTTTTAAAACTGAGAGATTCTATAGACAGTCTGTATTCCTTTAAAAAAACCAGAAGGTTTGGCCACTTTTCTGCTTGACCATAAAGGCTGGAGGTGAGTGGTGTCTGCCCCAGGGAGAGAATACATGCGCTCCATCCCCACCATCCCACCACTCTGCTCACCTCCAAGACCTGGTCGACTTCCCTTGTCCATGCTGTCTGCCTTGTAGCCATGGGGCTGGACTCAAAACCCTACAGCTTACCTGCTTGGACAACTTAGCTTCTCTGTGCCTCGGGGTTTTTTAATATAAAATGGGGTTATAATATTCACCCACTGGATTGCTGTGAGAATTAAATGAGTTAAGACATAAACAGTCATCTCCCATATCTATGGGGAATTGGTTCCAGGACTCCCAATCCAAGGAGTAAAATCCAAGGATATTCAAGTCCCTTATATACAAGGCATGGTATTTGCATATAACCAACACACATCTTTCCATATTCTTTAAATCATCTCTAGGTTACTTTTCATACATAACACAATGTAAATGTTATGTAGTTTTAAATACTTTGCAAATGCTATGCAAATAGTTGCCAGAGCACTGCAAATTCATGCTTTGCTTTTGGGAACTTTCCGGTCCTTTCCCCCCAGCCCCCGGATATTTTTGATCCTCAGTTGATTGAATTCATGAAAGCAGAACCTGTGGATATGGAGGATTGACTGGAGACTGTTCGCAGTCATGTGTGACACAAAATAAGATCTCAAAAAATGTAGCCATTACCTGCTCATCATTGTCATCATCATTTGAACAGGAGTCAGGTTTCTCCCCAGCAGAGACCATTCACTTTCTGGGGTCTGCCTGCCTCAACTCCTTGCCTTCCAGGTGTCTTCCCTCTCTTCCTCCAGGAAGAGAGGAAAGTGAAAAAGCCCCTTACTGAAATGTATGTAACAGGGGGAGTGTTTTCCTTTTCTTAACTTACACAAATGATGGGTTAACATCACTCTATGCAGCAGTCCCCAGCCTTTTTGGCACCAGGAACCAGTTTCATGGAACACAATTTTTGCATGGATTGGGGAGTGGGGGATGGTTTTAGGATGATTCAATCATATTACTATTATTTACTTTATTTCTTACTTTATCACTTTATTTTCTTACTTTATTTCTACTATTATTACATCAGCTCCATCTTGGATCATCAGGCATTAAATCTCAGAGGTTGGGAACCTCTGCTCTATAGAACAGTTTCGAATTAAGCTCCTCAACCAGGTTTAGTATCACTACTCCTCTCAGAAGCATTTGCAAATGCGTGGGTATTTTTAGGCTGTCACAGAGATGAAGTATGACAGACCACTAACAGTGGGCAGGGGCCAAGAATGTTAAATGTCCTATTAATGCTCAGGAAAGTCAGACACAACTAACTAATGTCCACTCCAAAATGCCAAGGACAACCCCATCGAAAAGCACCAAATGATTTATTATTTCTGTTCAAATAGAGGATGAGCAAAATGGCCCTGAAGCATAATAATGGCATTATGTTAGACTGTGATTCATTAATATTTGACCCCAGTGCCAAATATGGTTGTTAGAAAGTAGTTCAGTTGAATCTTAAGTTGAGAAGGGATAGGATGAGTCATGGCAACAGCAAAATCTATTTAAGACGCTCCTCTATAACTTCGTTTGAATAAGCCCACATGGGTCCACAATTTCTCCTGGGAACTCCAATTCCCCCTTTATATGAAGATACCACCAAAACCCTGAGGCTTCCCAGGTGGCACTAGTGGTAAAGAACCCAACTGCAGGAGACGTAAGAGAAGCCCAAGCAATCCCTGGGTCAGGAAGATCCCCTGCAGGAGCGAGCAGCAACCCACTCCAGTATCCTTGTCTGGAGAATCCCATGGACAGAGGACCTGGTGGGCTACAGTCCATAGGGTTTCAAAGTGTTGGACATGACTGAAGTGACTTAGCACACATGTGCCACCAAAACCCTGGTATGTATTATACTAGTTCCTATCCTGAGTGCTGGAAAGATACTTTAGTAAACCAGATGGATGAGACTGATGTTGTCATAAGGCTCCCACTCTAGACAAATAATAAACTAGCAATAAATTTGAAAAATATAATCTTAGAGCTTGAGAAGGACCATGATTGCAACGAATCTTTCTATGCTGTGATGTGGGATAGGGTTGCTGAGTTGAGGCAGTCAGGAATAACCTACCTGAGCAGGTGTCATTGGAGCTGGTTTTTGGTGACAAAAGAGAGCTGCCTATGGGAAGAGACATGGTAGATACAGCATCCCAGGCAAAGAGACTAGCCAGAATGAAAATCCTGAGTTGAGACGAAGCAGGCATGTTTCTGAAAGAAGAATCCAATGTGGCTGAGCAAGGGGGTAAAGAATATGAGATAGAGTTGGAGAGGTAAGTTGGAACCAAAAGGTCATGGTAGACCAGAGAGAGACACTGGATTTTATTCATGGTGCAGTGGGAAGCAATATGAAAAAAACTGTGCAGTGTGAGAAAATGGATTGTAGGGGAGAAAAGCAGAGGTAGGGATACCAGTTAAAAGGTTGTTGGACAAAATTTTGAATCAAATGGCTTCTGAGATTCATTAAAACTCCAAAATTCTATCTTTGTCCTAAGGTAATTGACAGATAATGAGTACCAGACAGAGCCTGGAAAAATGGAGTCTTGAGATAACATGACCAACTAAGGTCTATTTGCTGTCAAGAATCTCTTTTCACCAAAGACATCAATTCTCCAGAGAGACCACAAGAACACTGCAGTTTCCTGGACCAGTGGGTGGTAAGAGTTTAAAATCAGAAGGCCTCTACATCTGATGTATTATAACCACAAATATTTCTGGTTACTTACATTGGACACAAAAGATGGAAGATATTGATTTGTTTCCATTGTGATTATCAATCAAATTGTCTTCCTGAAATTCCCCCTTAATAATAACTCCAAACAAGAGTAGCACTGAAACTTATGCATTGCCAGTGGTAAAATAGATAGCTAATAGGAAGCTGCTGTATAACACAGGGAGCTCAACATGGTACTATGAGACAACCTAGAGGGTTGGGATGGGCACAGGGGGGCAGGTGAGGTTCAGGAGGGAGGGGACATTTCTATACTTATGGCTGCCTGATTCATGTTGCTGTATGGCAGAAACCAAGATAATACTGTAAAATAATTATCCTCCAATTAAAAATAAATAAATAGCTGTTGAATGAACACCAACAACAAAAAACACATGTTATAAAGCGCACTGTCCCCCTCCCTCAAGAGCAGATGATCCACACTCACCCAGAAACAGCATCTGGCAACCATTACTGTACTTGGTTCACAGCTGCTCCTAGAGGAGTTAAAAGGACTGGGAGGCAGGACCCAGAAATTAAGTTTAACTCTTAATTATTAGTTGCTTTCACTTAATACGTGGTTACTTTTCATAAACATCTTGCATTAGGTAGGCAGTAGATCTTTCCCTGATTAAAGAGCCCAATCTTTTTTTTTTTAGAAAGATATTTAATTTTTTATTTTTAATCGGAGAATAATTGCTTTGCAATGTTGTGTTGGTTTCTGCTGTACCACAACATGAATCAGCCATATGCATACATATACCCCCTCCCTCTTCAGCCTCCCTTCCACCCCTTCCCATCCCACCCCTTTAGGTCATCACGAAGCACCAAGCTGAACTTCATGTGCTATAGAGCAGCTTCCCACGATCTACTTTACACATGGTTGTATATACATGTCAATGCTACTCTCTCAGTTTGATTCCCCCTCCTTCCCCTACTGTGTCCAAGAGTCTGTTCTCTACATCTGTGTCTCTATTCCTGCCCTGCAAATAGGTTCATCAGTAACATATTTCTAGATTCTATATATGTGCATTAATATATGATATTTGTTTTTCTCTTTCTGACTTCACTCTGTATAAAAGGCTCTAGGTTCATCCACCTCACTGACTCAAACTCATTCCTTATATATATATATATATATATATATATATATATATATATATCTCACTCTATCACTTCTCTGTGCAGCAGAAATGAACACAACACTATAAATCAATACTTGAAGAAAATAAACTTTTAAAATAAAAACTCAAACTTAAAGGAAATCAACCTTGAAAATTTACTGGAAGGGCTGAAGCTGAAGCTCCAATACTTTGCCCACCTGAGGCAAAGAGCTGATTCATTGGAAAAGACCCTGATGCCGGGAAAGATTGAAGGCAGGAGGAGAAGGGGTGACAGNTATATATATATATATATATCTCACAACTTCTTTATCCATTCACCTATTGAAGGACATCTAGGTTGCTTCCATGTCTAACTATTGCAAATAGTGCTGCTATGAATATTGGGGTACACATATCTTCTTGAATTATGGCCCAACTTTTAAATTTACGTGTGTTAGTCACTCAGTTGTGTCTGACTCTTTGTGATCCTGTGGACTGTAGCCCACCAGGCTCCTCTGTCCATGGGATTCTCCAAGCAAGAATACTGGAGTGGGTTGTCATGCCCTTCTCCAGGGTTTTAATTTATGCTTCCATCCAAATAACTGGCTTCCATGCCAAACAGAATGTGCCTTCATTTGGGTACTTGCCTAAGCTTAGAACTTTCTTCCATTTGGATATTTGGTTATTCTGGAAAGAGATATTTAAAATCCTCCATTCAGATGTCATGAGCTCTAATCATATAGCAAGGCAACTTCCCTGGGACAAAGTATTTTCTGTTGAGGGAAAAAGGATCATTGCTGGTTGCTATGCAATTCATGTTTTTAAAACACACACACACACACACACACACACACACTTTATGTAAGAAATGTTAAAGAAATCTTAAGAAACAGATAATACTAAGAATAAATTCTGGCTTTTGCATTCATTCAAAGATATAATTAGAGTTGACATAGAGCCCCACACTGAGAGAGCAAACTAGTGAAACAGAATGAAAACAAGGAAGGAAGTGTCTCCCCTACTGTCAGCACCAGCTCTCTGTCCTCATATTCTTCAGGACACTCCCATTCCCCACTTTCCCAACTTCCTCTGTTGTTGCCAGTGACCTAATTTTGGCCAAAAGGACACAAGAAAGAATCTGCTATTGTGATTTTATTTTTCTAATAAAAGTAACAGACATAGCTAGCTTTACCACCTTCCCTGACCTGCCTGGTGCTTTGAACACCAAGATGGATGCAGCTATAGCTGCACTGAGAGGATGAGGAAAAGAACTGCCAGCTTTTTTGGTCCCCATACATTTTCCAGTGAAGTTAAAGTGATCAGAAAATGCTCATTACAGAGGATATCAGAGATGGGTGTTTCCCTAAAGAAAAATATGCATCGTCTCAAGACTTTTAATAAAAAAGCCCAAGGGATTTCCATTTTAAGCAGTTGCAGGATTGGATTTTAGAAGAAAAGCAAATAACCTAGAAGCATCATTGTCATCATAATGATCCCTTTGATTAGACTGCCATCAGGGGATCACAGGTATGCCAAGCTAAAGTCCTGATACTATGAAGTCACTGAACAAGGATCAGCAATTGCAGATCTCCTGACTTATATAAGAAAGTAAACTTCTATTTGATTAGAGCCAGTTTGTTTAAGTTTTTGTATCTGACATACATTGTTTCCACACTTGAGGATGTCAACCAACAGCTATGGGGCTTTTCAGGTGGTGCTAGTGGTAAAGAACCCATCAGCCAATACAGTAGATGTATGTTAAGACACAGGTTTGATCGCTGTGTCTGGAAGATCTCCTGGATGAGGGCATTGCTATGGGTCCCAGGAAAATTAAGAGTCCCTTCTAGCTCAAGATCCAACCTGACATCTCCATAGGATGCTCCTCCATGAAAATAATCTTATAACTTAGCCAAAATTTCTTGTTTCTTGGCACTTCAGTTCAGTTCAGTCACTCAGTCATGCCCGACTCTTTTCGACCCCATGAACTGCAGCATGCCAGGCCTCCCTGTCCATCACTAACTCCTGGAGTTTACCCAAACTCATGTCCATTGAGTCGGTGATGCCATTCAACCATCTCATCCTCTCTCATCGCTTCTCCTTCTGCCCTCGATCTTTCCCAGCATCAGGGTCTTTTCAAATGAGTCAGCTCTTCACATCAGGTGGTCAGAGGATTGGTAGTTGCAGCTTCAGCATCAGTCCTTCCAATGAACACCCAGGACTGATCTCCTTTAGGATGGACTGGTTGGATCTCCTTGCAGTCCAAGGGACTCTCAAGAGTCTTCTCCAACACCACAGTTCAAGAGCAACAATTCTTTGGTGCTCAGCTTTCTTTATAGTCCAACTCTCACATCCATACATGACCACAGGAAAAACCATAGCCTTGACTAGATGGACCTTTATTGACAAGTAATGCCTCTGCTTTTTAATATGCTGTCTAGGTTGGTTGTGAGGCTTCCCTGTGGCTCAGATGATAAAGCATCTGCCTGCAATGAGGAAGACCCAGGTTCCATCCCTGGGTCCGAAAGATCCCCTGGAGAAGGAAATGGCATCCTACTCCAGTACTCTTGCCTGAAAAACTCCATGGACTGTCGCCTGAGGAGCCTGGTAGGTGACAGTCCATGGAGTCGCAAAGAGTTGGACACGACTGAGTGACTTCACTTTCTTTCTTTCTTTCTTTCTTTCTTTCTTTCTTTCTTTCACTTTCTAGGTTGGTCATAACTTTCCTCCAAGGAGTGTCTTTTAATTTCTTGGCTGCAATCACCATCTGCAGTGATTTGGGAACCCAAGAAAATAAAGTCAGCCACTGTTTCCCCATCTATTTGCCATGAAGTGATGGGACCAGATGCCATGATCTTCGTTTTCTGAATGTTGAGTTTTAAGCCAACTTTTTCACTCCTCTTTCACTTTCATCAAAAGGCTCTTTAGTTCTTCTTCGCTTTCTCCCATAAGGATGGTGTTAAATGCATAGCTGAGGTTATTGATATTTCTCCCAGCAATCTTGATTCCAGCTTGTTTCATCCAGCCCAGCATTTCTCCTGATGTACTCTGCATATAAGTTAAATAAGCAGGGTGACAACATACAGCCTTGACGTACTGCTTTTCCTATTTGTAACCAGACTGTTGTTCCCTGTCCAGTTCTAACTGTTGCTTCCTAACCTGCGTACAGTTTTCTCAAGAGGCAGGTCAGGTGGTCTGGTATTCCCATCTCTTTCAGAATTTTCCAGTCTATTGTGATCCACACAGTCAAAGGCTTGCACTAAACACTAACATTGTGACAAACCTTGATTAGACATCGCACTGGCCAGGATCCTGTCAGAAAAATTGAGCCCAAATAAGTACTTTATAAGGAAGATTTTATATCAGCACATAGTTATCAAGGTATTGGGAGAGCTAAAAAGCCTGATTAGAAAACCTTATCAGTAACAAGCCAGAAGCCACACCTGGCTCCAAAACTGAAGGCACCCAAGAAAGAGAGTGACGGTGGCCCAAAGAAAGCAGCATGGCAAGGAGGCTGCCCAGCAGGAGTGAGACCCCCAAGGGAAGGTCTGTCAAGAAGGAGCTGGAACCTTCGAGAAAACACTGCCTCTGAAGTCATCTGGAAGGAAGAGAAAGGGAATAAATGCCCTGCCCTGGCCCTTACTCCTACCTCTGAGCAGCCCTCTATCACCTCCTATTGGCTGAATCTGGTAGCCTTCAAGAGTCGGTCCCTCAGTATTATTGGAGAAGGAAGAGCAGAGCCTGAATTTGAAAGCAAACAGCTGATGTCTAGCGCTGACTTTTGTTGCTGTTAATAAGGAATCATACACAATAATACCTCAATGGCTTTTTTACATAGTGACATTTTGGCCTCCACACATTTTCCAATGCACTTCCAGTGATGCGAAAATGCTCATTACCCAAGATATAAGGTGTTTCCCTAAAGAAAAACATGCATTTTTCTCAATATTTCTAATGCAAAAGTAATGCTAGTGGTAAAGAACCCATCTGCCTATGCAGGAGATATAACAGCAGATTCAATTCCTGGATCGGGAAAATCCCTGGAGGAGAGTCTGGCAACCCACTCCAGTATTCTTGCCTGGAGAATTCCAAGGACAGAGGAGCCTGGTGGGTTATAGTTCACAGGGTTGCAAAGAGTCAGACACGACTGAAGCGGCTTGGCCCATACACACACATACACACACAAGGGAGTTCCATTTTAAGCATTTGCAGGATCAAATTATGAAACAAAGACAAAGAAGAGTAAATAACCTAGAAGCATACTTGTCATCATAGTGGCCCCTTTGATTAGCCTGAAATCATCAGGAAAGAATCCCCCCTTGGCCTGTCTCCATAATTATGCTCTTCCTCAAACTCGAGAGAGACTCAAGTCCCATGTTTCCTACCTCAGTGGAGAAGACGGGGGCAAGAGGACGGCAAGCAATTTCAGCATCATCTAATACATAAAACTTGCCTGAAGGATTTGTAGAGCTGCAAAAAGACTTCTCTGGTTGTCCAGTAAGACTTTGCTTTCCAGTGCAGGGGAATGAGTTTGATCCCTGGTTAGGGAGCTAAGACCTCACACACTTTATGGCCAAAAAAACCCCCCAAAATAAAAACATTATTCTAACAAATTCGATGAAGACTTTTTAAATGGTCCCCATCAAAAAAAAAAACTTACAAAAAAAAAGACATAAATTTTTGTTGATCAGTGTCTTGAAATTCATGAGGAATTATAGAAGTAATACAGCTTGATGATTAACAGATAGATGGATAAACTGACAGATAATAGAGAGATAGATACAGAGATAGATTCTCTCCTCTCAATTGATTTTTGATCTTATATGTATCTCTTAAAAATCAATTATTTAGCCTTGGTTTGAGTCTTTACAGTTCCAGAATGCTCAGAGCTTCTTGCAGTGGTTTGTGTTGAAGTCAAGCAGCTCTGATGGCTAGAAAGTCAAGAGACTTCCTGTTTTCTTTGACACTTGCTGTTGTTCCTGCCTTCCTCCTTCCCTTTCATGCCTCATCCAAGGAAGGAAAGCCAGCTGCAATGCCACCTCAACTCCAAGCTTAAAGCAGTCCTCCTCCTTAACCAAATATGCTCATCAATCAAGTAATTCTCCTCACACTTCCCTTTCAACTTCAGGCATCTGGAACTAAATTTGATAATGTAGTTGTTGAGTGAACAGTACAGAGTACAAGGAGACTCACTTCTCACATGGACCTCTCTGTAGCATCTCAGATTGTATTCACTTATCATACATGGTTCTTTTCCACAGGAACTGAGGTAACGCTTGCAAGCACTTAGGAGTGCTTGAAGATTGGATTCAGCAAGCATAGGCTGGTTGGTACTGGATACAACTGAGCGACTTCACTTTCACTTTTCACTTTCATGCATTGGAGACGGAAATGGCAACCCACTCCAGTGTTCTTGCCTGGAGAATCCCAGGGACGGGGGAGCCTGATGGGCTGCCATCTCTGGGGTTGCACAAGTCGGACATGACTGAAGCAACTTAGCAGCAGCAGCAGCAGGCTGGTACTGG
The DNA here is from genome assembly GCA_006408695.1 of Aepyceros melampus. Lineage (NCBI taxonomy): Eukaryota > Metazoa > Chordata > Mammalia > Artiodactyla > Bovidae > Aepyceros > Aepyceros melampus. The sequence goes on along the minus strand of SJXQ01007996.1, from coordinate 343,784 downwards.
TGTTATTTTTATATTATTTTATAAACTATTTATGTACTGTTGTGCCCAGTTATTATTTTATTAACTGCTCTCAAGCAAAGTTCCACATTCAGTAGTTGTGTCACTGACTTTTTAACACAGACATATGATTGCTCATTTTTAAATTTTAGCCCATGATTTTGTCCCCTTTTCTAAAGCTTGTCATTTAAATATTTACTCTCCTTTTGCATTGTTGCAACAGGCTTCCCTGGTGGCTCAGATGGTAAAGAATCTGCCTGCAAAGCGGGAGACTTGGGTTCAGTCCCTGGGTCGGGAAGATTCCCTGGAGAAGGGAATGGCAATCTGCTCCAGTATTCTTGCGTGGAGAATCCCATGGATAGAAGAGCCTGTCAGGCTACAGTCCATGGGGTTGCAAAATGACTAACATATTCATTTCATTGCTGTCACATTCCAGTTTTGTGTTTGCCACAGATCTGACTAGTTTTCAATAGCTCCCCAGCCAAGGCAGGGACAAAGCCCCTGGTATTAGGCAAGTCATTCATCTCTTGGTTGCCATTGATCCATCAATCAACTGACTCTGGGAGCAACTGTTGAAACAACTATCAATGGACCAAAATAAACAATCATTTACCCACATTTCTTCATCTTGTACATGAGGAAACGCCTAAGGATTTGCTGAAATCCTTGGACTTATTCAACCCATAAATAAGAATAAGTTGAGATCCTTAACTACTCAGAAAATGATTTTATCAAATGAAATTAAGAAAAAATGTATTAACTTCACTTTAAAAAGAGTTAAGTTTGGTCTTGTGAAACTTACTTTTTTTTTTAACTCTGCTTCCTGGTTACTTCATTGTTTCTCATTCTGTTTGTGCTCACTCAGTCATGTCCGACTCTTTGTAACTCTGTCTATGGACTGTAGCCTGACAGGCTCCTCTGTCCATGGGATTCTCCAGGCAAGAATACTTGAGTGGGTTGCCCTGCCCTCCTCAGGGGATCTTCCTGACCCAGGGACTGAACCCACTTCTCCTGCATCTCCTGCCTTGGCAGGCAGATTCTTTAGCACTGTGCCACCTCATTCTGTTTACAAGTGATCTAATTATCTACACTAGAAAATTTTCAGGAGTGTATCAAGATTTTGCTTGAGTCAACCCATTTCATCATTTTGAAAATGAGGACTTTTTCCCCCTTCTTAGGTATTCTGATACACACCTCTTCTATTTTGCATTTGTCAGAATTTTGCAAAGAGAAAACTAAAGAATTCAATACCTCTGGAAGGTTGAGTATATGAATTTCTATATATGAACATAATGACTGTTTAAAAGACCAGCACTACTCAAAAGAAGAATAACACATTTGATTTATTATCATGATAATCCTAACAAGATGAAGCTATTTAAGTTACCATGCATTGGAAGGCAATTTTTAAAATGACAATCCTCATTAATAGAAATTTCTAGTTTTTTTCCCCCAGTGCTAAAAAAGTTCTCCTAAGTAAATGCTTGGTGGCTTTGCAAAATTCAGGTTTTTAGTTTGAATTTCCAGGATGGATTTTACTAGTTAGTTGTTCTTTGGCCACACTGATAGCAAGATTTATAGATGGAAAAAATGCAGGTGCAATATATGCTTTGAGTTGGTGCTGAGTATCAGTTTATTCTTACAGACACAGACTTGTAGCAATTTGGCCTGAACACAAAGAGGAGAAATTATGATATCCAAATTCTCTGGTGATCCTAGGATGCCTTAATGAAGTAGCAAGTGGTAAGGATTTCTTTTCATAATTATAGAAAGCTTTGTTTCATCATACTGGACTTTTTTTCTAGATAAACGAAGAATTGAATTGCACTATCATATAATATCAATCTTTACCTCTAATTTCTCAGAAGAAATCACATCATCATGAGTCTTTTGGGAGGTTCAGTCCAAGCTATCATATTTCTCACCTTTAAACTTGAGAGAAAGACAACAGCAAACACTATTTACATTTTCAGACCCTTTGGGCGAGTTCACATTTATACATACTGGCAAAAACATAAGTTCTAAAAATAACTTTTATGGATACTTTTACACTTCCACAATCCAAACTTAGTATAAGAGGAAAATACTAACAACAGCTACCTTTGTAATAAGCATTTCCTGTGATGTTTCATTTAATTGTCACAAAAACCCAGTGAGGAAGGTATGATTACTGTCCTTATTGTATAGGTGAGGAAGTTGAAGCTTGAGGAGGTTAAGTAATTTGTCATGACCACAAGATTAGTAAATGATGTAACCCACACAGTCTAATTCCAAAGTCTAATTGCTTGACCCATGTCCAATTCCAATTCCTGAAGAGCTGATCAAGTCATCAGGCATGACCAGGAAATTGATAATGCATTTATTAATAATAGAGAGGAGATAAGGGTGGGGTGGGGTAGTCTAGGAGAAGCCATTATGTGTCTCCATTACAGCATGACACAATGACAAAGGTTCTCTTGAGGCTTTACAGGTTCTTGTAGGTCTGGGTTCCACTCTCCACATCTCAGCTGGAGACATTATTATTGGAAAATCTTGCCCACCACTTGATGCTAAGACAAAGGAGGTGTCATTGACAAAACCTGTCCTGAAATTGAGTTTGATGTTGAAAGTCTGTCATTAAGGACTCAGCTAGCTGGCCATTGCCGTCATTGGGTTGAGATTTACTCCTCACTCAGGAGTTACTTTTTTGTTTCAAGGCGAGTCCTGGCTGCCTTCTGAAAGGCACTCATTCTGAGTTCACAGACCGCACCTGCAAATACACAATCCGGTGACTATCGGTCCCGCTATTTTTTTTTAGTCTGTTTCCTGCAAGATTTTATCAGCAGCACACCTACTGCGGGCCAGACTCATATGCACCCAGCTCCTCCAGCTGCAGCTGAGTGCCGCTGTTCCTCAGTTTACCTCACATTTGACTCATGTCACCGACAGAAACACCACTTCTAACTTTCATGTGAAACTCTGTCAGACACCAGCTCGTGATTTGTAGATGAGCTCATGTGTTGCTCTCGAGCCCAAATAGCACTTTTCTCCATATGCGTCCTGTAAGCCAGACTTTCATTTGGCTTTGGCTGTTAAGAATAATTAGGGATTGGGAAAGGCAAGATGAACTTGCCAACTCAGCTGCCCTGGAGAGCAAGCACTCCCCAAGCTGTTAGCACAGCTCAGAGGACAAGGCCGGTCCATCCAGCAACACCCCAGGAGGCAGTAGCCGCCTTCCCACGGGCCACAGCTAGGAATACCATGAACTATCCCGGCAATCCAGGGAACACATGCATATGTATATGTGTTTGTGTGGGTATGAATGTGGACACGCATGTCAACAGAAACCAAACTTGCATTTGTTCTTCTGTTTCATTTGTCATAACATGCTGACCACTGGATTCGTTCTTGTGACCTCGGTAACAACTCGCCAAAATCTAATGGCTCAAAAGCAGATAACAGGTATCTTACAGTTCTGAAGATCGGAATTCCCAAATCAAGACTCACTGGGTTAAAACCAAGGTATCAGTAGGGCTGGTTCTCTCTGGGGCTCTGTGTAGAGAATCCACTTCCCTGCCTTTTCCAGCTTGCAGCACTCACCTGCATTCCTTGGCTCGTGGTCCCTTTCTCACATAACTCCAACCACCTTCTGCTTCTGCTGTCAGAGCTTCTATTTCTCCTTTGAGCCTCTTACCTCCCTCTTAAAAGGACCCCTGTGATTACACTGGATTCACACAAATAATCCAGAATAATCCCCCTGTCTGATGATCCTAAATAACATCTACAAAGTCCCTTTCTTCATGGAAAGTGACATATTCACAGGTTCTTGGGATTGGGATGTGGACATCATTGGCTTTTTCGTGTTGGAGGGCATTTTTCAGCCTATCAAACCCATGAACAACAAATTGATTCTTCAACTCACTAACAGGTTTCAGCGGAGAAGGCTATGGCACCCGACTCAGTACTCTTGCCTGGAAAATCCCATGGACGGAGAAGCCTGGTAGGCTGCAGTCCATGGGATCTCTAAGAGTCGGACACGACTGAGTGACTTCACTTTCACTTTCACTTTCATGCATTGGAGAAGGAAATGGAAACCCACTCCAGTGTTCTTGCCTGGAGAATCCCAGGGACGGGGGAGCCTGGTGGGCTGCCATCTATGGAGTCGCACAGAATCAGACACGACTGAAGTGACTTAGCAGCAACAGGTTTCAGACTGAGTGTGAAAATCACTGGTCAAGCATTATGTCATCAGGTATCGGGATGCAGGGGTTCAGTGAGAATACCATCTGTCTGTGGGAACAAAACAGGATGGGCAGGTAGCAAGTATCCTAGGCACAGTGTTGTAAATGATCCATAGTCCATCCCCTACTTCACCAGTCATGATTCAGTGAATTAAGCACTTTAACGATATGAAAACAATCTCAGAAAAGCTAGAAAACTGCCCCAAGAGCACACAGCCAGAGAAGGGTAGGGTCCATATTCAGACCTGCGTCTTTCCATCCTTAATGACCACATCCTTTCCCTCCGTGTCTTGTGGTGGCTTCTCTTTTATCCTCCTTAATCACCTCACAAAGCCAGGACTCATTTTCATTCCTATCCACTGGGTCATCAGGAAGGAAGTGATCTTCCACAGCAGGGCTTATTTCCTGGGAATTCTTGAGGAATTCTTGATGCTGCCACCCTCTTGTTCCACAGACCTCCCTAGCAGAAGAACACTAATTCTCCCTCTCCTGACTCCAACACAAACACAGTACCTGCACATTTTAATGGGAGTTAGCCAGCTTTTAATTCAGATTTAACAATGCCAAGAAACCTGGTACAAGCTGAAATTGAAGTCAGGAATGAGACAAAGCTGAGTACGAATTTCATACAGTAAGCTATGGAATTTTATCTCAAGGTTTATTTCGAGGTTTGCAAATGAACTTGGAGAAGAATAGTCTAGAAATCCTTTTGAAAACTTTCTAAAGATGACTGATGTTGAACAAAGTCGAAGTTAAATATGGTGAGTAGCATGGCAAATAGCGCCTTGGGCTACACATCTGGTCACTCCATAGGGTGTGTGGGTTGAATGCTGAAATGGAATCAGGAATCCTGTGTTCTCACTCTGTGCGCATGTGCTCAGTTGCCCAGTCATGCCCGACTCTTTGAGACCCCATGGACTATATAGCCTGCCAGGCTCCTCTGTCCATGGTATTCTCCAGGCTAGAATAATGGAGTGCGTTGCAATGCCCTCCTCCAGGGGATCTTCCTGACCCACGGATCCAACCAGAGTCTTCTGCATCTCCCTATTGCAGGTATATTGCTTACCAATGAGCCACCAGGAAAACATTCATACCCCAGTCTTCTGCTAACCAGCCATGTGACCTTGGACTTGAGAAATATAAACTCTCTAGCCTTCAAAGAGATAAAAGGCGGAGTTTAAACCTATGCTTTCCACAGTCAAATAATATCTAAGTTACAAATGCAAAAGAGTCCCTTTCAAATTTCTTAATTAGAAAATACATTCCCATTGAAAAAAAAAAAAAAAGGTTCTGTCATTTGTGACTCCCTGATATAAAGAGAGAGAGCTAAAGCAGAATGGATGTCAAAGATAGTCACGGTTTAAAATGTGAGAAAGGGGACTTCCCTGGTGGTCCAGTGGCTAAGACTATGTGTTCCCAATGAAGGGGCCTGGGTTCAGTCCCCGGTCAGGGCACCAGATTCCACGTGCCGCAACTACGAGTTCACATGTCCAAACTAAAAGATCTCATGTGTTGCAACTAAGACCCGGTGCAGCCAAATAAATAAATAAATAAAAATAAATACTTTTTAAAAATCTCATCATCAAAAAAGTAAGTAAGAGAAAGTATGAGAGAGATCTTGCCAGGGATTTTATAGCCACAGTATTGCCCCTGACCCCAACACCTGACCAGATCACCATTCACCAAAATAATATAAACATACCTCTCTGGAAGACTTCCCTGGAGGCTCAGATGGTAAAGCTTCTGCCTACAGTGCCTGAAACCGGGTTCAATCCCTGGGTCAAGAAGATCTCCTGGAGAAGGAAATGGGAACCCACTCCTTCTTGCCTAGAAAATCCCATGGATGGTGGAACCTGGTAGGCTCAGTCCATGGGGTTGCAAAGAGTCGGACATGACTGAGCAACTTCACTTTTCTTTCACTATGGAAGCCAATCTCTTTGCCACTCTGGCAAGTTGAAGGGCTAAAACAGATTGCTGCTTCATGAGTTGAAAACTGTTTCAAGGAATCTGGATTAAAGTGGAAAAAAAAGAAAAAAAGAAAAACTATCTGTCAAAAAACAAGGATGTGCTCTAGGACAACACGAAAAAGCCTGAGAAACCAGCAGCAGCCTTCTGTAAATAAGACTAAGCACATAGTGAAAGTACTAGCTGCTCAGTCCTGTCCAGCTCTTTGAGACCCCATGGACTGTAGTTTGCCAGGCTCCTCTGTCCATGGGATTCTCCAGACAAGAATACTGGAAGAGGTAGCCATTCCCTTCTCCAGGGGATCTTCCCAACCCAGCGATAGGACCCAAGTCTCTGGTATTGCAGGCTGATTCTTTACCACTTGAGTTATAAGGGAAGCCCCAGAACGTAGTGGGTGTTTGTCAAGTGTTTGTTAAATGAACGACCTTGTAGTATGAGAGGCCAGCCAAAAGGTCGGAGGTTTCTAGTTGGAAAAATTCACTGGCATATTATGAAGTAGGAGGAGAATGGTTAGGCAGACCTGATATGATTTCACTGGGAGAAGTACACAGTCTTTCAAGCAGTGTTTGAAAAGAAGTTAAAAATAAGGAAAATAGCAGGACGCTCTGCGAGCTTCCATCTACCCCAATCATTTTCCCTTGACAAGCAGGGAAGAAAATGGAAGGAGAGAAAGATGGAAAAGATCACCCTAGAGTTCTTGGCTGTCCTGTAACATGGTGAAAAGGTTTTAGGTTCTTAAAATAAATGAAGCAGAAAAGCTCTCAACCTCCTCTGGTTTTTCTTGTCTGGACCTCCAGCACAGTGTGTGAATAATATGTGACCAAAAAAAAAAACAGAAAGAGAGAGAGAGAGAGAGAAAGAAATCAAGCTGAGCTAATGAGAAACCCAGAAAGGGTTAACCAATAAGGAAACAGAATCTTCTGAAGTCTTAAGAAGCAAAGAGAATTAAGAGCTGAAAGGGGGGAAGAAAAAGAAAGAAAGAAGAGAGATGTTATTTCATCCTAGAAACAAAACTCATAGAGATGGGATAAAAGGGGGAAAACTGAGTGATAGCCTGGAAATTTGCTAGTAATGAGAAGTCGATTTCCCTAGGGGCAACTCATCGTTTCAGAGCAGATTGGACCACGCTTGAGATGCTGTTTCTTAGAGAACTGGTTCTTCCCTCAGCTCGTTTCAATGACAATGAGCATTTCTGGTTGAGTGCGAGAAGACATGAGGGCATCTTTTATTTTCCTAAGAGGAAATTGAACCTATGCATCGTAAGACTTCAGCCTGGGCCTGTGTATGAAAAATATAAGCCAAATGCTTTTGAAGAGAAACAGAGGTATGCTGCCCTTGTGACAGAGAAGTGTCCAAGAACAAAGACAGAGGTATTTTGGCATGCCATTCCTACCCCATGGATTCTTTGTTGTGATACATTTTATGACCAACTTTAAAGACATTGACCTGTTGATCTCGTTCTGGTTTTCATTCGCTACATCCTTCTTAACATAAGAAAAAGTCCCTTAGGATAAGCAGGATTTTCATTTCTAGGGAAAAAAAATCTACACAGATCCCCAGCATCCTAACAGTCTCTCTCCTGCCACATAGAGCTTTAAATGAATAAAAAGGGGAAAATGGTACCATATAATGAGGTTGAGAGCATGGCAAGAGTCCCACTTGTGCGTTGTCCCATGAGTAAAATTAGAGATGGAATCCACAAAGACACCTCAAGTTGCTTTACCAAATGCCCTCCACTTGGCAGAAGGCTAACTTATGGAAGAAGTCACTCTTCCAGTGAACAAAATTTCTAATTAACATTGAAAATACATGGTAGCCAAGTGTGAGGTGAAGACAGGCCATCTCCTCATTCTTCTTAGCTGGAGCTAGATTAAGCTGTGAAAAGGGGACAGGATAATTGCTCATGGTGGGGGCATGGTGTTTTCTCCTGCACAAACATATATTAGGCTGTCTTAACCTCCCGATTCAGCAATAAACACCACTTCACAGACTAATTTACAGTCAAGAGTCACACAAGGCTGTGGAATAAACTCTCCGTGCCACAGGCCCGGCAGTTCAGTTCAAAGAGAGCAGCTTCACTATTTCAAGTCAGCAAAAATCCTTTTGCACTTACCACAGACTAAAATAAGACTGAAATAAGGGCTATGCATTCAAAACATTGAACATACCAGCTAATAAAAAAAACATTCGTGACTGGTCGTAAAAACAGAGAATGTAATTGGCTATACTCTAGAAGTATCTTTTACTTGCACTATTTGGGAAGACAGAGGGCTCCATAATATTGACTTTGCTAACACGTCTACATTTTTCTGTCCACCATAATTATGCGTCAGTCAGCGACACCTAACTTCTGTAGCTGCCAACAGGTCTCAACTCAGGCGGTGGGAGGTGTACTGGCTGCAGCCCAGCACCAGATAATATTTATCTGGCAAATACTCTTGGCCTGGGGCAACCCAAAGTAGGGGATGGGGGGCTGTGTTACAAAGAGACAGCTCCTTCATGACCCCATCACTCTTCCCATTTGGACCTCCAGGACTCATGGGTTTTCTGGAGGGACAAAGGATTGTTCTTCAGTTGCTTCCTTTGTTCAAAAGACTTCAAAGCCTAGAATCCAACACAGTCCAGTAGGGGAGGTCAGAGAAGTAGACACACTCTTTGGGGGGACTGTGTTTGCTTCTGCCCAAAGCAGACCATTTAGAGACAGACAGAGAGGATGTGATGTCCTGACATGGGCTGGACATCAGGAACCATCAGAGAAGGGCTGTAGGCTGTGGAGGTACTGGACATGCGGCTTGCAGTATGAGAGTTGGAGGACTACAGACAGAGACAGAAAAGAGGTCAAGAGTCTGATCAGCAGGACAAGAGATGAGACGACAGCATACACGGTCTTGCTGCTGCTGCTGCTAAATCACTTCAGTCGTGTCCGACTCTGTGCGACCCCACAGATGGCAGCCCACCAGGCTCCCCATCCCTAGGATTTTCCAGGCAAGAACCCTGGAGTGGGTTGCCATTTCCTTCTCCAATGCATGAAAGTGAGAAGTGAAAGTGAAGTCGCTCAGTCGTGTCCGACTCTTCGAGGCCCCATGGACTGCAGCCTACCAGGCTCCTCCATCCATGGGATTTTCCAGGCAAGAGTACTGGAGCGGGGTGCCATTGCCTTCTCCAATACATGGTCTTATCTACAGTCAAATATGAATCATTTGTACTTGATTTTTCTTTCATTCTCCACTCAAAGTATGAAGAGACAATACAGGTTATAGGGTCATGTTTCCCCCTCCTACCCCCACAAATCCTCTTTTTTCACTGAACAAATTCCTCTGTTCAGTCAAGATTTTCAAGAACAAAGACTGTGCTTTATTACTACTAGTAGTCCTTAGGTTCCCAAAATGCATAGAGATTCAATCCCTGTCGAGTGAGTGAGTGAGTGAATAAATGAATGAAAGAAACATTGTTGTATGGCAGAAATCAACACAACATTGTAAAGCAATTATTCTCTAATTTAAAATAAAAAATGAAATACACTACTGAACATTTCTGGTGGTCTGGTGGTTCAGAATCTGTCTACCAACACAGGGGACACAGGTTGGATCCCTGGTCCAGGAACTAAGATCCCACATGTGGTAAGCTGACTAAGCTCTTGCAATGTAACTACTGAGCTTGTGCCCCAGAGTCGGTGCTCAGCAACAAGACAAGCCACTACAATGAGAGGCCAGTGCACCACCAGCAAAAATAATTAATTTTTAAAAATAAACTATTGAAAGACTATAAAATAAATAGTCTGATCTTACAATTTTCAAGATTAATGGTAACTACAAAATCCCATTTTTATGCTTTTTATTAATTAAGGAAATGACTGATAAAATTCCAATGAGAATAATTCAGATAAAACCATTCTTACTTTTCCAAAACAAGTAATGCATAAAGAATACCATTTTAAAGATTATTAACTATGAACAACAAATAAGAAAATTTATTTTTACTTCAGAAGTGATTTAAGTAATATTTTTTTGTGAAATAAACAAGACAGTTTTAAATGGCAACTAACAACCCTGATTTTGACCACTTTACATTGAGACTACTGTACAAGGGAAGAACATTAGTTTTAGTGAGCATTTATTTTAAATTTTTGAAATTAGCAGTAATTCAACATTACAAAAATCAAGTGATACTAAGCTGCAATTTCTTCAAACTGGCCATACTCATTACTTTTTTAAAGGGAGATATCTTTCAAAGTGTTAGTACTAATTCTATAAATTCCTGATGATACACAGGAGCACAAAAGTTATAGGTGAACCTTGAGAGAAGCATAGCTGTACTTGATATTTTATAATTTTGTAAGTCATAGTCGTTATGTGGGCAAATCTACTTAACTGTGTTTAACTTCCTTAATATGCTGAAGGGGCCTCTTTAAGAATTAGGCTTCCTCATCTTTTAAACCAGTTTTAAATGGTTGCACAGTAGCAGAGGCATGTGGTGCTGAAATCAAAGATCTTAATAAAATAACTGATTCAACAGTAACTAGATAATTTGTGTGTTCAAAGTTATTACAATTTCTTTGAATTGTTAGTTGCAAATCCTACTTTGACTACTGGCAGTATTGCAGCCAATGAGGTTTATCCAAGAATTAATTAGTATTATTAAAAAGAAATTTCAGTTTCAATAAATAAATTTCATTGTGAGACAGATGTCTATTTTTTATAAATTCATATTTCAAATAGTTAAAAAGACTACAATTTATGGTCAGGAGGGCCAACAATTTTTCATAAAACTTTTCTTTTACCCACAAGAAGAAAAGGTTGCATTGATAAATCTGTTCTTCTTGAAGTTTCTAGAGAAAGTAATTAGCCAATAAAATACATCAAAATGCTTTAAAATTTTAAAAAACATAAAAAGAAAATTATTTCAGTAGAATGATCTTTTTAACTTGGATAGCCAAGTTCAAACCACAAACAAGCTACCTAAGTGTGTGTGTGTGGGGGGATACATTACATCCCCTGTTCATTTGTGTTGCGTTTTTACATGTGCACATGAATACTTTAGGAACAGCCTCTTAACAATAAGTAGCTGGTGAGACAGTTTCAAAACTTGTCAAGAATCACTCATACATCCTCTTCCCGTGGAACACAGCAACTATTTTAAAGTGAGCATCAGCACTGCACACAACTGTAGCTACGGGGAAATGCTTGTAACCCTAATCCAGGGGCTCCCACGGTTTCCCTTAATTTAGGGCTCTGGCCAGAGCAGAGGTGAGAGCTAAAACAAATAACGTCAAGGTGGTGTACAGTTCCCTCCAAACCCAGAGATCACTTCACTGCTTTAAGAAAAGGAGAGAATTAATCAAGCTAAGGAGCCACTTAGTAGCTTAATTATGAGTCTTTTAATGTCTTTTCATAATCAGTTAATAAATACCTTAACAATAAAATTGAATTTAAGCTCTTAATAGGCCAGGTTGGCTTGAACCTAAACAAAGGAATTAGCAGCTTCAGCCTTTTGTGCTGTAACTCTTCACTGTTTGGTGCCAGGAGAAACAAAGCGTTTCAAGCGCAGGGTTTTTGTGACTCCCCATAATAAACGCTTGTAATATCCCCAATTTCTGGAGTGTAAGACGCAGGTCTTATTTATCACAGTATGAGACACACCTGGCACGCGGATCAGGAAACAACTGTTTTACTTCATTTCTGTCATCACCTTCCAACAGATTTCTTTCACATTCCAATTTGGATGGGAGGACTCGACTTTCTCTCCAGAAGTTCTCCATTAACAGTTTCACAGCAGAAGGCGCCATTGGTCCGTTTCCTCGCGCAGCAATTAATTACCCAGAGCGGCGTGTTTTGACTCCGCGGTTGCAGGCGCGTCAAGTCCTTGGCATTGACTTCCATCTGCCAGCAACATCTTTATCGTCGAGCCCCGCGTTCCCGGAGGCTGAGCAGTGAATTGTCAGAAATCCTCGGACCCAGAATGACGAACACAGTGTCAAGTCAGCAGCACAAATTACCAACTTCAGCTCCCTTCAGTCACTTTTATTAATATTGTTTGATGGAGGGAGGGCTTTTTTGAAGGCTGTGTCACTTTCGGCGGTTCGGCACATGAAAGGCGCCTTGGCTCTTGCATTACCCTCAGCAGGCGGATCGAACTTGGAAGTCTTGAGCTCTGGGAGCCCCGTGAACAGCTATGCACTAATAAACCTTGAAAAGCTTGAATTACACTATAACCCACAAAAATTTTCAAATTAAAAAGGCATATTTAGAGGCCCCCTGTGGATAGTGATTTTATTTAGTTTAATTCCCTCTTGTGGCCAATTAGATAGACACCCTGCGCACAGGCACACACTCCAGGGGGAAAAAACAGGGACAAAAATAAAAGTTTAACTTTGGTTTTGAAAATAAAGTGGCAGTATATCATTCCTCCATAGAGAAAAATTATTTTCCCGGCTGTTGTTCTTTAGAGAACAGGGCTGTTAGAAATCAATGAAAGGGACTGCAAGATGGAGTTTTACTTGGATTCGTTTAAAGCGATCCAGCACCCTGGCTTCTAAGTCTGTCCCGGTGAACTGCCAAGTTGAAGAACAAAAGTAGAAGTCCCATCATCAGGCAGAACATCTTCCTTTAGTTGCCTTCAATTATCTTCTAGTCAAAATGACTTCTCTGTCTTAAGAAGGCTTCAAAGGCACGGCTAATGGTAGGTTGGCTCATATTTGTTTTTTTAACTAAAGTGACTTGTACAACTTCAATGCATTTTTATCATCTCTGCCTGGAGCTCATTTACCCAAATGGAATTCAGATCTATGTGAGAGGTATATTTGTGACAAAAACTGTTCATCACATGTCTCATGGCTCACCGCTGCTCTCTCCATCAGGACTGCGAAATTCGCCTCCTTCTCATCTGGTGGCAGGCTCCATATGTACCATATGAAAAAGGAGTTAATAAAAGGCGCGTTGGAAATATAAAGTGAGGTCAGGGGCGACCGTTTGGCTGAAGGCCTTTCTTTAAGTATGGAAAACAAAAGAACAAGATTGTTTTAGCAGTTGCAGCTGTGGGGAGAGGCCGCTTTGACGGGGAGTGGCAGCCAGAATCTTTGCTACCTGTTTCATGCGTCCATCAGAATCACTGTTCTCCCCCCACCCCCAACACAAACGTCTGCACAGTAGGTGCCCCAAGCTTTAGAAAGTTCCAACAGGGAAAAAAGAGGAGAAGAGCCCCCAGCTGGTTTCCCCCAGGGAGCTCTTCGGATTGGAGGGAAGAAGAGTGGGAAATGTAAGGTCAAGTGGAGGGTGGGAGGGGCTGCCTGAGACTTCAAGCGCTAACCCTCCCCTCTCCACCTCTGCATCCTCCTCAACCAACAGTGATGAATGGTGTTACTGTGTGCACAGAGAAAAGTCACCCGCATTGGACACAAGTCAGTGGGTAGGTTTTTAAAAATAAGTACTTAAGATTCTGTGGTTGGGTTCATCCGATGCCAGCCAAACCGGAGGAAAAGAAAACAACATTGTCAGTCAAGCAGTTGCTTGTTCCACAAGACCTCAAATACGCCACTTGACAGATTTGTTTTCTTAATGAACTGACTGGTTACTTTGGCATCACTTAAGAGCTGCCGGGCAAACAGTGAAACTCAATCAGAACTTTATCCCTTTTAAATGAAGATAAAAGAGAAAACACTTAATAATTATGTCACGGGACAATGATAATGAGCCCACAAAACCCTTTAAAATATGTGAACATAAATCAGTTTACCAGAGTAGTTGTGACCCAGCCAAAGAGAAGACTTCATCGTCTTGATAAAGAATGAGAAGAAAGATCAACCCAATGGGACAAGCCAGGCTCCCAAAGAGAGACAGATACAAAAGGGTGGATAGACAACAGAGACACATCATCCCCCCAATCCATAAATTCTGTTCTGGGTGGAGTAACTTCTCCCGGTGAGCCGTTCCCGAAACAGAAATCACCTCTCTGGGTTCAGTCATACAAGTTCGCAAAGAATTTGGCACAATGCCTGGCCAACAGTATGTGCTCAACAAAAGTTAGAAAATGTTCTTTCTCTTTCTTTTCCTGCTTCCAATCATCCCTAGAAACATCTAGCCTAAATAAACATTACTCAGCATGTTACATTTGCGATCAGATTGCCGTTGCTCTAGGAAAATCTTACCTTATAACAGGATTTACCTACACTAGAACTAGTGAAAGGATCTAGGCCAGTGAATGTATAAGACCAATGAGAACAATGAAAAGAGCCTTCCATGCCACCTTCTATTTCCCCTCTATATTGAAAACCTTCACAGTTCAAACACATGTGAGCTTAGTCAGTCGTGTCTGACTCTTTGAAGCCCCATGGACTGTAGCCTGCCAGGCTCCTCTGTCTGTGGAATTCTCCAGGCAAGAATACTGGAGTGGGTTGCCATTCTCCAGGGGATCTTCCCAACCCAGGGATCGAACCCACATCTCCTGCATTACAGGCAGATTCTTTACCATCTGAGTCACCAGGGAAGCAACTTCAAAACCACTTCCTCTAGACACTTGCTACTCAAGAAGTGTGTTCTCAGAGTGCAGTAGCAACATTACCCAGGAGTGGCTAAAATGCAGACGCAAACCCTGCCATACTCCTCTTGGAGTCAACTTCTGCAAAGATTCCCAGGTCATCACTGTGCATATTCAAGTAAGGGAATTTGTTTAAAAAAAAAATACTAATCCTGAGATCAAATCCTAGGCCAATTATATGGTAATCTCTGGAGTTTAAACCAGAGTTTCATCAGTACTTTTTAAACTTCTTCAGATGATTCCAGTGTGCAGCCAGATTTCAGAACCACTGCTCCAGTCCCATTAGCAAAAATCAATCTTTAAAATTAAGAAAATATCGAAATAAGAAATATAGGTAGAAAAGACTACCCTTTAAGGAGACCCATTGAAAAAATTTTTCTACATTTCTAAAATCCTAGTGATTGAAGAAGGGGACTGACAAACATCTTTGTATTTAAACCTTGGCCTGTACACACCTCTGGGGTAACAAGGTGCCCGGGTGGGCAGAACATTTATTGACATAAGTCCCTGTGTTTATTGATGTTGCCCATTTTCCACTGATTTTAGAACTCTGTAGGGGAGGTGTGTGACTTTGAAAAGGCTATTTTTTATAATCAAATTGCTTTACTTCAAGGTTTATATAACATGCCATACTATTAAACAGTAAATAAAAACCACTGATAAATCCCGGGTCCCCCACAGGTAGTTTGGCACATCCTTAATTATCTGGTTTATGAGCAAATTGCCACCTCAGCTTTGGTTTTCAGCTTGTTAGATGCGTGTGTGTGCACACACTTTTTACTTGGCAACCTCTCAGCAGATTCAGCCTTTGAATGATGTTGCCAAAATATATTAAGTGGGGAAGGAGGGAGGCGGGTTAGGAAGGTAAAACAGCTGAACTTTGAGGTTGGAGTTTTGCTTTTTCTGTTTTTATTTGTAGCAAACATTTAATTTGATTTTTTTTTTTTTTTTTTTTTTAGTTAGTGCTCCTGAGGACCTGAGTTACTGATGACAGTTGAAGATATCAATATAAATCCACTTAAAAAAAATATATATATAAATCCACTTAATACACTAAAGTTTTCTGTGCAAGCTGAAATGCCACTCCCATAGCACCCCTATCTGTGTTTGCTATTTTCTACTTTTCCTGCTAGCAAGAATTGCTTGGCCACTCACCATTGCCTTCCAGCAATTAAACCTTCCAAAGAGGAAAATCCTTCTCTGTGACTTCCAACTTAAGCTAAATAACATTCTTCGATGGCATGAGACGATTTTCGTTTGTACTTTTACTGTTTCACAAATGTCTGCACTCAGGGAGTCTCCCAAGTGTTTACAATCATCTCTAATCCCTGAACTCCATGAAATCAATGTTTTTCTTCTGAACCTCAGAGGCTTGCTCACAGCCTCCTGTGGGCTCTGCCCCCACGGGCTCCCCCTGGCGGCTGAACCCCGCTTCTCCTCTGCTAGTCTCGGGAAAACCCTCGGGCTTCTCTGAAGGCATCAGGAACAAGAAGCGAGAGATAGAAAAAAGGAGGAAAATCGGGGGGCTGTCCAGCCTTTTGGGGAATCGGTTCTTGTGATAAAATGGCTTTTTAGTCAAGTTCCAGTCCTAGCACCTTAACTGCCCAGGCACCAGAGGACGACCCCTTCCCCACGCCGTGGACTCAGGCTGTTTGGACAAGGCATACGAAGTATTATAAACCTTAGCAATCCCCTGCATCCGGTATTGATTAGACATGTCTGGCGCTGGCAAACAGTATTAATATATAGAATGCTATAGAGATTGATTGCTCTGCTTTCATTTTTCTTCTTCCTGCCAGCCCCCTACAGGAGAAAGCCCCACAGCTGTTCTGAATCCCATGGCCAGAGGCATATTATAGCTTGTTTTGATGTTTCACCAGGAAGTTCTGTGCCTCATACAGGCATAAGCCAACGAGACCATCCCAAGTTCCAACCAGAGGCCGAGACACAATCACCCTGTCAGGTATTGTTAGTAAGTCAGGATCATAAAAGATAATAAACTCTCTCCCATCTTTTATGACGGCACACCAAGATCAAACACTTTCCATACCAGAGCGCAAAGCCCCCAGGACCCATTCTCCCTGACAGATGTTCATCTGCTATCTCGGTATCGATGTGTTGCTTAATTTATTGATCCACAGAGGAAAGGAAATACAGACTCTAGAAATCTGGTATTGTACAAGCTGCTTTCCAAGGCTGTGGGCCCTACAAATAATGTGGAGATTTGATGTCATGTTTTAGGAGCTGTTTGAATATTGCCCTTTTATTGTTTTTTTTTTCCAATGTTTAAACCAAAAAAAAGGCGGGGGGGGAGGGCAGAGAGAGATCACTTAAAGAAAACGAGTTGGATCAAAAAAATCATTTTGTTTTTGTTTCTTATTCAATGAACAATACACTTAGCAGTGTTCATCATACTTTGCTATTCTTTATTAACTTGCACTCAACTTTTGTTCTCAATCCCAGGCATACAAAGACTGGCTCACTCTGGACTTCAGAGAATGATGAGGGATAGGATACAATAAGAGTCCATAGTGCAAAGATTTGTGATCCAGTCTTACTCTACTCCATTCTCCATTGGACCTCTGGACTGCCCACGTGAAAGCACAACCCAACTGTATGTCCCCAGGTAGACAGAGTCTTGGAGGGTGGCCCTCCCCACCAAAGGTAGGACACACACCAAATGGTGTCTAAGGCCTTCCTCCTTGAGGTCCCAGCAGGACCTCACCAGTCTTACATTCAAATACTCTCTTTCACATGCCTATGCCCCAGCCCAACTGGATTACTTGTTCCTCTTTCTTAACCTCTGACTTGGCTAATGAAGTCCTTTCTCATCTCTACAAGTAAAAATCCTTGGAATTCCCTCCCATCTAGGTCACCAGAGCATCAAATAGAGTCCCTCCCACTGTACAGCAGGCTCACACTAGTCATCTGCTCCAGGAAAGCGGTGAGTATATGTTAATCCTGCTCTCTCAGTTCGGCCCGTCCTCCCTTCCCCTACCCTTGGCGTCCATACATTTATCCTCTACATCTGTATCTCTATTTCTACTTTGCAAACAGGATCATCTGTTCCAGTTTTAGGGGACATGTTTATACCTATGGCTAATTCACTTCCTTGCACAGCAGAAACTAGCACAATGTTGTAAAGCAACTGTACCTCAGTGAAAAAAGAAAAACACCTCCCCACGCTCCTCCTAAACCTGGTGGAAGCACGTCCTTCTCTGTTCTCCTGACGTGCCTGCGAACACCACAATTTGCCTGTCCCAAGTTGCCATTCTCTGCTATTCCTAAATAAGCCCATTTTTCTGGTGAAAAAGAAAAAAAGAAAAGAAAAAAAAAATCCTTTGAGGATCAGGCAACTCAATCTTTGATTGCTTGCGAGCCATTGTTTGTATTACTCCAGAAGCTATTTGTGTGTACAGTTCCCTCTCTCTTTCTGGACTTCTAGAAATTTGAGTCAAGAACCAGATATTATGCATCTTTTGACCTCACTTATCCCTTCTCTTTATATAAGTGATTGGTAACTTCCCAAGTGGCACAGTGGTAACGTATCTGCCTGCCAGTACAGGAGATGAGAGTTTGATCCCTGAGTTGGGAAGATGCCCTGGAGAAGGGAATGGCAACCCATCCCAGATTCTTGCCTGGAGAATCCCATGAAGAGAGAATCCTCACGGGGTACTGTCCATGGAGTCACAAAGAGTCAGACATGACTGAGCATGCACACACACACAGCTACCATTCAGTAAAAGAATGAATTCATTACCATGCTCATTTTGGAACCCCTGCCCCAAAGCTTTTCATGATTTTGCTTAAATTAAGAAGTTAAATGTCTTGGATTGCCCTCCAAATCTGACCCCCATGAAACTTTAGAATTTATTCTAAACAGCCTGGATAAAAATACTCTGGCAAACTGTCCACATACTGTCTTTTGTCACATTCTACCCCCAGCCTGGACTGCCCCCACCTCCCCTTCCCATACAAACCTACATATCCCCTTTTGGTTATGAGCTCGAGTACACCCTAACCCTGTCTTTCCCATGCAGCTTTCACAAATCCCAGCCCTCAGAGATCTCTGGAGTCATACAACATCCCATACTTGTTTCACATATTTGTCAACTATAACTTGCAAAACTTCAGCAGCAGCAGCAGCCAGAATTTGAAACTTGCATTTCTTAAATTTTGAAGACATGAATTATATTCTCTTCATCTTTAAATTCCCCACAGTTCCTAGCATCATGCCTTCATAATCATCAAGTATTTTATCACTTTACCTTGTAATAATGCAAAGAAACGTAGTTGAGTCATAGATTACACCAAGCCAAAAGTTATCCCACGTGATGATTCCAAACCATACTCAGTGAATACTCAGAAGTTCCCTTTCTTCATCCATAAAGAGAAATGATTTTCAAAATTTAACCATGAAATCACAACCCATCACACAAACAGACTCACAAAAAAAAAAGTCCTCAATGCAATACTTACCCTTGCTTTGCCTGATGCAATCTAGTATTTTCAATTTCATTTCATTAAAAAAAAAATACTTACCATGGCCCACTGATGATTTTATGATCTACAAATAGAACAAAACTAATGGGCCAGCATTGAAAAACAGTAGTGAAAACAGTATTGAAAAACACTGATCTAGAAATTCCTAGTTTCTAGCTTCTTGAAAGTCTCCCAAACCTTATATGACAGAGAAGTCTAGATTCTTCTTCCTGTCTTCAATGAATTATCAAATTCTAAGACTGTGCAATAAAAAGGAAGCAAGACATCAGTAGCCTCCATGGTGATGTCACTAGGGAATTCCCCAGCTGCAGTGAAATAACCATGGATGGTCCAGTTAAATATCAAACATAAAGCTACACTACCTAGCTAGAAAATGTATTGCTTGCCATTGTCTTCATCTGACTGGAGAGTGAAGGCATCTTGCTGGCGTGACTGAGCTCATGGATCAATCAACTTCTCTCGATTCTATTGGTATCACACCAAGCTGTTACTAAAATCAGTTTCTTGTGAATGTGCATCACCAGTCACTTGCAAAGAATTGTTTTAACTTCCCAAAGAGACTGCTTCTGTTATCACTTTGTCTTAGGAGTGCTTCCCAGCCAAGTCTGATTTTGCCCCCAGGGAACATCTGACAGTGTCTGGAGACATTTTCTAGTTGGCACAACTGGGAGGGAAGAGTGGAGTGCTACTGGCATCTAGCCGGTAGAGGCTAATGATGCTATGGAACATCCTACAGTGCACAATACAACTCCCAAGGAATCATCCTGCCCAAAAAGCCCCTCATGCCACTGCTGAAACACCCTGTGCTTAGCGTCTTTATGCATCTTATTTATTTATTATGGCAATACCATCCTAAAGTCCAACTGTGCACACAGAAAAGGAGAAAGAGCCATGACCATCACTCAGAGATCTCACACCATCGCATCTCTGCCTGTGGAACTCCAAATTAGACTCTATCAGCAAAGGTTCTCATCATTGCCCTCCAGTCAACTATGTTTTCAGAGCACCAACAACCTCACAGCTTCGCCACTTGAATTATCCAAATTGCGGGATTTTCTAGACCTCAGCTTCATGGTGGAGCACAGCTGCAGCCACGAGAAACTAATCAGGGAAATGCAGATGCTCTTCCAACATCTGTAAGAAATGTAATATTTGGATCCCTAATTCAAAAATATTACGAAGCTGAAAACCTGTCCCTTTTCAAATGTTCCTCAGTGCTGAGTCCTTGGGTCATGTGTCAGTCGTTTTCATTGTGCAAAGGTATGGCAGCAGCTGCTAAGGTGTTCTCTAACTCCTGTTGCTGCTGCTGCTAAGTCACTTCAGTCATGTCCGACTCTGTGCGACCCCATAGATGGCAGTCCACCAGGCTCCTCGTCCCTGGGATTCTCCAGGCAAGAACACTGGAGTGGGTTGCCATTTCCTTCTCCAATCCATGAAAATGAAAAGTGAAAGTGAAGTCGCTCAGTTGTGTCCGACTGTTTGCAACCCCATGGACTGCAGCCCACCAGGCTCCTCCGTCCATGGGATTTTCCAGGCAAGAGTACCGGAGTGGGGTGCTATTGCCTTCTCCATCTCTAACTCCTACAGTCACCCAAAAGAAGCCAAGGATTGTTTCCTATGTATGTGTACATTGGAAGCCTCATAAAGCACCCAAGCTGTGACCTCTTCAGCTTCAGGACTGTCTGTAAGTGTGGAACCTCAAGTTTTCAAGAGTGCTTTCTACATGACAGACCAGGACACTTCCTCAACAAAAATTACAGAATTTTATGTCATGGCCTCCCAAATGGTTCTCTGACCATCCATTTCTTCTCTCTCTAGTCTAATCCATATTCAACCACCAGCTTGATTTTTCTATACTATTTTGCTTTATGGCTTCTTTATCCCAAAACCTCCCATGACTTTTCCTTTTCACAGGACTCCAGCATCTTGTTTTTGATGTCTTTCCCTACCTGGCCTCTACCATCTTCTCCAAACTTACCTTGTGTGACTTACCACATAACCCATTTCTCTGCTCTAACTGGATTTGCCCAAGCTTGTTTCTGCTCTTGGTTTCCATTCATTCTGTTTTCTGCACCTGGAAGACCTCTGATGTCAGTCAGAGTCCCAGCAGGAGACAAGACAGTGGCACTCAGAAGCCTCAGCAGATGAAGGGACCCTACAGAGGTGTGGTCAGCATTTGGGGGAGCACAGCAAGGAGATCTGTCACCCCGCTACCTGCGCAGCAAGAGGAGAGAACAGGCCACCTGGAAGAGGGCCTGCCTGACAAGAGCCATAGCCAAAAGTGGAGAGGATGGTGCAGCTGCTGCCGAGCAGGGATCAGAAGAACCAAGCCAAGCCTCTCCAGCTACCTGCTGCTGGAGAGCATTCCATTGGTTGAACCAACAGGAAGTCAGAGGGCAAGGGAGGAAGTCCATGGAATTCAGCTTTCCAAAACTCAGAGCAGAGCAGAAAATAGGTGAGTGTGTGTATGTGTGTGTGTGTGAATAACCAATGCATAAAACTTTCTCCACTCATCATTGCCACCTCCACATTTGTGTTCTCTGCTCCTTGAAAAATGAACTGATGTGCCTCTTATTGTATTTAATATCTCCCATTTCTTCTTTTATCAATTCATGTTACTTAATATATTGTGTTCTATATAATTTCTCCCTAATTGCAATAACGAACAAATTAGTGGGGGGCCGGGGAAGGGGAACTGTTTTCTATGACTTTGCTTCCTTCTCTGGGTAATCCACTGCTGTGAACATCAAGATGCTCGGCAAGTGTATACTGAATAAATCACAAGAATCAGGATGTTCTTTGATGGATGCTGGAAAATAATTATGCATTTTCCAAAACTGTATATGGAGAACAAAATATAGTTATATTTTGAAATATTATATAAATAATATATTTTGAAATATTTCAATATATATTGAAATATAATTATACCTTAAATTCTATCAGAGATAGTTCCAACCTCTCTGAGCCCTACCACCTCCATCTCCCTCTTGCCTTTAATGTTGATTCAATTAAAAGATAAAGCTGAGAATTTTAAAAAACAGAACAGAGATGTGGTCAGAGCTGATGAAGTCCTGTGTCTCTTTTTGTCCATTTCAAGTCCTATCCAGTGGAATATTTAATGTCTTCTAGCACAAGAAGGGAACTCAGTGAGTACTGAGTTTTAATGATGTAGAAAACAGAACAGTGTGAAAGTATTTAGAGTCTAAGAAACTAAATAATATAAATCCTGTGGCTATGAAAACAAGCTGTGAGCTCTTAAAATATTCCAGTTCATTTTGATGGCTGTGGGGTCTTTCTGTTATCTTCAAAGCCTGCCTAATCTTCTTTCTCACCTTGAAAAGAATTATTTTTAGCACGAGTTCACACTCTAAAATACTTAAAAAATCATAAGTGTTTCTTCTACTAATAGTGTAGTTTGGGGAATTCAAGGAGATATATATGTGGCATTCTACATAAAGTGCTTCAGGAAAGATTTAGCAAACTCCATGTGATTTTAAATGGATATGTTCCTTGAATAAGGGTTGCATTTTGGCAAGTCAAATAGAGGAGAAAATATCACTGTGAAAAGTCTCAAAGGGAAAAGTGAGTGTTTGCATAGTCAGGGAATCTGAAAATGGACCTGAGAAAAACAGACATCAATACTGTTAGCTAATTTCCTGTAATAATGTATCTTGAGAAAGCTGAGTGATGGAGAAGGACCATGTCCAGGCAGAGAACATGAAGAAACAGAGTACTTGCTGTTACCTGGGTCAGGAAAATAAAAACTCATGGGTGGAGAAACAGCTGGGAAACCCATAGCAAGAAGGGTGATAGATGTAAGGAAAAGGGAGGGTTCTCTAACACGGTAGCCTCTTGGGGTCATGAGCAAGTCTTCCCAGCTCAATCCTGTGCTTGCCAAAGGATTATAAATTTTTTCAATCTAACAGCTGTTTAAATTTTTGCTTAAGCCTTTCATTCACAAGTTTATGAGACAAAAATGTTAAGAATTTTTTAACCTAAAATAGATATTTTAGGTGCTATCGAGAAAACAGAGACCTTACCCTCTAGAACAAAACAAAGCGATCAGCAAAACAAGACAACTCTGTTTTCCTTGGCTAGCTATAATTTTCACCAGAGCCCAAGCTTTCAACAAATTATATGATGTGGAGAGGGAAGTTCAAGGTGCCTCCACCATTCCAATGCAGCCACCTTCAATTCAACTCAGTCCCATGGGTATAGAAGTGCAAATAAGTTGTTATAATAAGAAAGAAGTTTTCACCACTCTGGTCAGCTGTGATTTCCCAAAAGTTATGATTTTTGAAGCAAATTTTTACAAAATATTGAAAGAAAGTATGAAAGTGAAAGTCACTCAGTTGTGTCTGACTCTTTGTGACCCCATGGACTATAGTTTGCCAGCCTCCTCTGTCCATGGAATTCTCCAGGCCAGAATACTGGAGTGGGTAGCCAGTCCCTTCTCCAGGGGCTCTTCCCAACCCAGGGATCAAACCCAGGTCTCCCACATTGCAGGCAGATTCTTTTCCATCTGAGCCACCAGGGAAGCCCACAAAATATTTGGTTGACCCAAAAGTTTGTTTGGGTTTTTCTGTAAAATGTTATAGAAAAAAACCTGAATGAACTTTTTGACCAACTCAATATATATCTTAGCAGTCTCTGCAGTTGGAGGGAAAAAAAAGGTGTTTTATTCACTCAGGAATTTTTCAGATGCCTTTTGGATCTCACTAGAATTTTTAAAAACTTTATTTGTAAAATTCTAAACCTGGAATTAATTATAATATATACAGTGATAAATCTACTTGTTTTGGAAACAAAGGAAGGGCACATTTATAAATACAAAGCACATTCAAAATGTGATTCCTAGTTTCTTTACAAAAGACTTTTTTAGATCTGTAGTATAGTAGCCTTTTCTTTTGACTTGTAGACCATGAGAGTCACTGGTGGGCCTGCTCAGCCCTTCCCCTTTGAAGAAAAGGCACAGAAGACAAATGTTCCCTGACAGCAGCCTGGATATGTCCCTCAGAACTGCATCAAAAGGAAAAAATAAAATAAAAAGTGCTTTTTAAGCTCTTTTGATGTCACAGTAGAACTCACCCACATGTTCTTACCTAACCTCATGATAGTCCGTAACGTAGATTTTATTCCTATTTTCACAGATGAACAAAGCAAGTCTTGGAGAGACTGGGAATGGGGGCAGAGTCAGAATTTAGAAGCAAAATTTTTTTCCTTTATCTATTCTGAACTCTCCCCAAAACATATTTACATATTAGCCCCCAGCTTCTAAAGTTCTGATGATTCTAATGTCCCATATAATTAAGGTTTAAAAATAAGATTTAAACCTTCTTTCCTTAGCAATGTGATTCCGTGTGCATCTTCCCAGGAAACTGGCCACACTTAAATGTGTGTGAGAACCAGTGATTCCGCCCCCTTCCAGCTGCTGCTGCTACATTACTTCAGTCGTGTCTGACTCTTTGCAGCCCATGGACTGCAGCCTGCCAGGCTCCTCTGTCCACAGGATTTCCCCAGGCAAGAACACTGGAGTGGGTTGCCATTTCTTCCTCTTCCAACTCAGGGATCAAACCCATGTCTCCTGAGGCTCCTGCATTGCAGGCGGATTCTTTACCACTGAGCCAACGGGGAAGCCCTCTCCAGCATTCTCCTTCAAAGCCCAACAGCCTCCTAACACACTCACACACCCAGAATTTCTAAAGGGCATGTTCCTCGGTGTTCTAAGTCTCCACAGTTTCTGAAACTCCTATGACAGAGGAGTATATAGGAGCGCAGGGAATTCTGTCACATTTCATGGGTAACTTGAGTCCCCAGGTTTCTTCCTGAAATTTTAGAAAGCCAGCCCCCAAGATTTGAAAGCATAAAAATAGAAAGGAAAAGCTAAGCTGGGGAAGAAGATGGAAAAAGAAAGGCCAGAGGCTATGTTTGTATCTATTCTTCAAACAATTCACTATAGAAAATTAAAATGCCCTCCCCCATCGCCACTCACCCTGGCTTCATACCACCACCACCACCACACACACACACACACACACACACACACACACACACAGAGTAAGATATGTTCCATCATCAACTGCTTCCAGCCCAGAGCAAAGCAAATCAGGCAGAACCATATAATTTATTGCACCAAACTGGAATTACCCCCACCCACTTAAAAAATCTGGCTTCATTTCAGGGTAACAGCAGCCCAGCTTTGGCAAGGCTCAGTCAACGTGGGTGATCTGTGACATGTGGCAGAAATATAGAACTCATCAGATTTAATAAACCAGAGTTCCACACACGACTGGAAGGCCTCTCTCAACAAAGGCCTGGAGGAGTGACTGCGGGCCGTCCCCAGGCTTTCTGGGGAAGCCACCCCCTCCAAGTCCAAAGCTCTTTCTTCACTCAGAAGTCAGGAAGACCAACAGGGCTGTCCCAGCAGATATGGGAGGTGGTAGAGTCAGGAATAAATGTGGGTGAAACAAATACAGTGTTTGGAAGCCAGTGAAGTAGAAAGAGCAGCAGTCAGTGTGGCCACCATGGGAGAATGGGTTATTTCTCATCGCTCTGCTGGGGAGGGCAGGCAGTGGGGGGAAAGGGGGTGCAGCGTCCCCTAGCATTCCCAGCACAAGCAGGAGGTGCCCTCTGCTGTCAGCCAACCACAGTACACCAGGACAGTGTCAATTTTGGTCCCCTGGGTGAGCCCCAAGAAGTGATGGGATGACTGGAAATCCTGTTTTTACTGGCCACCGGATGTGAAGAGCTGACTCATCAGAAAAAGACCCTGATGTTAGGAAAGCCTGGAGGCAAAAGGAGAAGGGAACAGCAGAGGATGAGATGGTTAGATAGCATCACCAACCGTGTGGACATGAAACTCAAGGAAATAGGGGAGGACAAAGGAACCTGGCATGCTGCAGTCCACGGGGTTGCAAAGAATCAGGCCTGACTTAGTGACTGAATGACAACAATTGCAGTAATAATGGCCTGTGGTGTACACAAGCCACTGCTCAAGTCAGTCCAAGATAGCCGTGGGTTCTGGAATGTCCACACAGTGGATGTACACATTTCAGAGGACACAGTTCTAGCAGCATCTACCGGGGGTCCCAGAGCAGGAGGGAAGCTCTGCAAATCTCTTCAGAGCCCTTGGGCAATTAGATCTCTCTGGCGGTCCAATCAGCAAGATGGGAAGCGGGAGAGAGCCAGACAGAGGCTTCGCAGGTGAGGAAAGAGAAGAATCACTCAGACCCTTGATGTTCTGGTCCCTAAATATTGGTTACTTGGACCCTTAGGCCACGGCCATGCGGGAATCCCGTCTCCACTTCTTGGGCCCCTTGTGATTCTAGGAGCAGTCATAACAGCTCCAAGGAGTCACCGGCCACCATACCAAGTGCTGAACCACAACTCTGAATGGTACTGTCATTCTCACTTCACAGGTTAGGAATCGAGTCACAAAGTCATTGGTAAAGGACGCATACATGTCCCCTAAAAGCTGGAGTCAGGATTCCAACAGGTCAGCTCACCTGCTAACCACTCCCTCCTCTTTCCTCCGCACCACACCGCCTCCTATGTTGTTGAACGGGCGACTAAACTCCCCACCGTGGAAGGTCGGCCTGTGAAAGCCTAACCCCTGTCCTGCAAAAATGAAGTCAAGCTCAGTGAAATCAGACCCCGAGGGCATGGGGCGTGCTCAGCAAGTGTTATGCTGGTACTCTGACTTTCTTATTTTGATGACTTGTGTGCCAGGTGGCTAAATATCCCAGGACAGTTCTGATTCAAGCACGCCTGGAGCAGGCAGTCAGTGGGCTTGACCTTATGTTGAAACTGGGGGCAGGGGGCTGCTTGTCAAAGGGCTTGTCACTCAGTCAGAAACCCTATGCTCTCATCCAGACTGCACATCTCACGGGCACCAACATTTCAGGATTGTCAGTCAATTTCTCTGGGTCCCAGTTTTCTCTTTAATAAAATGAAGTTGCTGTATATGTAAATATGTATACAGACATATGTGTGACATATGTAGCTATGAGTAATACTATTTTACAAAGTTACAGGGATTAAATGAGAACGTGTATTTCTATTCATATGTGTCTGTTTTTACATACATGTATGCACACCCACACATATCCACACTCCCTAACTCGATGAAATAGAAAAGTGAGGTATTATTAATATGTAACTGGAGCAAACAGTGCTTTCAGATTTTTCTCATCTAAATGAAACTGATGACAAGTTCTATGAATTACCATAGGAGAGGGGCAGATTTATAGTTTTTAAAGAATCCATAATATTTGTGGCTTGCCTGTTTCACTTGGGGGGTAGAGTTTGGGGAGAAGATGCGATGGGGAAGCGACTTCTAGAAGACCATATGCTATCCTGCTCTGCAGTCCCTGCCCACAGACCCCCAGCTGTGAGCCAGAATTCTCTGAAGACACAAGGGTGGTCCTTATAGTGTTGCACCCCTTCAGCGCTGAGCTCCAGCTAAGACTGAGGACAGACTCCTTGCTGCATTGTCCGTGGTTCTGAACCCTGCTCACAGAAAGCAGGCCATGTCCAGGGGCCTCCACCTTAGTTGCACTGCCCNACATGTATGCACACCCACACATATCCACACTCCCTAACTCGATGAAATAGAAAAGTGAGGTATTATTAATATGTAACTGGAGCAAACAGTGCTTTCAGATTTTTCTCATCTAAATGAAACTGATGACAAGTTCTATGAATTACCATAGGAGAGGGGCAGATTTATAGTTTTTAAAGAATCCATAATATTTGTGGCTTGCCTGTTTCACTTGGGGGGTAGAGTTTGGGGAGAAGATGCGATGGGGAAGCGACTTCTAGAAGACCATATGCTATCCTGCTCTGCAGTCCCTGCCCACAGACCCCCAGCTGTGAGCCAGAATTCTCTGAAGACACAAGGGTGGTCCTTATAGTGTTGCACCCCTTCAGCGCTGAGCTCCAGCTAAGACTGAGGACAGACTCCTTGCTGCATTGTCCGTGGTTCTGAACCCTGCTCACAGAAAGCAGGCCATGTCCAGGGGCCTCCACCTTAGTTGCACTGCCCTGGCTGCAGTCTTGCCTCAGTCTGGTCCCCTGTCTTCTGTGATCACCATAACCTGGAAGTGTTCTGTGCTGCTGACAGCTGACCTTTCCTCACCACCAACCAGCCCTTCCTGTACTGAGGACATGGACATCTGCAGGTTCAGTATATTTAAGAAGGATCTGGGACACACATGTGCTCTGAGTCTCCAGTTTTCTGCTTCTGTGAAGAAAACTCTTTGCTTTACTAAGTCAGACTTTTTAAGAGACTATTATAAAAATAAAAAATAAGACACTGTTAGTAGATCCAAATCCCCTTTTTTAAAATCCTTCCAGCTCCCCTGGAATAGGTACTGCTTCTTCTTTGTTGGATACTTTGTTCCGACGACAGTCTGAGAGTTACCAGACTCTCCCAGCTCACAGGCAAAGTGCTCTTCACACTTTGCAAGCATATCTGCTCCCTGGACATCTAACCTGACACATGGTGTTTGCCTGAGAAGGGCTTTCTCAGCAGTGAAGTTATCCAGAAGAGTTTCAACCTATCCTTTGCCACAGAAAGTCACTAGGACCTGAGTTGCTCAAATGAATTTTAACAACAGAGAAACCTGATTCAAGAGTTGTTCTACCAACAAGATTATATGAATGACTAGGTGAAGTTAGCTCTTTATCCTCATGTTCCAATGAAAAAGTACACTGTAGAAAGTATGGCATTTGACCTACACAGTAAACATGACCTTTATAAGATATGTTTTGATCATATGTCATCTATCAACTCCTAATTTGGTGTGTGTGTGTGTGTGTGTGTGTGTGTGGAGATGGCACCAAATTCTGAGAATACTGTGTAACATCTGCCTTTGCCCATGTGCTCTCCCACCAATCAAGTGTGCAGGGCTCTGGCGACTGTTAGTTTCCCAAACAAATGAAACTTCTGTTGTGGTTATGTGGCCCCTGCCCCTGCCCACTATTTTTTTCTGTCCTGTCTGACCTCCCTTACTGAGGATACGATCAACTCCACGTAGCCAACAAACAAGTGTCTCACACACACACACACACACACACACACACGTGTTATACAGGAAGAAGTTAAACTGAAGCTGAAATATTCGACAAGAGTTCCTTTTCTACACACTTGGGATTTTCAGAAGGAAACACCACTGTAACCTTAGCTGTCAACACATCAACAAAACTGTTCCCAAAGTCTAGGATAGTTTTCTCTGGCCCCCTAGAGAATGCTGAGGAGCAGACTTTTCTCCATGTCTGTTTCTTCCTCTGTTAGCCCCATGCTTGGGTCATTCATCCCAGACCTCAGCTGTTCCCCACTCTGGTGGTTCTGCCCCCTCTATCAGGAGCTTGCTCTCTCAACCTCTGTCTCCCAGCCCAAACACAAAGTCCAAAGTCTCCCGTAACCACTACCAAGTCCCCAATCCTTGTCTTTTGATCCCAAGTCCATCATTTTCTTTGTAATTTGAAACAATAAACTTCCAACTGGAAGTGGACAAATAAAACACAAATTCTGAAGCAGAGTTCAACACCAGTGACATGATAATAAAGACAACAGAATGAATCAATAATAATAAATTTTATTTATTCATCACCCAAGTTGCCCCAGGTACCACAGAGATATTCTCTATTTTAATTGCCATGACTCTAAGAAATTAGATCCAGAGTGGTTACTGACCTTCTCAGAGTTACACAGCAAGTAAGCAACAGATCAGGATTCAAAGCTTAGACTGTTAGATTCCAGAACTTGAGTATTTGAACTATTTATCACCTCACTTGTTTCCTCTTTCTTCCCAGGAAAACGAGGACTTCAAACAGGACAAGAGCAAGTCAAGTAACGATTCAGTTATTAATACCCAATCTTTGGGTTATGAAATAAGGGGTATGAGGCAGCATCAGCGGGGACTGCACTTAATGTCATCAGATCACCTCAAATACCCAATCCTTCAATCTTCCTCTCCTCAGACAGAGACCAGCCCTTCCACAGTGCCTGGTAATTGCGGGCTTTGTTCTACACAGCTTCCTAACCAGACTGTGAGCTCCTCAAAAGCAAGAACTCTTCCTGTTTATTTCTGCACCACAGTGCTTCCCTTAGCAGAGGTCCCAATGCCTGTTTTTGATGACTCCAAACTGAGTCCAGAATCTTTGATTATGACATCTCTTCCCTGATTTTCTCCTCTCAGATTTTTATCTGCTGCTATTGCTTTTGTAGATTTATATTCTTTTTAACCTATTTTGTACGGGAAGTGGGGCTTCTTGTTTCTCTTGTTCTCATATATTAGGCTAAGATAGAAAGCAATCCCAACATAAACACACTACTATATTCTTTTTTTTTTTTATCACAACACACAGCATCAGGGATCTTAGTTTCCTGACCAGAGGTCAAACCAGTGTCCCCTGTAATGGAAGTGCAGAGTCTTAACTGCTGGACTGCCAAAGAAGTGCCCACACACTACGCTATACAAGATAAATAACCAACAAGGACTTACTGGATAGCACAGGGAACTCTGTTCAATATTCTATGATAACATATATGGAAAAAGAATCTGAAAAAGAATAAATATATGTACAATTGAATCACTTTGTTCTACACCTGAACCTAACACAACATTCACCATTGTGAATCAACTATTCCCCAATAAAATTAAAAAACAAAATAAAGCAATCCCAGAAAGATAATCCCTTTTCCACTAAAGAAGGATATTGAATGATGGAACCAGATGCTCCTAGCCTCATGACTGTACAAATAATCCCTTCTCCTACTGAAATCCAAAGTATGAAGAGAATTAAAAGAAAAGTTTTAAACACTTCAAAATATGTAAACAATAATAAAATCAAAATGCAGAAACCCAGGGATGAAGCGGGGAAAATGTTTCCAACTCAAGCACTAAAATCTCATTGCTGGTGCTTTGGGTTGAGAATGAGTCTGAGCCCAACCTCAGGCTCTGTGAAAAACAGGGCTAAGACTGATAGAGGATTGGGAGATGGCCCCAGGCTTCTCTGTGACTCAGATGGTAAAGAATCTGCCTGCAGTGGGGGAAACCCGGGTTCTTTTCCAGGTCAGGGAGATCCCCTAGAGAAGGAAATGGCAACCCACTCCAGTATTCTTGCCTGGAGAATCCCATGGACAGAGGAGCCTGGCAGGGCTCATGGGGTCACAAAGAGTTGGACACAGAAGTCTTGTGTTGGCCATCTATGGGATATCTTATCATAAAATAATATTAGTTAACCACTGCACAATTTTCGACTTTTTAATATTTCTCAATGGGAAATAACCTATGGATTATAAGCATACCTGTTTGCACCAAGGGAAGTCACAACCCATAACTTCCTATTGTTGTTTCATCCCTCAGTTTGGACTTAATTAA
The DNA here is from genome assembly GCA_006408695.1 of Aepyceros melampus. Classification (NCBI taxonomy): domain Eukaryota; kingdom Metazoa; phylum Chordata; class Mammalia; order Artiodactyla; family Bovidae; genus Aepyceros; species Aepyceros melampus. The sequence continues at coordinate 312,178 of SJXQ01007996.1, read as the reverse complement.
CTATATTTTATGTTCTTCCTTGTTGAGGATACAAATTAGAAGTCCAGAGATGACTGGTGAGGAGAAATGCAGAATTTCCAAAAGGGACCATTTTGTCATTAGCTACAATCAAGAAGAAAGGCAGCTAATTCCACACCATCAGGAAAGACCAACAACAGGCCAGAGGCACTTCCTGACCAGGTCTAGTGAAAACAGGGACACATGGAGGGTGACTCATGTTTCTAGCAAGTGGCCAGAGTAAAGCGTAATAATAATAAACAGCAGCTGCTCCCACGTTTGACTGCCTGCTTTATTCCAGGCCCCAACTTAGGAGCTTCACACACATTATGTCCAGAATAATATCCCTCAAATGTTAAGGTGAAGAAACTTGCCCAAGGTCAAAGAACAGACCACATTTCCAAACAAACTCAATTTAATACACCAAACTGTATTCTGCACCAAACTATTTAATAGCCCACAGAAAGGCGCAAACTGTGAAAACGACCTGGACCAGCATGTGGGTAAGAGTAAATAAATGACACAAGTATTTAAAAACTTACCTTCTGCTGTAATTTTTAGTGACCTTTATACCCAGAAGTCTTTTTTTCTATATTTTTCTATGGTTTCACAAGGCTTTCAAAAAAATTTTTACCAATTCTACTTTGTCCTTTTAAATAATTTACTTATTTATTTATTTGACTGTGCTGGGTCTTAGTTGCAGCACACAGGATGTTCGACCTTTGTTGCAGCATCAGGACCTTTAATTGAAGCATTCAAACTCTTAGTTGTGGCATGTGGGATCTAGTACCCTGACCAGGGATCAAACCCAAGCCCCCTGTGATGGGAGCACAGAGTCATAACCACTGGACCACCAAGAAGTCCCCTAAATAACTTTTTAATCTACTGAGGAGAATTTTTGGAATGGATGAATCCTCATCTTTTTTTTTCTGAAAAATCAAAAGAACACACACACACACATACCCTGTTTCTTGGCTACGAGTTTAACAGACAGGGTTTTGGCTACAAGTGATCAAACATCCCATTCAAATCATTTAAGCCACTTCAAGCAAGAAAAGATCATTTATTCATGGTGCAATAGAGAAGACCAGCTTCACAGAGCTTGAGTCAAGGCTCAAACAATGTCATCAGGGATGAATTTCTCATTCCTCACTCCTCAGCACTTCTCCCTTGGCACTGGCTCCATATTCAGCCTCCAAAGGATGCAGGATGCCCATGCCATCTGCCTTCTATCCCCACAACTCCAAGAGGACAGACCTTATGTGTGTCCAGGAGCCCAGGAAAGGTCTTACCAGCTCCCGTGGACTCTCTGCCTCATGGCTGGCACCTGAAGCAACCTGGTGATTGACAGTCTGTGAGAAACTGGCTCAGGCATAAGTCTCCACCCATTGCTGGGGTCAGCACCATCTACCATCTCATGGACGAGGGGAGGAAGAGGATGACTCCCCAGAGGGAATTAGAGGCAGACTGGATACTTCCCTGGTGCCTTAGCAGTAAAGAATCCACCTGCCCATGCAGGAAATGGAAGGTCAATCCCTGAGTTGGGAAGATGCCCTGGAGAAGGAAATGGCTACCCACTCCAGTATTCTTGCCTGGGAAATCCCATGAACAGAGAAGCCTGGCAGGCCTCAGTCCACACGGTCACAAAGAGTCAGACAGGACTTGGCGACTAAAACAAAACATGGATACCAGAAGAGTTTAGAGACGCCAGAAGCCAGAATCCACCACGAGGAGCCCCTGCAGTCTCTCAGAGGAAGAGTCACAGGGGGTACCTGGGTGGGTTTTCGACATTTCAGCAGGACCTCATGGCAGGAACATCACGGTTGAAACCAGCCAATGTTGCCTCACTGAGATACAGTCCAGAGCCCCCCACTGGGGGAAGGGAATTTCTCCTTTAGTGAACACAAATGATATGACTCAGAAACGTGCCACAACCCAGAGAGAAGTTCTAACCCTAAAACGAAGAGCTCTGTTGTTGGAGGCCAGTGGGGAGGAAAGTGATCCCCGAGAGTTATCCTTGAAATATGCATGTGTTCTTAGCGGGCCAGTCACAGGAACGATCGTGCTCCTCTCACGAAACAAAAAGCAGAAGAAAAGCCCATAACATCATTGAAATATTCTCCAGGAGGGAAAAACTGCATTGGGAAACTCAAGAGGCAAAGCTAAAGGAAGGGCGCATTTAGTCTTAAGCCTAAAAGCAGAAAGTCACATTTCTCCTCACCCAGAGTCTGCTATTGTCATAAATGACAAAGAGAAGTGAGTGGAAGGTTTTTCTCCCTAATGGGGAAAAAGTCCAAGATAGCACTGAATAGAGCTGGTCATCTTACTGATCACCAATTTAACCAGTTTTGAAAGGTTTTATGAAACGCCTCTCCATCCCATTGGTAGAAGAGGGGGGGTTATAATTTTGATCCACAGACATTCCTGGGATGCCCCACATGGACCATTAGTCACTCACTAAAGAAAGCAGCAGAACAGCACATTTGGGTGCAGTGACCTTTAAATGGGACAAGAGGGGCTCCAGGGGCTCGGATTTATTTAAGGGAAGGGCAGAGAAATCTCAATGGGCCTATGGTAGGAAAGAGGGAAGCAGAAATAATTGTAGATTATAAGGAGAGAGACTATTCATAGGTGAAAAATGAGAAGGGTTATGTATTCTTTTCCATCTGGATGGTAGTAAAAAAAAAAAAAAAGGAAAATTAACGCTATGTCTATCACCTTGGACAGACCAGTTGATCTCACAAATCTCAAAGGCCTCATCCACTGAAAATTTTACTCAAAACCTTTCTTCTGAGAAAGATGCACTATATACCCTTGTAGTTAAGAAATCTGAGTTGAGTCTCTTCGTCATCCACATTACTGAAATGATTTTGGTCAGATGTGAGGGACATTTTCAAGATGTTTGTTTTTCCAGTAATCCTTTTATGTTTAACAGTAAGTACTTAATTATGAGATTTTGTTTCTGAATTAAGGGGAAAATGGAGCTAGGAATGAGAGTAGAAATGACGCCAAGAAAACAAACTGATAAACACTATGACACTTGTTTTAGAACCACAGAAATGTTGGTACTTTTAAGTTTATCAAGTGGTTCTCAGAAGAATCCAATAAAAACATTAGCAAATAAATCTGTACCCTAGAATAGCATTCACAGAAACACAGATCTGAAAACTGCCTTCTTCCATAAAGCAAATCATATCAGCAGATCCTCATGGGTCTCACCCCGGAGACTGAGGATTCCAGTCTGTTCATGCTGCCCCTTCATGGGAAGTGGGGCTTCTTCTATATTTAGATGGGTTTCTGCCCTTGGGTCTTGGGTAATTTTGGAGAGAAATGTTCAAAGGTCTCCAGAGACAATATCAAAAGAAAAGAAGAAGAATTTAACTAAAGTTGTGCGTGCATCCTCTCTTCAATGAAAAGAATAAGCAATTCATGTGATATATTCAATTTTAACAAGGGCTGTTACTTGCCAAGGTGGAGAACATCAACTTGACTTTGAAATCATTATGTCTTTAAAGAAATACAATGCTAGCTCAATGAATAAGGATGAAAGGAAAGTGAATTCTGTATCAGAGAAAGAATTAGCAGTCTTGCCAAGATTGGAAGCCAAGGCTGTTCACCATCTCCCTTCTGGTAGGAAGGTATCAGCAGTGGCAGGAGACAGGCCTCAGTTGCCTTCATCCTCATAGAGATTCTGCTCTTTTGGCCAACTATAATATCGGTGCTGCTGGAGAAATGCCCCAAGCCTCCAGCACTAATCTGTGTCACCCCTCAACAGACAGAAGTCCCAGGGAGGCCAAGGTTGAGGACCATGAAGCAGGCCTTCCCAGCCACTCTGTCCCCACCATCCATACAGCCCTGGTGACATTGTGCCAAAGTGCAGAAACCCTCTAATTCAAAGGGCCCAGAGCGGTTCTAACAAAGGGAAAAAATCATTTATTATTGCCTTTAGTGTGAGTATTCAGAGCACCAAAGCACACCCCAAAATCAGTTTGTCATCTTACTAAATAGGATACGTCCAGCCATACTTGGGGAACCATATGCTTAACAGATTTTAGATACTTATATTTTATCCCTTCTGGCTTACAATGAATAGATTCTGGATGAATGAACTTTAATATAGTTAATAAAAGTGCTTACACTATCTAAAAGCCTGAGTTTCAAGAAGTTAAAAATAATTCATGAGTAGCTATAACTTCTCTTCCAAATGATCATTAAGTATGACTTTTAGTAACTTTTTAAAAAATATTTTAACAAGCAGAAGTTATAGCTGCTCATTGATGATACATTGACTTTTTTTTTTTTTTGAGTTTTCATGTTTATGCAGAGGAACCAGAGATCAAATTGCCAACATCCGCTGGATCATCGAAAAAGCAAGAGTTCCAGAAAAACATCTATTTCTGCTTTATTGACTATGCCAAAGCCTTTGACTGTGTGGATCACAATCAACTGTGGAAAATTCTGAAAGAGATAGGAATACCAGACCATCTGACCTGCCTCTTGAGAAATCTATATGCAGGTCAGGAAGCAACACTTAGAACTAGACATGGAACAACAGACTGGTTCTAAATAGGAAAAGGAGTACATCCAGGCTGTATATTGTCACCCTGCTTATTTAACTTATATGCAGAGTACATCATGAGAAACGCTGGGCTGGAAGAAGCACAAGCTGGAATCAAGATTGCTGGGAGAAATATCAATAACCTCAGATATGCAGATGACACCACCTTTATGGCAGAAAGTGAAAAGGACTAAAAAGCCTCTTGATGAAAGTGAAAGAGGAGAGTGAAAAAGTTGGCTTAAAGCTCAACAGTCAGAAAACAAAGATCATGGCATCTGGTCTCATCACTTCATGGGAAATAGATGGGGGAAACAGTGGAAACAGTATCAGACTTTATATTGGGGGGCTCCAAAATCACTGCAGATGGTGACTGCAGTCATGAAATTAAAAGATGCTGACTCTTTGGAAGAAAAGTTATGACCAACCTAGACAGCATATTCAAAAGCAGAGACATTACTTTGCCAACAAAGGTCCATCTAGTCAAGGCTATGGTTTTTCCTGTGGTCATGTATGGATGTAAGAGTTGGACTGTGAAGAAGGCTGAGCACTGAAGAATTGATGCTTTTGAACTGTGGTGTTGGAGAAGACTCTTGAGAGTCCCTTGGACTGCAAGGAGATCCAACCTGTCCATTCTGAAGGAGATCAACCTTGGGATTTCTTTGGAATGAATGATGCTAAAGCTGAAACTCCAGTACTTTGGCCACCTCATGCGAAGAGTTGACTCACTGAAAAAGACTCTGATGCTGGGAGGGATCAGCGGCAGGAAGAGAAGGGGACGACAGAGGAGGAGATGGCTGGATGGCATTACCAACTCGATGGACAGGAGTTTGAGTAGACTCCAAGAGTTGGTGATGGACGGGGAGGCCTGGCATGCTGCAGTTCATGGGGTCACAAAGAGTCGGACAGAACTGAGCAACTGAACTGATCTGAACTGAAGTTTCTCTCTACACTACTACTAGAGTTATCTTTATAATAGTCCAACCATGTCTCCCTACCCCCAACACCACCCTGTTTAGAATGAATTGGTGCTACCTACACAATAAACACTGCTGCTGCTGCTGCTAAGTCGCTTCGGTTGTGTCCGACTCTGTGCGACCCCATAGATGGCAGCCCACCAGGCTCCCCCATCCCTGGGATTTTCCAGGCAAGAACACTGGAGTGGGTTGCCATTTCCTTCTCTGATGCATGAAAGTGAAAAGTGAAAGTGAAGTCCTCACTCGTGTTCAATTCTTAATGACCCCATGGACTGCAGCCCATCAGGCTCCTCCATCCATGGGATTTTCCAGGCAAGAGTACTGGAATGTGGTGCCATTGCCTTCTCCTACAATAAACACTAAATTTTGCCAAAAGAGCACCTTAATTTTCCTTCATCTCTGCATGGCATACTTCTACTCTTCTTCATTACCATCGTAAAAATCAACTCTTCTACCAAGCTATCCAACCCAAACTCTCCCAAGAACAGTTACCATGTCCCCTCTGAGGCTTCATAATACAAGGTATATCACTTTTTCTACCGTGTTGATGTTACTTGTTTATATATCTATCCCCCACATGAACTCGCTGCAGCCAGAGGCTGTGCCCTGTCATCTTTGTATCCCTACTGCCTTGTATGGAGCTAGTTGGTAGCCAAGAAACGATACACTGGATGAAAGGATAGATTCATGAGAGCACAAAGACAAAGGCAAAGAATGGTGCTATTATTTAGAGGAAGAACAGCCCAAGAGGGTAAAGATGGAGATGGGAGGTTCCTGGGAGAATCCTAGACTCCTACTCCGCAGGAATCTGTTTCCTGGCAGTCCCGTGATTAGGACTCCACACTTTCACTGCGGAGGGCTTGGGTTCAATTCCTGGTCAGGGAACTAAGTTCCCACAAGCCATTCAGCACAGTCCAAATAAATAAATTTTTAAAAAGAAACAAAGAAAAGAGAAGAAACCCTGAGCAATGGTGTTAGAGGTTAGAACACCTGGGTCTGGTATCACTGATCACCCACTTTTACAGCCTTTGTTCACAGCCTCCTTGCAAGCCTAGTGGCTCCTATGCTGATGGTCACCAGGGCAAAATGAATACAACCCGAATATATTTACCATTCAAAATAACTCTGAGCCACAAGACATTCTGGGAAAGCTTAAATGTGTAGATGATGTCTACACACTTAAAATTAACTTGCTACTCTAAAGGGACAAGAATTTACAACTTGGACTCTTTAGTCTCACTTCCAAACTGGCCACACATCTATAATTTGCTGCATCAATTTCACACTGTGAGAATGCTCTCTCCCCAAAGAGCAACCAGAGATGACTATTCTTTATACACTGGAAGAGTCATGATCAATGTGAATACTTGCATAAGCACGTTTTATGAGTGGGGAAGGGGAAAAGCTACTGTAATCTTCCTCTTTGGCCCAAGGAAGGGTGGCTCCACTTGCTGTAGCATTGGCAACTGCTGTACACAACACACCCCTCTCTCATGGTTACACTTTTCGCCTCAGTCAGTCAGGGGGATAATTATGAAACCATTGTCTGTGATGATTACATGTTAAGTGTGAAGTGTACAGTCAGTGACAATTATGGGTTATTGAGGTGGTTATTTGGGTTTGATTGACAGAATGTGTGCACCTCTATGGAAAGCTTAGTATTTCTTAATTTCTGACAACACATACTCTACAGAGGAAAGTACTATATTTCTGAGGAAACATAAGAAAATATATACAATGAAAGTTTTGTATATCTGTGATAAGAGGGGATCCTTTCATAAGGATCTACCTGAGGTAGGTGATTTAGGGATGGGAGTGGTGGCTTCCCAGGTGGTGCTAGGGGTTAAGAGTCCACATGCCAAGGCAGGAGACAGGAGACACAGGTTCAATCCCCTGGAGGAGGGCATGGCGATCTACTCCAGTATTCTTGCCTGGAGAATCCCGTGGACAGAGGAGCCTGGCTGGCTACAGTCCATAGGGTCCCACAGAGTCAGACACAACTGAAGCAACTTAGCACCCAAGCACATACATAGTGGGAGAGAGAGGAGTTTGGAAAACCAAGAGTGACCGTGGTTTAAAGCCACATAGTCCCTGAACTGACCCAGCTCAGTCATTCCTCTGCTCCAGGCTTAGAAGATGAGGCAAACACAGTCTTCACTCACAATACCCAAATAGTGCTTTGAGAAACACTGTTGTTATCCTCTGAACCTGAATAAGAATTAGAAGCCCATTTCCATAGCATTATCAAGCATTAATTTTTCAATACAACAGAAGGACTACTGCTTTACATTAAATGTTTAATACTGTTCAGATCTATAGTTTGACACTGGCTTCCCAGGTGGCGCAGTGGTAAAACATCTGGCTGTCAATGTAAGAGACGTGGGTTCAAGCCCTGGGTCAGGAAGATGCCCTAGAGCAGAAAATGGCAACCCACTCCAGTATTATTGCCTGGAGAATCCCCGTGGACAGAGGAGCCTCAAGGGCTACAGTCCATGGGGTCACAAAAAGTCAGACATGACTGAACACACACGCACACATAGTTCCACACACAAACACACACACAAACTGCTTTCCTCCATCTCAGAAAGTGCTTCCTACTTTCCTGTAACCTTCAAAAACAAGAAAAACAAGCACTGCTACTTCCAGGAAGGGTTACCATCTATGGGGCTGGCTCTGAAATGAATGCCATTAAGAAAAGGAAAAATGGCTGTGTGGAGTGTGGAGCTCTCTGGGCAAGAATTTTCTGGTGGCACAACTTGAGAGTCCTGGGCAGAAACTATCAACTATGACAATTTCTGATTTCAACCTTCTACCTTATTGTTGAAGAGCAAACTTGAGTGTCACCCAATGATTTTAACATGATCTGGTGGTTTTCTAACTTTAATCTCAAACTAAAAAGTGAGTACAGGCACAGCTGTCACATAGATTATGATTCTGTAGTAGTTCCACATAAGCCAAAGTTAGCCCAAAACTGCCTAAAAGTTTGCCCACTACTCTGCGCTGCCAGGCAGCATCACTTGACTAAATATTCTGACATTCATATGGCAGAGAAAAGTGTTGTTCATCTGTGGTTAGTGTTCTCATTAAAGTTTGCCATTGATTCAGGGCAAAGGGGCCTAGTGGATCAAAAAGGCCAAAAATTTACACCTTCTTCATAGATAACACACACACAAAAGAAAAGCTACAAAACTACTAACCTTGCAGCCATGAACCACTGACTCTTAAAATGAACTATGTTCTTGCCAAGCGGTGTGTAAAACATGAGAAATTATACACCATAGGACATGATTTAAGCCATAAAAATGGACACGTTGGCACAATGAAGAGGGAAGCCTAAGACGAAGTCCAAGCCGTCTCACAGTCCATGCAGGGTTGGACCATCAGAAGAAGCATTCTTTACATTTTAAAATAAACATCCAAAAGTTGTCCCTCAAATGGAAACCCTGTCCTTACCTTTCACTCTATTTCCTGCCCCAGGAGCACCAGGACAAGAAATGTCCCCAGACTGAGACATGTGTACATTTACAGGCACTTATCTCCAGATTCATCATTGAGAATTCAAAGTTCTAGACCTTTTCCATGATTCTTGGAACCTATTTCAAGGTACCCCAGATATTCCTAAAATTCACCTGATGCTATGCTTCCAATGAGTAAGTTGAGAATACAAAACAGAAAGGGAAAGTGGCAGTTACTCAGTTGTCAGACTCTTTGCAACACTATGAACTCTAGCCCACCAGGCTCCTCTGTCCATGGGATTTCCAAGCCAAGAATACTGGAGTGGGTTGCCATTCCCTTCTCCAGGGGATCTTCCTGACCTGGGATCAAACCTGGGTCTTCAGCAATGCAGGCAGATTCTTTACCATCTGAGCCACTGGGGAAGCCAAAACAGAAGTCTGCCCCTTAAACACAGGACTCTGTCTGTTGAAGGTACAAACCCACTTAACAACTAGAACTGTGGGGATGAGCCATTATGGGCTCCATCCAGGTTAAAAAAGAAATAGCCTCAGGATCTAATTAATTTCACATGAAATTACATATAAAATATTTTTAAGAAAATATTTTGAAGCAAATGTAAATTCTAAATAATTTTGTTTTTCAGTCATTCAGTCATGTCCAACTCTTTGTGACCCCATGCATTGCAGCACACCAGGCTTCCCTCTCATTCACCATCTCCCAGAGTTTACTCAAACTCATGTCCATTGAGTCAGTGATGCCATCCAACCATCTCATCCTCTGTCATCCTCTTCTCTTCCTGCCCTCAATCTTTCCCAACTTCAGGGTCTTTTCTAATGAGTCAAGTCTTTGCATCAGGTGGCCAAAGTATTGAGCTTCAGCATCAGTCCTTCCAATGAATATTCAGGATTGATTTCCTTTAGGATTGACTGGTTGGATCTCCTTGCAGTCCAAGGGACTCTCAAGGGTCTTCTCCAACACCACAGTTCAAAAGCATCAATTCTTTGCTTCTCAACCTTTGTTATGGTCCAACTCTCACATCCATACATGACTGCTGGAAAAGCATTTGACAATGTCATAACCACTGAAACAGTTGGTGAAATATAAATCATTAGGATTTCACATTTATCAGCTAAAATAATATCTCCATAAATATAGCCTTGTATCTTATAAAGCTTTCTAAACCTTACTAAAATGCAAATTCCAAATGAGAATAAATTCTTATGTTTGCCAAACGCAGAGTATTAACTTCTATTTTTTCCATTTTGTAAATTTTAGGGACTAAAGCTTTTAATCAACTGTTTCAGTGGTTATGACACTGTCAACTACTTTTCAGACTAGCATTTTCTAAAGAGAATCAAAAAGAGAGAAAGAAAGGAAAGAAGGAAGGAAGGGAGGAAGGAGAGGGGGAGTAAAGGGAGGAACAAAGGGGAGGGAGGAAGGAAGAAGGAAAGAAAGAACTTTATGAAACACAAGTCATTCATTCCTTTGATATTCAGATCTAAATGTGACTTTATTTCTGAAATCGCTCATACTATTTCAGTTCATTTCATTCCTTTCAGAAATGTCCTTTCAATATATGGAAAACTAAGAGGGCAGGAGAATTCCAGGAGGATAAATTAGGTTCAGTGGCTTTCTGAACAGAAATCCATGTGATGAACACTGGGACGTTTCCAATACTCCCTCTCTCCGGAAGTCTATTGATTCTCCACAGACTGGAAACAATTCACCAAAGTGTCGCATCTGTGATTTCTCCTATGCGTATTCAGCGCAGCAGAACATTAAAATGCAGGCGACAAGTCCAGTCCTGAGGGAAACTGCCTCCCTAGACTTGCAGTCGCTTTCATAGTTGAGGACTGACTTCAGTGACTGGGAACGGGGATGTCCATAAAAGTACATATTCCCAAACCCAAAAGAGCCGCCCTGAGCAAATTTTCTTTTCCGAAAAGATTCTGTGCAGTGCCAAAAGAATGACTTTAAGAAATGTTTGTGGGAGTTTCTTGACCCCAGAATGTTTTCAAGGTGTCAATTTGGGCTGATCCCCAATAATAGCAATTCATAGGTTAGTCAGATGTCAGGTTTTACAGTGTATGGCTTTTTAAAGAGGGTTTTTGTTCCATCTCTCCCTTCACCACCGGCCCAAAGTAAACACTAGTTCAAGTCTATTGTCTGTGCTTTTCAATTATGGATCTTCCTTTTTCCTTTCATCTCTCCACCAGCACCTCCAAGGCAAGCAGCAGAAGAAAGAGGTGAGTAGGGACCCTCCAGCACTGTGGGACCCCACTCAGGGACATCTTGCTTAAACTTCCCAAATCTTTCAGCATGTTCATTCAAGGATGACCATTTATTCAGGGAAAAGTTGAAGTTTAGGTTTTTGACTTCCAAAAATACAAGAAATCAAGTCAATGCAGTAAATTATTGCTAAAAGTACAAAAGGAGGCTAAATAAGCAATGTAACTATAAATTTCATCCAATTTTGAAGGTTCTCAGAGCTATGAATCTTCTTTACATAGATGTATATGTGTGTGTAGTCATAAGTGACAGAGACGACTTTGATTCATTAAAGCCTGTTTTATTTTCCTCGTGGGCATACTTCAAGAGTACATTTCTTTGCCTCCCGCACAGATAGGTGGGGCTCTATGACTGGCCAGTGGAACAAGGGACAGAAAGGATGTTTGCTGGTTTCAAGCCTGATCCATAAAAACACTCCCACCTCTCATCGCAGACCAGATGCAGAAGTGGCTTCCAAAGGCCACGAGGTAGATCTTTCAGATGAATGAGCCATGGCCTTAATGACCATGTGAAGGAGACCTCTCCCCAAATCTTCCCTTCAGCCCACATTGTACCATGACATCACTAAGAAGTAAATATTATTGTGTTAGGTCATTAAGACTTTGAAATTGTTCATTAGAGCAGTAGCTTGTCCTAATACTTGGTGGCTGGAAAATCCTGAATTATATTTCTTCCTATAATAAAAAGCACTAATATGTAATAGGATGAGCTGCTTGAACTTCAACAGAGTATAACGCTGAGCTTGATGATTTAAAGACCTTTATAAACATCAAGTTGTGGTCAAGCAGATTGATTTCTTCATTAAAAACCCTGATTTCAACACATATACCAAATACTTTTCCTTATCCTTTCAGGAGAAAACATCCTACTGCTTATGCTATTCTTTCCTAAAATTTATTTCCTCCTGAAATGGGATTCACTTTTTGAAGATGATCAATGCCATAAGGTGTTATGTTTTTCCACCACCCCACAAAAAAAAACAAATATCACATTTTATTTGGACAGCTATTACCAAAATTTCATCAACATTCATCACTTCTAGAGCAGGTTTATGGTAGAACAACTAATAAAAATGGAAAATGCCAACTATTCCATCTTTAAAAAAAAAGACCTTGTTTCCTTCAGCCTAGAAAATACAAGCTTTTCTGACTAAGAGAAAAACTCATGTGTCATCCAATGTTTCCCAGCAAGTACATTCTATATACGTAAAGTTTTCCTTGAGCAGAAAGAGGAGTAATTTTTGTTATGAAGTCAGAGTTAGCAGAACTGAATGAGGGCTTCGAAAGTTCTAGAGCCTGGTAGCCGTGGTGTCTGATCCAAGGTGATCCCTGAGCCACAATGGAGTTCACATCTTCCTAAGTGAGGTAACAAATTGTTTCCACTATGACATGCCACCAGCTGTGTGGCAGCCACAATTTTAAAGTGGTAACAAGGATTTGCACTATACAACACTTTATTTAGAATATGATTAGAAAAAATACTTTGGCCTTAAACAGTGAATATCAAGTTTCCCTTTGGAATTTAAGTGTATAGCCAGTTTTAGCCCTTTAACATTAAAGATTTTTGAGATACAAAATCTAGCCAACTTTTAGTCGTAGCTTAAGTCTGCTTAACTATAAAAATAGACATTTCCAGAAAAGACTACAAAAATAATTGCTCCACTACAATAAAAAGCAGTAAGCTAGGTTATATATACGCAGGCATCAGTGTAACCTCAGCACTTTTAAATCCTTTACCACAAGTTTGCAGTTAACTGACCTATGTATGTGGGCTTCCCAGGTGGCTTGGTGGGTAAGGAATCCACCTGCAATGCAGGAGATGAAGGTTCAATCCCTCAGTCAGGAAGATCCCCTGAAGGAGGAAATGGCAACACACTCCAGTATTCTTGCCTGGAGAACCACATGAACAGAGGAGCCTGGTGGGCTACAATCCATGGGGTCGCAGAGTCAGACACAACTTAAGTGACTTAACATACATCAAGCCACACAAAGACATAGGAAACCTTAAATGTATATTATGGAGTACAAAAGGTTACTCTGAAAAAACTATACACTGCATGTTTCTATCTATATGTCATTAGAGAAAAGGCACTACTTTGTGAAAATACAGTAAAAGAGTCAGTAGCCTCCAAAAGTTTAGGAGTGGAGATGGATGAATAGGTGAAGAAGAGGGGATTCTTAGAGCTAGAAGCTATAATTTCATTTGCTATAATGGAATTCATTTGACTTTTTTGTGAAATTAATCCACATGCCTGTTACTAACATCATTGTTGGTGGATTAATACCTTCTTAGAGAAGTGTTTCTGATCTTGGAGATTGCTGAACCAGTGAGGATTTGCGTTCATGGAGTAAAGTGAAAGTGTTAGCTGCTCAGTCATGTCCAACTCTTTGCGACCCGATGGACTCTAGCCCACCGGGCTCCTCTGTCCACAGGATTTTCCAGGCAAGAATACTGAAGTGAGTAGCCATTCCCTTCTCCAGAGGATCTTCCAAATCCAGGGATTAAACCTGGGTATCCTGCATTGCAAGTGGATTCTTCAGCATCTGTGTCACCAAGGAAGCCCTTATGAAGTAAACATTTGCCTACATATTTTGTATTTTTCTTTCATTCTTTTCTTTCAACATGTCTTATATTTCTAAATTAAAATAATTTCAAAATAATACATGTTCATGTGATACTATAATGGTTAGTTCATGACACTATGCATTTGTGAAAAGCCATAAAACTGCATCATACAAAGAGTTAAATTTAATGGAAACTACGGACTTTAGTTAATAATAATGTATCAACATCCATTGTTGATTAATTGTAACAAATGTGCCACACTAATACAAAATAATAAGAGAAACAATAGACAGGGAAGGGAAGTATGTGGGGGTGTGTGTGTGTGCTCAGTCGCTTTGTTGTGTCCAACTCCTTGTGACCCTATGGACTGTAGCTTGCCAGTCTCCCCTGTTCATGAGAGTCTCCAGGCAAGAGTACTGGAGAGGGTTGCCATGCCCTCCTCCAGGGGATCTTCCCAACTCGGAGATAGAACCCACATCTCTTAGGTCTCCTGTGTTGGCAGGCGGATTCTTCCACTAGCGCCACCTGGCAAGCCCATATGTGGTATATGTCTGTTCAGTTTTTATGTCCTAAAAAGTAAAGAACACTATTAAGGGAAAAAAAAAGCAAGAAGCTGGGTGATAGATACAGAGGGATTATTACACTATTCTTTTTTACTTCTATGGTGACTGCAGCCATGAAATTAAAAGATGCTTACTCCTTGGAAGAAAAATTATGGCCAACCTAGATAGCATATTGAAGAGCAGAGACATTACTTTGCCAACAAAGGCCCATCTAGTCAAGGCTATGGTTTTTCCAGTGGTCATGTATGGATGTGAGAGTTGGACTGTGAAGAAAGCTGAATGCTGAAGAATTGATGCTTTTGAACTGTGGTGTTGGAGAAGACTCGAGAGTCCCTTGGACTGCAAGGAGATGCAACCAGTCCATTCTGAAGGAGATCAGCCCTGAGATTTCTTTGGAAGGAATGATGCTAAAGCTCAAACTCCAGTACTTTGGCCACCTCATGTGAACAGTTGACTCATTGGAAAAGACTCTGATGCTGGGAGGGATTGGGGGCAGGAGGAGAAGGGGAGACAGAGGATGAGATGGCTGGATGGCATCACTGACTCAATGGACGTGAGTCTGATGAACTCTGGGAGTTGGTGATGGACAGGGAGGCCTGGCGTGCTGCAATTCATGGGGTCACAAAGAGTCAGACACGACTGAGCGACTGAACTGAACTGATGCTTTAATTTTTCCATAAGAAAAAGTTTTTACCACAGTTAAAAGTTTGTTTTAAAGTAATTTTTTTACATTTTAAAATTGAAGTTAGTTGATTTAAAATGTGCCAATTTCTGCTGCACAGCAAAGTAATTCAGTTATACATATATATATACACACTCCTTTTATATTCTTTTCCAATGTGGTTTATCACAAAATATGGAATATACTCCCCTGTGCTATACAGTAGGACCTTGTTTACCCATTCTATATATATAAAATAATTTGAATCTGCTGACCCAAAACTGTTTTAAAGTTTTTAATCTTTTTGGATTTTTTTGAATTGCAATCAATTAAAGAATTAATTTTGGATAACATGATTTTAAAAAAAAGGAAGTTAAGCAGCCCAGTTTTTAATTTATCTGATTTTTACCTGATAAGGTGTTTAACACATAGTCTGACTCTACTCTGTGAAAAACATTTTTTCCGTTCAAGGGCTGGGGTTGGGTGTCAAGAGAACTACAAGTCATTCCCTGATATCACATACCAGATTAGGTTAATAATCTACACATTGATCCTCCTTACCTGAGCACAAGCTCAGAAACAAATGGCAGGGGAAGAGAGAAGAAGTGTTCAGTTCAGTTCAGTTCATTTCAGTCGCTCAGTTGTGTCCGACTCTGCAACCCCATGAATCTCAGCACGCCAGGCCTCCCTGTCCATCACCAACTCCCGGAGTTCACTCAGACTCATGTCCATCGAGTCGGTGATGCCATCCAGCCATCCCATCCTCTGTCGTCCGCTTCTCCTCCTGCCTCCAATCCCTCCCAGCATCAGGGTCTTTTCCAATGAATCAACTCTTCGCATGAGGTGGCCAAAGTATTGGAGTTTCAGCTTCAGCATCAGTCCTTCCAATGAACACCCAGGACTGATCTGAAGAATTGTTAGTATTGCCTTATCCGGAGGCTTCAGAAATGTCTACATGGAATCAACAGCAGCAGCTGTTACTGGTCACAAGTCACCTCTTTGGGACCACAGGGCCAATCTGTTTTATTGAGGATGTCCAAAGCAGTGGACATAAGGGTGAATGCTTTTGTCACCAGCCACAGTCACTTGATGAGAAGAGTTGACTTGGAAAAGACCTTGGAAAAGGCCCTGATGAAAAGGAGTTTGGAAAAGAGTTCTCTTGATGCTGGGAAAGATTGAAGGCAAAAGGAGAAGGGAGCCACAGAGATGAGACAGTTAGATAGCATCACTGACTCAATGGACATGAATTTGAGCAAACTCTGGGAGATAGTGAAGGACAGAGAAGCCTGGAATGCTACAGCCTACTGAGTCACAGAGTCAGAAACGATTTAGCAACTGAACAACAACACAGTTACCTGGGCAGGCATCCCCAGTCCTGAAAAGGAAACAAAGGGATTTCAGGTGCCTGCATGGTTCAGGAAGATCTCTTGTGACCTGGAGATGACCTTCCTTCACACCGTGCAAGTTGGGACATATTTGCTGGGCAAAATGATCAAGAAGCTCTCTGCCAAAGTGATGAAAAGGCTGTGTGTATGTGTGTGTGTGTGTGTGTATTCCAACTAAGCACATTAATATATATTAAAATCAATTTATTTTCACAACAGATAAAGATAAATCCAAAGAAAGAAGACAAAAACAATCACAACATAACTTCTATTTGGCTTTCTTCTTCTAAACTTTTTATTTTATATTGGAGTTTGGTTGATTAACAATGCTGTGGTAGTTTCAGGAACTAACAACCTAAATGGGAAAATGTATAACTATATGGTTTTCTTATTCAAACAAAATGCCTCTTTATCTGTTCTTACTAAAAACAAAGGGAGAAATTCTTGCTGTCAAACTAACAACTATTAAAAGAAAAGAGTTAAGGAGGAATTTTAACAAGCTTTCTTAGAGTGCCTTGTAGCACCAATTTTACTGGTATACAGGATTTNTGATTAGAAAAAATACTTTGGCCTTAAACAGTGAATATCAAGTTTCCCTTTGGAATTTAAGTGTATAGCCAGTTTTAGCCCTTTAACATTAAAGATTTTTGAGATACAAAATCTAGCCAACTTTTAGTCGTAGCTTAAGTCTGCTTAACTATAAAAATAGACATTTCCAGAAAAGACTACAAAAAATAATTGCTCCACTACAATAAAAAGCAGTAAGCTAGGTTATATATACGCAGGCATCAGTGTAACCTCAGCACTTTTAAATCCTTTACCACAAGTTTGCAGTTAACTGACCTATGTATGTGGGCTTCCCAGGTGGCTTGGTGGGTAAGGAATCCACCTGCAATGCAGGAGATGAAGGTTCAATCCCTCAGTCAGGAAGATCCCCTGAAGGAGGAAATGGCAACACACTCCAGTATTCTTGCCTGGAGAACCACATGAACAGAGGAGCCTGGTGGGCTACAATCCATGGGGTCGCAGAGTCAGACACAACTTAAGTGACTTAACATACATCAAGCCACACAAAGACATAGGAAACCTTAAATGTATATTATGGAGTACAAAAGGTTACTCTGAAAAAACTATACACTGCATGTTTCTATCTATATGTCATTAGAGAAAAGGCACTACTTTGTGAAAATACAGTAAAAGAGTCAGTAGCCTCCAAAAGTTTAGGAGTGGAGATGGATGAATAGGTGAAGAAGAGGGGATTCTTAGAGCTAGAAGCTATAATTTCATTTGCTATAATGGAATTCATTTGACTTTTTTGTGAAATTAATCCACATGCCTGTTACTAACATCATTGTTGGTGGATTAATACCTTCTTAGAGAAGTGTTTCTGATCTTGGAGATTGCTGAACCAGTGAGGATTTGCGTTCATGGAGTAAAGTGAAAGTGTTAGCTGCTCAGTCATGTCCAACTCTTTGCGACCCGATGGACTCTAGCCCACCGGGCTCCTCTGTCCACAGGATTTTCCAGGCAAGAATACTGAAGTGAGTAGCCATTCCCTTCTCCAGAGGATCTTCCAAATCCAGGGATTAAACCTGGGTATCCTGCATTGCAAGTGGATTCTTCAGCATCTGTGTCACCAAGGAAGCCCTTATGAAGTAAACATTTGCCTACTATTTTGTATTTTTCTTTCATTCTTTTCTTTCAACATGTCTTATATTTCTAAATTAAAATAATTTCAAAATAATACATGTTCTATGTGATACTATAATGGTTAGTTCATGACACTATGCATTTGTGAAAAGCCATAAAACTGCATCATACAAAGAGTTAAATTTAATGGAAACTACGGACTTTAGTTAATAATAATGTATCAACATCCATTGTTGATTAATTGTAACAAATGTGCCACACTAATACAAAATAATAAGAGAAACAATAGACAGGGAAGGGAAGTATGTGGGGGTGTGTGTGTGTGCTCAGTCGCTTTGTTGTGTCCAACTCCTTGTGACCCTATGGACTGTAGCTTGCCAGTCTCCCCTGTTCATGAGAGTCTCCAGGCAAGAGTACTGGAGAGGGTTGCCATGCCCTCCTCCAGGGGATCTTCCCAACTCGGAGATAGAACCCACATCTCTTAGGTCTCCTGTGTTGGCAGGCGGATTCTTCCACTAGCGCCACCTGGCAAGCCCATATGTGGTATATGTCTGTTCAGTTTTTATGTCCTAAAAAGTAAAGAACACTATTAAGGGGAAAAAAAAAGCAAGAAGCTGGGTGATAGATACAGAGGGATTATTACACTATTCTTTTTTACTTCTATGGTGACTGCAGCCCTGAAATTAAAAGACGCTTACTCCTTGGAAGAAAAATTATGGCCAACCTAGATAGCATATTGAAGAGCAGAGACATTACTTTGCCAACAAAGGCCCATCTAGTCAAGGCTATGGTTTTTCCAGTGGTCATGTATGGATGTGAGAGTTGGACTGTGAAGAAAGCTGAATGCTGAAGAATTGATGCTTTTGAACTGTGGTGTTGGAGAAGACTCGAGAGTCCCTTGGACTGCAAGGAGATGCAACCAGTCCATTCTGAAGGAGATCAGCCCTGAGATTTCTTTGGAAGGAATGATGCTAAAGCTCAAACTCCAGTACTTTGGCCACCTCATGTGAACAGTTGACTCATTGGAAAAGACTCTGATGCTGGAGGGATTGGGGGCAGGAGGAGAAGGGGAGACAGAGGATGAGATGGCTGGATGGCATCACTGACTCAATGGACGTGAGTCTGAGTGAACTCTGGGAGTTGGTGATGGACAGGGAGGCCTGGCGTGCTGCAATTCATGGGGTCACAAAGAGTCAGACACGACTGAGCGACTGAACTGAACTGATGCTTTAATTTTTCCATAAGAAAAAGTTTTTACCACAGTTAAAAGTTTGTTTTAAAGTAATTTTTTTACATTTTAAAATTGAAGTTAGTTGATTTAAAATGTGCCAATTTCTGCTGCACAGCAAAGTAATTCAGTTATACATATATATATACACACTCCTTTTATATTCTTTTCCAATGTGGTTTATCACAAAATATGGAATATACTCCCCTGTGCTATACAGTAGGACCTTGTTTACCCATTCTATATATATAAAATAATTTGAATCTGCTGACCCAAAACTGTTTTAAAGTTTTTAATCTTTTTGGATTTTTTTGAATTGCAATCAATTAAAGAATTAATTTTGGATAACATGATTTTAAAAAAAAGGAAGTTAAGCAGCCCAGTTTTTAATTTATCTGATTTTTACCTGATAAGGTGTTTAACACATAGTCTGACTCTACTCTGTGAAAAACATTTTTTCCGTTCAAGGGCTGGGGTTGGGTGTCAAGAGAACTACAAGTCATTCCCTGATATCACATACCAGATTAGGTTAATAATCTACACATTGATCCTCCTTACCTGAGCACAAGCTCAGAAACAAATGGCAGGGGAAGAGAGAAGAAGTGTTCAGTTCAGTTCAGTTCATTTCAGTCGCTCAGTTGTGTCCGACTCTGCAACCCCATGAATCTCAGCACGCCAGGCCTCCCTGTCCATCACCAACTCCCGGAGTTCACTCAGACTCATGTCCATCGAGTCGGTGATGCCATCCAGCCATCCCATCCTCTGTCGTCCACTTCTCCTCCTGCCTCCAATCCCTCCCAGCATCAGGGTCTTTTCCAATGAATCAACTCTTCGCATAGGTGGCCAAAGTATTGGAGTTTCAGCTTCAGCATCAGTCCTTCCAATGAACACCCAGGACTGATCTGAAGAATTGTTAGTATCTGCCTTATCCGGAGGCTTCAGAAATGTCTACACGGAATCAACAGCAGCAGCTGTTACTGGTCACAAGTCACCTCTTTGGGACCACAGGGCCAATCTGTTTTATTGAGGATGTCCAAAGCAGTGGACATAAGGGTGAATGCTTTTGTCACCAGCCACAGTCACTTGATGAGAAGAGTTGACTTGGAAAAGACCTTGGAAAAGGCCCTGATGAAAAGGAGTTTGGAAAAGAGTTCTCTTGATGCTGGGAAAGATTGAAGGCAAAAGGAGAAGGGAGCCACAGAGATGAGACAGTTAGATAGCATCACTGACTCAATGGACATGAATTTGAGCAAACTCTGGGAGATAGTGAAGGACAGAGAAGCCTGGAATGCTACAGCCTACTGAGTCACAGAGTCAGAAACGATTTAGCAACTGAACAACAACACAGTTACCTGGGCAGGCATCCCCAGTCCTGAAAAGGAAACAAAGGGATTTCAGGTGCCTGCATGGTTCAGGAAGATCTCTTGTGACCTGGAGATGACCTTCCTTCACACCGTGCAAGTTGGGACATATTTGCTGGGCAAAATGATCAAGAAGCTCTCTGCCAAAGTGATGAAAAGGCTGTGTGTATGTGTGTGTGTGTGTGTGTATTCCAACTAAGCACATTAATATATATTAAAATCAATTTATTTTCACAACAGATAAAGATAAATCCAAAGAAAGAAGACAAAAACAATCACAACATAACTTCTATTTGGCTTTCTTCTTCTAAACTTTTTATTTTATATTGGAGTTTGGTTGATTAACAATGCTGTGGTAGTTTCAGGAACTAACAACCTAAATGGGAAAATGTATAACTATATGGTTTTCTTATTCAAACAAAATGCCTCTTTATCTGTTCTTACTAAAAACAAAGGGAGAAATTCTTGCTGTCAAACTAACAACTATTAAAAGAAAAGGTTAAGGAGGAATTTTAACAAGCTTTCTTAGAGTGCCTTGTAGCACCAATTTTACTGGTATACAGGATTTCTTTCCATATTTAACCATTTTTATTTCTGAACTATGTCTTTTGGTTATGGTTGTTATGTGTTTCTAAGATATAAACCATTCATTAAATTTTTATTAAGAAATGTGTCCTTCACAGTTAAAAGGATAACCCAATCAGCTTTGTTGATAGCCATGTCAGAAAAGTCCACAAAAGTCTAGCTAATAGATTGCTGAAATATAAGTACATTTTAGCACAGTCACTATCAATCCTGACCTACTAAAAAGTTCAGCTTCAAGTGAATAGGTGAAAGTAACAATATGCCACTGAATTCATATCCCAATTTAACAAGATTACATTACAAAATGTCTATCACTATTCTCTTTTGTGTGCATGTGAGTATGTGTGTGAGAGACAGACAGACTGAGCCTGTTTTCACTGTTTTTATTAATCAACTTTTACCAGGCATCATTTACATCTCCACAGATGTAGGTAGCCATTAAAATCATCAGCAAGAAGAAAACAAATGAGATGTCTATGTTCTAAAGAATATAAAGTATGAACCTAGGATGCAGCAAATGGTTAAACACACTAACCATATCCAACTGTGTGACCACTGGAGACAGACGTCTCTTATTACATGGTGATGAAGCTATGTCTTGGCAGCAACGTCCTGGACAAGATCTTGAAGCAAAAGAAATGAAGTGAAACAGCAAGGTCTTACTGAACAGGGAACTATATTCAATATCTTGTAATAACCTATAATTAAAAATAATATATATATGGAACAACAGACTGGTTCCAAATAGGAAAAGGAGTATGTCAAGGCTGTATATTGTCACCCTGCTTATTTAACTGATATGCAGAGTATATCATAAGAAACGCTGGACTGGAAGAAACACAAGCTGGAATCAAGATTGCTGGGAGAAATATCAATAACCTCAGATATGCAGATGACACCACTCTTATGGCAGAAAGTGAAGAGGAACTAAAAAGCTCTTGATGAAAGTGAAAGAGGAGAGTACCCTGGGATTTCTTTGGAAGGAATGATGCTAAAGCTGAAGCTCCAGTACTTTGGCCACCTCATGCGAAGAGTTGACTCATTGGAAAAGACTCTGATGCTGGGAGGGATTGGGGGCAGGAGGAGAAGGGGACGACTGAGGATGAGATGGCTGGATGGCATCACTGACTCGATGGACGTGAGTCTGAGTAAACTCCAGGAGATGGTGATGGACAGGGAGGCCTGGCGTGCTGCGATTCATGGGGTCGCAAAGAGTCGGACACGATTGAGCGACTGAACTGAACTGATACATATGCATAACTGAATCACTTTGCTGTACACCTGAAACTAACACAACGTTGTGAATCAACTATGTTGTTGTTGTTATTTAGTCTCTGTGTTGTGTCTAACTCTTTTAGGACCCCATGGACTGTAGCCTGCCAGGATCCTCTGTCCATGGGATTGCCAGGCAAGAATACTGGAGCGTGTTGCCATTTCCTTCTCCAGGGGATCTTCCCAACCCAAGAATCAAACCTGTGTCTCCTGCATTGGCAGGCAGATTCTTTACCACCAAGCCACCAAGGCAGCCCATGAATCAACTATACTTCAATTTTAAAAGAAAAGGAAACTAATTGGAAGGGCAGTGAAAGTATTCACCTGAGTGGATCAGATCTGCTGTAGGGCATCTGCACTGGCACGGAATCATTCACAGGTTTGATGCCATTCTCTTCCCCAAAGGAGAAAACGCCACTCTAGGTCCCCAAGTTCACAAAACCATTGACATGTCAATTATCGAGAGTGAGCCCAGCACAGTGTCCATAGCCAAGTACAGCTAGAGGGAAGGTCAGTGTCCTTGAAACTTCTCTCTGGGTGTGCCATCGTGAGAAAATGAGCACCAGCCCACACATCTATGTGGAACAGAATTGAGGCAACTGAGACCATCTCTTCCTCTCCTTTCCAAGGTTTGGTTTGAGCTCATAAGTAGCTGTGTTTATGTGAAAACTAGGACCAAGGAGAATTTTTATCTTCTTATGAATAAAATATATAAGATAACAGAATGTGGCAGTGATGAATGTGAGAGTGATTCCAGCATAGTTTTATGGATTTACTAATTTGGGGGAACCTCTATTGAGGCCAGCCTTGGGTATTAGCTGGTTTATAATGTGTCTATTCTTCCCATGCACCCAGATTTTTCAAATGCCTTATAAAATGTCTTATGATTTGGGAAAGATCACAGTAACTTATTCCCAAGATCCAGAATACACTAAACTATACATAGCTCATTTCACATCACTGTGCTCCAACTCTCCTTTTCAGTAGCGTTCCAGAGGCCAGAAAGGGATTTCAAGTCACCCTATAACTTAATGCTATAGCTTTTCATTCCTGGTCATCCTGGTGTTCCTATATATACGATCCCTTTCTATTATACATGAAAGGTACTGATGTATGGGATCCTCACATGAGATAGGCTCCAGAAAAGAATAATAGACTTAAAATAGGAGAGGATCTGAAGATACACACCTGAGCAACCCAAGAGATGGTTTCTGACAAACTCTTGCATAACTGTCTTTTCTTTTTCCACAGTTGCAAAATGTCAGTGTTTCTTTTTTTTTTAATTGTAGTAAAATTGCTTTACAATGTTGTGTTTGTGTCTACTATAAAACGAACTGAATTGACTACATGCATATGTATATCCCCTCCCTTTGGACCTCTCTCCCCAGTCCCACTCCTCTAGGTCATCACAGAGCACTGAGCTGAGCTCCCTGCACAATACAGCAGCTTCCCACTAGCTATCTGTCTTACGCACATATGCGATATCTACAAGAATGGTATAGATGAACCTATTTCCAGGGAGGAACAGAGATGCAGACATAGAGCGCAGACATGTGGACACAGTGGGGGAGGGGTGAGAGGGCCGAATAGGGAGATTAAGATTGACCTATAACTTGTTATTTTTAAAAGCAACTTGTTCACTTAATTACCTAATGGTTGTCAAACTTTTAATCACTCAAAGCCATCTGGATGGGTAAACACAGCCATGACTAAAGGAAGCAGAAGGCTCTGCTGCTTGCACAGCAAGGTCAGAGAACCTCTGGGAGGGCCTGCCAAGCCCTGCTGTCCCAGCTGGGTCTCTATCCCCACCCACACCATCACCTCTCCCTCCACTAAGCCTACACCCAGGAGAGGAGAGATGAACACAAAAACAAACATGAAATGTGTGCGCAGTGGGGCGGGAGGAGACAAACCAGATCTGAAAACGTGACCTTGTTTCTAATGCTCGTATCTTAATTATTTGTGTTAAGCCCTACCCTGACCTCCTCTCTCTCATGATATTTCTGGCTAAAATATACAGAAATCACCTACTACATATGTTATGTCTGTATATAGTGGTAAAGATACAAATCTAACACATTCTTTAAGGCCCTTGACACTCCTGAGAATGTTACCAAGGAAACCTGGAGTGGGCCATGCTGCCATTGGCACCTCCCAAGGGTATTGAAAACAAGGGGTCTTTCTTTGGACCTCTGCTTAGGGGGCTTGCCCTGAAAGAATCACACAATTGAGTGACTGAGAGAAAATTAGAAGAATTTTATTCTATTTTTTCAGGGAGCTGATTCTTTAAGAAACCCCCCCAAAAAATATATATATATATGGTTCCTGTGATGTTTGATGACACTGCTTCAATACTGTTCCACAGTATTGAAGGCATCCACTGTTAAGTTTCCACTGCATTTTGAAATAATATCACTCCACCTGGAGAAAAATGCCATAAGTCTGAGTGCTGCCTCCTGAGATCCTTTACACCCATGTTTTAAAGAATTAAAGTCATAGTTGGCTGAGAAGACCCTTCATATCCTGAGAAGACCCTTCTCAGATACTCAGGGTGCTCATTCAGCCAAATTTCACCTGCATGAAATACTGGGCAGGAGGAGAGCTCCGCATGATTTATCCTGAGTCCCTGAGTCCCATGCCTCTGAGACATCCTGAAAATAATGCTCTATTTAGACAGGATTCTGGATGGTCACCTAGGGACCATTCAGTGATTTTAACTGCACTCTTTACAACTACAATTTGATTAAAAAAGGAGAATTCCACGTGTCTGGCCAGTTTCTTAATGATTCATATAAAGACTCCTTATCATGAATTTCTCAGCAAGCCTCCCATTTTAAAATGAGATGATTCTCAAGTCAGCAGCCTGTCAATGTTAAGTCAAAGCCATAAACAGAAATGTGAAAGCATATTGCCCTGTTTGCTGGTTTGGTTTTTTTTTTCTGAGAACTCAGGACTTTAATTCATTATCACTTGTGAAGCTCAAGAAAGATTCCTCTTTAGCCTACAGCTGCAATATTCTCAAACATCAAACACTAATATTAGTAGGTAACACTTTGCTTGGTCTGTTTAGGGACTCAAGGACTGAAAATTTTCTTCTGGATAAATACAGCAACATCAAAATTGCTGATAAGTATAAATATCTATGTCTGTTTCACTCAATCCAGTCAGCTATGACTTTAATTCTTTAAAACATGGGTGTAAAGGATCTCAGGAGGCAGCACTCAGACTTATGGCATTTTTCTCCAGGTGGAGTGATATTATTTCAAAATGCAGTGGAAACTTAACAGTGGATGCCTTGATGGAAATACATGATACACATACAGAGTCTATTTTCATATTAAGCTATTACGTAGTGGCTCAGATGGTAAAGAATCGCCTGTAATGCAGGAGACCCGGGTTTGACCCCTGGGTTGGAAAGATCCCCTGAAGAAGGGCATGGCAACCCACACCAGTATTCTTGCCTGAGAATCCCATGAACAGAGAAGCCTGGCAGGCTACAGTCCATAGAGCTTCAAAGAGTCAGACACAACTGAAGCAACTTAAATGCATGCACATAGTATACTAATTAAATGATGTCTCATTTAAAATGTTGTATAAGTTCAAGTAAAAAAAAATCCTAAATTCAGGGGAATTCCCCAGCAATCCAGTGATTAGGGACCTCCACTTTTAGGGCTGGGCATCCATCCCTGGTTAGGGAATGGGGATTCCACAAGCCACACAGACCAAAAAAAAGAAAGAAAAAATTTAATATAAATTCAGAATTTTATAAGTCCAGAAACCTAATGTCTGTAAAACCATTCCATGATTTCTCTCAAAATGTTATTTTATTTCAAATAAGCTAGACAAAATAATCTTGAGAGGAAAAATTCCTCATGCTTAAACATTTTGGTTGCTTCTCAAGAATTGCTACCTGAAATGAGAGAGATTCTTATTGACGTTTTATTACTTCAGTGAAGCCAAACCGTGTGTTGCAGTCAAGAGGTCTGCTGTGTGGGCTTCAGAGAGGTGAACCAAATTCACTGCTGGTTGACAGCTTTGGGGACATGGCTCCCAGCCCTGAGTCCTGCAGGCCAGTCATGCTCACTGGAGGTGGTTTTACACAGACCAAGGCCCCGAGGAGCGAAGCTCTGTTTGTCCCCCAGCTGCCCTTGTGTCTAGAGGAAATCCTGTGGGACCTGAACTGGTCCCTCACTGGGCTTCCCAGGTGGCGCTAGTGGGAAAGAACCCTCCTGTCAATGCAAGAGACAGAAGAGACACTACCTGGGTTAGCTCCCTGGGTTGGGAAGATCTCCTGGAGGAGGGCGTGGCAACCCACTCCAGTATTCTTGCCTGGAGAATCCCATGGACAGAGGAGCCTGGCATGCCACAGTCCACGGGATTGCAGAGAGTCGGACACAACTGAAACCACTTAGCACACACACAGTCTCTCTTTCCTTCTGACCTCTCTGAGCCCTTGGCTGTCAAAGAGGAGCCAATTCCTTCCCGCTGAAACATAACTGCTACCCAGCAGGCACTGCTCTCTCCTCTTACATGTAATATCAGTGGAAGCTATTCTTCCTGAC
The DNA here is from genome assembly GCA_006408695.1 of Aepyceros melampus. Taxonomy (NCBI): domain Eukaryota; kingdom Metazoa; phylum Chordata; class Mammalia; order Artiodactyla; family Bovidae; genus Aepyceros; species Aepyceros melampus. Next base: position 285,072 of record SJXQ01007996.1, on the reverse strand, counting down.
TTTCTGTTAAAAATAATAACAATAATAGTCACTTTACAGTGTACTCTAAGTCCTTAACCTATATGAACATTTTAAATGCACATGAGTCCTATGAGGTAGATAGAAATACCCATTGTACAGATGAGGAAATGGAGGCACAGAGAAGCAGAGCTGAGATGTCACCCCTGGAAGACTTATGCAGAAAACAAAAACAAGGGACTTTCCTGGCAGTCAGGTAGCTAATACTTCATCTTACGATGAGGGAGTGTGGGTTCAATCCCTGAGTGGAGAGCTAAGATCCCACATGCCTCGTGACCAGGGCCAAGATATAGAAGAAACAGTGTTGTGACAAACTCAATGAAGACTTCAAAAATGGTCCACATTAAAAAAAAAAAAAAAAACTCTTAAAAACAAAAGGAATGAAGTGAGCCAGGGAGCCAGGTTCCCAAGGCAATAGGGAATGGGGGGGTGTGTGGAGGCTGGACAAGCTTTATTTGGATTAAAAAGCCACATATTATTTGGCCTCATGATGGTTCTGCTGTCAAATAAGAAACTTTACAATCTAGTGGAATGTAAATGACAAGTTACAAAACGCCAGGCATAAGCTAAAGCAAACATTCCTAGAAAGCTGACTGAAAGAAAAATTCAAGAATTTAAAGCCAAAAATTAGGCAATCTGTTGGTAAAGACTATGTCTCACCCCATTTTCTTGCATCCCTAATTCCCATGGGAATTGCTGCTATCAAAGATGTTTTTACTGAACATTTTATCAAGTACTCATAGACCCTCTTTCTCCAACTGCTGCTGAGAAGAATTAAAGTGTTCTCAGCTGAAGGCGAGCGTTTTGGTCCGCCGGTTTATAAATCTTTCAGACTCTGGATTGAGTAATGCCATGAAGTTGGAGGGTCTTTCTCAGGAGCAGTTAAGCACTCCCTATGCAAGCGCTGCCTACGCAGCCCCTGAACTGCTTGCTCATCAGAAAAATGGTCCAAAAGTGGACGTCTGGTCCACGCGAGTAAATCACAAAATCCCCAGGTCAGGTTAGGAACCCTGAGTGATAATCCCTGCAGATTTAGAGCTACGGAAGCCTGGCCAGTGAGAAGGACAGGGTGTCATGGAAAGAATTTCTCCCCACCTTACGTTAAAAAAATCACGCATATGCATCACCTACCTCCAGGCAAAGCTGCTGCACAGATGTCATGCTGGTGATGTGGGGGACCCGTGAAAATGGGAAGCCCCTGTGATCTTGGGGTCAACTCCTCAGCTCTCTCTCAAATCCAAAGAGCACAAGATTTGAAAGGAACACATTTTGAAGTCCCCCTGATTAGTTCTTCAAGGCATCACCCAACATCACGTCCTCTATGAAGCCATCTCAGACACTCCTGGTCCTCACACCAGGCTGGTCAGGGGCCCTGTTCTCCAGCTCCAACAAGTTTTGGTTTCTCTGCACTGACTGGAGCCCTTACCACTCTGTGGGGTCCATCATCTTTTGGCTGATGGATTTCCCCTTTAAATACTGTCCTGTCCTCATCATTGCCGAGCCAGCCCCTGTACACCACTGGGGGCATAGTAGCAATTTCCTAATTCTTTATTGAATGGACTGCTGAATCATCTAACAATGTTAATGAGCCATTTGTCCTCCACCCATCATTAAGAGTTCAAGCAGAACATTCTAATCACCAAGCTCAAGTTTAAAATGTGTGAAACTTTGTACAAGAATATACTGATGCTCACCATTTGAGTCCAAGAAATCAAATGGGATGGCTTTAAGGAAGAAAACCTGTGATTAAGTAATGTGCCCAACACTTCATCATTTTATTGCTTGTGCAACTTAAGATTTAATATGGTCTTCTCAGTGGTACAAAGAACCCACCTGCAGGAGACGCAGGCAACCAGGGTTCGATCCCTGGACTGGGAAGATCCCATGGAGGAGGGCATGGCAACCCATTCCAGTATTCTTCTCTGGAGAATCCCATGAACAGAGGAGCCTGGCAAGCTACAGTTCACAGGGTCACAAAGACACTACCAGCAGACACAACTGAAGTAACTTAGCAGGCACGCATAGTAGCTTAACAGCTAATGGGAAAAGTCTGTAAAGGACTTAAACTTTTTTCCCGTTTGATTGATTAATTGTTTTATTATTTTATCTTATTTTATTTTAGAGTCCAGACTTTATAAACTCAGCATCAGCAAGTCAAGGGTGAAGTTTTATAAATAAATTTTGGAATTTTTATACATGTATCTATTCTTAAGGTTCTTTATCTTAATTTCAAAACATCCTTTGAAAATTATGTATGCACTGTTTTTCTTTTAACAAGCCTTACCTTCATAAAAACCACAAAGAACGTTGTCAGAATCCTTGTATCTAAAAGGCCACTCCCTGGTCAGTGAGCTGAGATCCCCCACAAGCTGTGTGTGTGGTGTGGCCAAAAAAAAAAAAAAAATCGTCCTTCTCAAAAGGCCACAATGTCTAATCTAGAAAAGCCTAAATTAATAACATTTTATTATATGAAGAAATACAGTTTTAATGGCTAAAAACCAAATAAGGAAAAAAAAAAGAGAAAATAAGAAACTAACAGATGGGACCCAAACACATTTTCCTCCCACTACTTCTACAGCCACTTTTGGATTCTACAAAATTTTAACCTAGACTTGGGGAGTTTGTCAAAGTATAAATTTTTAACCTTTAAATTCACACATTTGAATGAAACCTACTAGGTTAGAAGTCCTGGTTTGTTAGTCTTTGATTAAGTACTTTCCATGGTAAACTTCCAAGGATGAATGTAATCAGAGTATAGTGAGGTTTGGGAGGATTTTTTTTGTTTTCGTTTAATTGGTTCATTTTAGGGGAAAACCAAAGTGTGCATTAGCCCTGACTTCCACTCAACACATCCCACATAAAAATCCAAGAAGGAAACACCAACAGTCACTGTGCTTGTTCATTACTTGTGTGCATCTAGTTTTAAGGTCCTTTGGAGGTCTGAGGCATGATTAAACTTCATGTAAGTTGACTAAATTAATAAACCAGCTGTTGTCTTTAAAGCATGTCAGAGATTTCAGTGGAGTGGAAGAGTTACTTTCTGCTACAGCTAATAAATTTTCGAGTTAACGTATCATCGGGTTTCAGTTAAAATTAAATCTCATATTCACAATGGCTGGACTAAACACACAATGTGTATCACCTTTTGAACCATTGCCTGTAGAAGTCGAACCCAGCTGCTTCTATATGTCTCGTTCTTCTCTGCAGCATTAATAGGTTCACGGGAAGCACAAGAAACGTGTGCTCCACTCGCCTCTACGACACGTGTGTCTTCAGCAGATGGCCGAAGCCATGGAAATGACCACTTTATCCTCAGAGCAGAGATTTCCAGGCATCCCAAGGTGTGCAGTCTCTCCCTGCCTGATTGCTTAAATCTAAGCCCCAACCTAAAAACATGACCTCAGATGGATGCAGGCAATCTGCTCAGAAGTGCTGGCTCCCTTCTTCAAATATTAACAGCCGCCACCTCCATCGCAAAACAGCTTTTGGCACAACCCAGCTGGAAAACAGCTGAGAAATATTTAAATCCAGTGCTTAAGTGGCTTAGAGGATTACTAGTGGGATAAAAAGTTTTTTCGGCTCAAGGTGTCTGATTCAGTGACAAACTTAGTTGATAGTGCGTGGAAATCTGGGTCACCCGTGAGTGTGAAAGTCATTATTACTTCCTTATAGCTCTTCTCAGACCTGATCATGCCCTGTGGTTCTGGCTCCCTCCTCAGTTCCTTTACAAGAAGTCTCACAACTACAAGATGATAAAAATGCCTCTGAGGAACATTTGACTGTTGGTCACAAATTCCAAGTGGATTTTGTTCTGCTTTCTGGTAAGTCTCTATAGTCTTCATGAGTTTCTAACCTCTCTGGCTCAGCCAGGCTTAAATGCTAGAAATCCCAAACTTCTACCAAAGGAATGGTTTCTCCATTTATTCTGTGGCCTGGACACGTAAAGGCCACTAACGGCCATGCACAGTTAAAGATGTGTACACAGTGGTTAAGAACTTGGAGTCTGATGTCAGACCCCTTGGGTTGAAAGCCTGACTCTGTTACTTCCTAACTGTGAGCATTTGGACAAGTGCTTAATCCTCTTGGAGAAGGGGCCACAGAACACACACTTCTGAAGGGATGCATCCAATGGGTGGTATATGGAGGAAAGCTTTTAGGCATAGAAATAGTAGGCACTCTTCCACTCCCTTCATTATGTCATGAATGATCAGCAGAGATAAGAAGGTGTAAAGTATTGTGAGGCAGCCCATATTGGCTCCTATACTTTCTCCCCTCCCCCATTCTCACTATGCTTCTAAAATTGCCCCCTCCTTTCCCTTCCTTCAAATCTCCAAGGTAAAATTTCCAGATTCACCCCTTCTTTTGGCCTCACATGGCATGCAGGATCTTAGCTTCCTAACCATGGATTCCCAACTTGTGCCCCCTGGATTGGAAATGTGAAGTCCTAACCACTGGCCCACCAGGGAAGTCTCTCCCAGATTTCTTAAAATCTGACTTATTGTTCATAATTTAGTATGAATATAGGCTTAACCTTACTAGGATATACTTCCTTAATAAATGAGGAGTTTATTAACCAAGTGACTCATTTGACTAGTGAGCTCAAAAAGAGGTTATATTAGCCAGAGTCTTAACAATTCAGATAAGGTGTTCAAATGAAGATAAGTGAGAGCTGATTTACAATGAAGTGATCACAAAGTCAGCAATGGATGTTTGGAAACCACAAGGGATAATGCAGGAAGCCGGGGCTGACAGCAGCAGAGCGGCCACCGCCCCTAGACCCAAAGGGACAAAGAGCGGAAGAGGGACCCAGAACCTAGAAGGAGAGTCACGGAGCATCGGCTTTCAAAAAAGAAGAGAAATTACGTTATGTCAGGGGAGCAGCCAGTCCAAGACAGCTTAATCAAGACAGGACTAGGGAATAACAACCTCGACCTCACCACCTTCCTGCTCTCCAATCCCCATTAGGTAAGCCCAAAGGAAGCCAGAAGTTTGCAGAGTCTACCAGCACAACTCATGCAGGTGGGCCTCAGGGCAGAAAGCAGGCTGGAGAAAGATGGAGAGGAGAAGCAAAGAGCAGATGGGAGCATCCAGCAGAGGGCCTGTGAGACCTTCGCGGCAGGACCATTCACTGCACCCTCTGCCACCCATCTCATCTCTGCATCCAGCAGAGGGGCTGTAGGGCATCCAGGGCAGAGCCGTTCATTCACTACATCCTCTCCCATCCCTCTCATCCCTGTTCTTCTCGTCTCCCCCATTGATTCAGGAGTCAGCAGCTTGGCACAGAAAGTCTAAAATTTTGTGTTCACAAAAGAATAAAACTTCCCAAACTTCCAAAAGAGTCCTCTTCCCACCACTACAAGGCTTCCTCAAAGCTTAAAAAAGAATCCAGTTCTGACTATGAGGCAGAGAAAGTAACTGTGGGGAAGGCTATGCTCCTTTGGCACACACACGAAGCTTGGAGTCTGCCTCTGTACTGGAAAGGTATTTCTCGAGCAGTCATATATCTCCAGGCTTTGGGCAGAAGCAAGGAAATAAGCAGAACATAAATTTAACATTGAAAATGAACCTGAGAGTCCGATTCAAATCTCAGGAAAAGGGTGCTTTGTAGGGAATCGGAGACCGTGACTCACACTTAAGGCAGGATATGGAAGTGGAGAAAGAGACCCAACTTGAACACACACACCATGTAAATCCTACTTTACTGTCAGCTCACATCTGAAGGTCAATTCTAAATGCATTTTGCAAACACCACAATGCAATGGAACTTCACTGAAAGTGAAAAAGAGTCAGCAGTATGCTTTTGGCAGGGGTCAACATTATTTGTGTGGCGATGGACCAGGCAGTGTCCAAGAACCACAAATGCACTAAGGCAGATGGAAGCAGCTACCCTCACACTGGGCGAAGATAATCACCTGAGCCACAGTTAATACATGGGGCCCTTCACTGAACGTACAAAAAGGTGAGACTGGGACCTGGGAAAATGTACTCAATTTGTTCTATGACTTCAAGACTGGCTGTCTACATGACACAATGAAAACTCATTTGCAATCCTGGAGAACTGGTTTTTGTTGTTTTTTTTTTAGGATATACTTTTGGATTTCAACTTGTCTAGCCCTGTGTGGAAAATACAAAATTACATTAATATAACATAAATTTACAAGAAATAGAACCAGACCCGTTAGGAATTTGTGACCGACATCCTCCTCTGAGACATTTTTAACATCCTTCTGTTGCAGCACATAATGCTACAAAGGGACATATATAAAGAGCCACAGAAACAAGTCCCAGGGTCTTTCATAGGGCTGGAGAGACTCAAACTCCACCCTTACTTTTAAGAAATATGATCTTGGCTGACTAGTCTTTTTTTCTCTGTAAGACAGAGCGGGACACTAACTAGGAAAGAAACTTGCATCTTATGCTGTTGTTGAGAGATTACAGCATCCTCCTTGTCCTAAAGCAGAATTACTTTTCAGTTGACTCCTCTCTCCTTTCCCTTGTTGGAGGGTTGAATGAGTAAGCCTTGTTGACTGGCACCTCATCACTTGCAATGGAGCCAGTCAGTATCAAGCATCTCCCTCAGAAGACAGCGTGTAGCGAAATCTGCAGTGTTCCATTTGAAATCTCTTTGTTATCCTGCTCTGGTCTCTAGTTTGGGTAGCAAAGCTTAAGAAAGGAAAATGACCAGATTCCAAGAGAACAGTATTTTGAGATACTTTGGGGAATTGTCCATTTCATTTTTTCAAGCATTCCATATGAACCTTTTCTAGGAACAATGGTATCCTGATATGATAGCAAGCAACCCATGATATTCATTGAGATCTTTTTAGATGATAGCGCATGAATGATGATTCATTAAGAACATCACTGCTTTTGAGTTTGCCAGCGGCTTGTACCACTCATCGTGAAAGTACACAAGCTGACAGTAGCTGAATGACAGTCAGAAAGCACTGCTGATGCTTTTGTGTGTGAGGACTTGGACTGCGCAGACTGAATGGACCTGTTCTGACTATTGTCATCCATACATTCTCGAAAAGGCTGCTATCCTTACTTAATTGAACTGTTTTCATGTTCAGTTCTCTGGCCAAACAAGGACATGCAAGACAAGATGGTAAAAATTACCTGGAGAATTCATTCGCCCGAGATCCCTCTCAAAGAACATGATGAGAAAATGAAATTTGGACAATTGAGGATTAGTGGGACATATAATCATCTGAACTCTTTTATGATTGCTGTTATGCAAGAGGTTTATAATACATTAGTCAAAACTATTCTCCTTTTCATCCCACCTCTTCCCCCTCCTTCTTCCTTCCTGCCCACCCGTGTACTAACTTTCTGGAAAAGGCAAGAAGACCTTCAAAATTTAACTTTCTAAAATAACACTCAAATCTTCATGGGACATACCTAAGCTTTAGCTTGGTCATAAATGGTTAAGTGCTGTAATTAGAAATTGGGTAATGAGCAGTTTTTTTTAATTTCTGCTGAAATATAGCTGATTCATGATGTTGTTTTATTTTCAGGTGTACAGCAAAGTGATTTACTTAAACAAATATATAAGCGTATGATATGCATTCTGTCATGGGATGATCACTGGATGAATGCACAAAACCTCAGGGCTTTTCTCTCCATTTTTAAACAGGACTTCCCTATAGGAGCTGTGAATTTCATGACCTCACCAAACATCCTGATACAGAAGAAGCAAGGAGAGACAAATGGCTGAATGAAGGAAGAAACGGGAAATGACTGAGTTCACTAACGCACAAAAGCAGGTAATTAATTCTCACCTTTCTTATCCCTTATTAACCATGACCTGTGCACTCACTGAGAGTCTCAGTACCACAGGGATAGGCTTTAGCCAAACTGGAAACATCCACCCTAATAAAGGTGCACTATAGGCTCGCTGAAAGCAGGTCTGTTTTTAATACTGAAAATAGAAGAACTGTCGAGGTGTCCACATGGACGGATTTCCTGTTCCTGATTCCACCGTGTGGTTTGGGTTCTACACTAAGCCTAGATTAGCAGATTTAATCATTTTTGTTTTTAGAAGAAGGGAAGAAAATCCCACTCTCTTCCTACCTAGATTTAAGATCAGAGTATATTCAAGGCATATATAAACCAGCCCTGGATTCTGCACACTTTAGTCAACGGTCAAATACCTTAACCCAACAATCCACTCTTCTGTCCAGGAAAGTTCTATCATTGGGATTTTCTTACATTTATGAAAAATTATTGATTTTATCTAATGTTTAGATTAAAAAATAAGGGGAAATACAAAATATTTCTTTCTCTCTCTTTTGCATTTTTAATCTACAAAAAAAAACACTTTCTATTGTAGTATCAACAATAACTTGATGTGTTCCACCATCTTTTACTTAGTTTAATGCTGTTCACTTTCAGAAAGCTCTGAAATGATTTGATTGAAATAGGGAAAATGCTGGAGGGTCTAGAAGACCTTGTTACTTTTGTTTCAGAAATGTTCAACTATAACTGGCTGACACTTTGAAGGTTTTAAAGTACAGTTCGTCCTTGGCTTTCAAACACTATGAGAGTTATTCACTTCCCGACTCCTCTCCCTACCCTACCTTCTGGGAGAACTTGGAACTTTTAGAGAAACTGTGGAATCATACAACAGAGAAAATGGGAAACTCTGGAAAAGTTCTGTGCTGTGTGTCTCCAGTGAATGCTTTCTTTGAGGATCCAGGACATCAGAGCTGCAAACTGGTCCCTTGAGGAGGGTCCGCTGGCATGGCCAGAAGTAGCCCACGGTAAACAAGAAATGCGAACTGAAGTCTAGCATTTTATTCAAGTGAGTCTGCATTCAATCACTAATAACTTCTGTATTTGTTTTAATATTTACATACTCTAAATTAATTACCATGAAGAAAATTGACACTCCAAGAATAGATAACCGCATCCCCTGCCAAGGCTGATGTATGGGTGCCCAGTTCTAGAAGCAAGACTTGAATGTCTGCTCTGAAAGACAGACTAGCATCCCTTATGAAATGTTTGTCTCATCTAAAATACACTTACTTCCTCCCCAATTCTGCTTAAATGTATCTTTCCACTTTCTTAAGCTGCTTAGAATTCTGCTAGTTAAACATCTATTTGAACCTCCTTTAAAAATACTATGCCACTAGAAGAGATAAGCAGTTACAAATCAGTGATATGCTATTACAAAGAAATTCAATCAAATTTTCTCTGTCAGTTTGCATTTGGCATCAGCTGCTGCTGCTAAGTCGCTTCAGTTGTGTCCAACGCTGTGTGGCCCCATAGACGGCAGCCCACCAGGCTCCCCCGTCCCTGGGATTCTCCAGGCAAGAACACTGGAGTGGGTTGCCATTTCCTTCTCCAATGCATGAAAGTGAGGTGAAAGTGAAGTCGCTCAGGCGTGTCTGACTCTTAGCGACCCCGTAGACTGCAGCTATGAGGCTCCTCCGTCCATGGGATTTTCCAGGCGAGAGTACTGGAGTGGGGTGTCATTGCCTTCTCGCATTTGGCATCAGATGCCAGAATGTCAGAAAGTCTATCTCATTTCTGAAATATGTCAGTGAAACCTTCACCATCTTCTTCAACTGTTGCAACTACCAAGGTGTAGATTTTCAAGCTATTGAGAGTCTGCCATGGCACAGGCAATATGCTAAAGTGTCATCCATATACATAAAGTACTATATAGATTCATACATTTATTTAATCCCATAGCTCTCTGAAATTCTGAGAGTACAAGCATTTCCAGTAAGAGATTGAGTAAAAAAGTCAATTAGTAAACTGAGTTAGAATTTAGTCTCAACCAGTCTGATTCAGAATTTATGTTCTTAGCCATTAGTTTCCGCTGCCCAGAATGAGATAGACAGACCAAATTACTGTCTCACTGGATGTCCCTGCCTCTTCCCACATGCTCATAACCATCACCCTCTGCAACTTCACAGCCAATCCCAAGTTTCTTATGCTGCCAACTTATGCTGCCAGTGCACAGGGGCCTGGGAACGGGGGAGGGAAAGCAGTTGACTAGATTGTGCACAGGACAACATATCAGGATCAAAACAGCTCAAAAGCACTACTGGGTACACCACTGTCCTTTCCTTCTCCATACATACAGACATAGCTCCAAAAACGAAGCTTTTGCAAATGCACTTTACATTCCTAGTGGCACCGAACCAAAGTCAAAGATATTATTTGCCATAGCAACCAGTTACAATTAATTTTGAGCATGTTTATATTTACCTTAAGCCCTCTTTCTTCATTACAGGTCCCAATTAAAGATCTCTCAACTCAGTGAAGATGAAGCAACATACTTTTGTATTCCCTTAATATAGGTCCTTAACATTCAAGGAATTTGCATTATATAGGAAAAACTTAAAGAGCAGACCCACTGAGGGTGTGCTCAGCACATTAAAGGAACATGGTGGTGACTGGGGTTGGTGAGCAAGGCACCCTTCTTGTGCATCACAGGGACTCACTAAGAATCACCGCAGGACGTGAGGCCACCCACTCGCCCTGAGTGAGCACTGACCCTCTCAGGGAAACACATCATAGAAGGGCCCGGCTGTTAGCTTCCATCAACCTCAATAATCGTATTTCTAAAGGAGAAGTCCTTCATTCTCAGACTTCTTTGTATGAGTGTCAGTATGCAAGGAAAACCAAGTACAACGTTTTTTCTGGGAGAATTTTACATCACACTGACCAACTGGGGTGTATGATCATTTAGAAGGAAGAATTACAGAAAGTTGGTTCATTTGAGCTCATGACTCTGTTTTCACATGTTCAGATAACATTTCTTTCCTTGGCATTTCAGACTCCAACCTGAAATTTTCAATGCTGTTATTTTGAACTACACAGCAAATACCATGGAACTTGGTCTGTCAGATATCACCACTGTCCTGGGGAACAACTGGCCTTCTTCTGTGATGACTTCGTACAATTTGTCATTGAAGAAATGAGTCAAGTATCAAAATGAACACAAAGCTTGAAGGTCAAATAGCCTCTTAGGAATGCACTGTGACCTTCAGAAGCATAAAAAACTTGGAAGTTTTAAAATGAGAGCCCTATCTAGCTCATCAAAAAATATTCAGAGATTTCTTTCCTCTTTTATATAAATTCAAATGGGAATAAAGCTCTGTATGCATATATAATGTATGTACGTGTTGTGCTATGCTTAGTCACTCAGTCATGTCTGACTCTTTGCAACCCCATGGACTGTAGCCTGCCAGGCTACAGTCCATGGGGATTCTCCAGGCAAGAATACTGGAGTGCGTTGCCATGCCCTCCTCCAGGGGATCTTCCTGACCCAGGAATTGAACCAGGGTTTCTTGCATTGCAAGCAGATTCTTTATCAGCTGACCTATCATATATACATATGTATCTCATTAAGGGCTATTGGATGATGTTAGTTTCAATTAGTCCATATTCATATTTAGCTGTATAAATGTGAAACTGGAGTTGGGACTTTTCCAGCCTAAGAGACTTCCAATAATTTATTCATAATGGAAGGTTTACAATGGGCATTGCCTTTGGTGAATAAAAAGACATTCAAGAACTTGCAACGATACAGTTTCAGATAGTGGACCTCAACTCCTTTATCAAAATGATATTCTTAAAGAAGCTACTCCTTCTTTTGAGTTGTAATTGCCCCATCTGTAAAATGAGAATAAATGTAATGTGTAGAGTTGATTGTTATTCATGGTAATTACATTCCATAAAATCTCCATGAACTTTGAATTGGAAAATACTAAATTATTGTTCCTAGGGAAAATACTGAGTTAGGTTCCAGCAAATCTCTGGTCACAGCATTTTTGTCACCCCATCAGTACATGCCTTGTTTTATGTGTGCTTGTGCGTAAAGACACCTTACTTAAAATACACTGCTGATTCATGAACATAGAAGTGATGGCCAGCAGCGCCATAACTCATGCTTGAACAGAGCTTATCTAACACGCGTGTTTTCTCCATAAGGCACATCACAGACTGCTTGCACGTGGGAACACTAGACAGAACTCTAGCACTACACTTGGGAGCCATTTTAAAAAGCGAAATAACCAACAAAAAACACAGAAATGCAAAAAACATGACATTAAATAGACTGTGAAAAGGACACTCATTGTCAGCGCGAGAGCTAAATAAGAAGGCAAAGAGTTGCTTTGATCAGTCTCAGCTAGGAATGAGCATGACCAGCAGCTCAAATTTTCCATTCTCTGAGCACACACATGCCCATGAATGTCCATGAAAGCACAACTGTTGGTTCTAGGATTACAAGTAACTTTTAGCAAATAGGCAAATTAGCAAACACAGAATATACAAATACAAAGATCAAGTGTGTATCAAACAGTTGTTATTAAAGATTAAATCAGTTAGGAATTAAAGTATAAGAAAAATGGTTTCTGGTTTCTAAACAGTGAGTGCTTGTGCTTAATCAGTTCCGTCCCACTCTTTGCGACCCCATGGACTGTAGCCCACCAGGCACCGCTGTCCATGGGGATTCTCCAGGAGTGGGTGCCATGCCCTCTTTCAGAGGATTTTCCCAACACAGGGATCAAACCCAGATCTCCTGCATTGCGGGAGGATTCTTTTCACCAACTGAGACACCGGGGAAGCCCTTCTAAACAATAAAACACTAAAAATTATAGTCTAAACTCTTTGACTATGCTGAAGTGAAGTGAAAGTTGCTCAGTCGTGTCCGACTTTTTGCAATCCCACAGACTATACAGTCCATGGAATTCTCCAGGCCAGAATACTGGAGCGGATAGCTGATCCCTTCTCCAGGGGATCTTCCCAATTCAGGGATCAAACCCAGATCTCCCACATTGCAGGTGGATTCTTTACCCTCTGAGCCACCAGTGAAGATAGTCTTCTTCAAATCCTTTTTTAATTTAATTCTTATTTCACACTGGAGTATAGTTGGTTAACAATGTTGTGTTAGTTTCAGGTGTACATCAAGGTGTTTCAAACATTTATATATATATTTTTTTTTCCAAATTCCTTTCCAATATAGGTTATCCCAGAATATCACTGAGTTTCCTGTGCTATGCTCTAGGTCCTTATCGATTACTTATTTTATATATAGTCACCTAAAGCCAGACATCCTGGAAAGTGAAGTCAAGTGAGCCTTAGAAAGCATGACTACAAACAAAGCTAGTGGAGGGGATGGAATTCCAGTTGAGCTATTTCAAATCCTTGAAGATGATGCTGTGAAAGTGCTGCACTAAATATGCCAGCAAATTTGGAAAACTCAGCAGTGGCCACAGGACTGGAAAAGGTCAGTTTTCATTCCCATCTCAAAGAAAGGCAATGCCAATGAATGCTCAAACTATAGCACAATTGCACTCATCTCACATGCTAATAAAGTAATGCTCAAAATTCTCCAAGTCAGGCTTCAGCAATACATGAACTGTGAACTCCAGGTGTTCAAGTTGGTTTTAGAAAAAGCAGAGGAACCAGAGATCAAATTGCCAACATCCGCTGGATCATGGAAAAAGCAAGAGAGTTCCAGAAAAACATCTATTTCTGTTTTACTGACATGCCAAAGCCTTTGACTGTGTGGATCACAATCAACTGTGGAAAGTTCTGAAAGAGATGGGAATACCAGACCACCTGACCTGCCTCTTGAGAAACCTGTATGCAGGTTAAGAAGCAGCAGTTAGAACTGGACATGGAACAACAGACTGGTTCCAAATGGGAGAAGGCATATGTCAAGGCTGTATATTGTCACCCTGTTTATTTAACTTATATGCAGAGTATATCATGAGAAATGCTGGACTAGAAGAAGCACAAGCTGGAATTAAGATTGCTGGGAGAAATATCAATAACCTCAGATATGCAGATGACACCACCCTTATGGCAGAAAGTGAAGAGGAACTAAAAAGTCTCTTGATGATGAAAGAGGAGAGTGAAAAACTTGGATTAAAGCTCAACATTCAGAAAATGAAGATCATGGCATCTGGACCCATCACTTCATGGAGAATAGATGAGGAAAAAGTGGAAACAGTGTCAGGTTTTATTTTAGGGGGCTCCAAAATCACTGCAGATGGTGATTGCAGCCATGAAATTAAAAGTCGCTTACTGCTTGGAAGAAAAGTTATGACCAATCTAGATAGTATATTCAAAAGCAGAGACATTACTTTGCCGACTAAGGTCTGTCTAGTCAAGGCTATGGTTTTTCCTATGGTCATGTATGGATGTGAGAGTTGGACTGTGAGGAAAGCTGAGTGCTGAAGAATTGATGCTTTTGAACTGTGGTGTTGGAGAAGACTCTTGAGAGTCCCTTGGACTGCAAGGAGATCCAACCAGTCCATTCTGAAGGAGATCAACCCTGGGATTTCTTTGGAAGGAATGATGCTAAAGCTGAAACTCCAGTACTTTGGCCACCTCATGCAAAGAGTTGACTCATTGGAAAAGACTCTGATGCTGGGAATGATTGGGGGCAGGAGAAGAAGAGGACGACAGAGCATGAGTCTGGTTGGCATCACTGACTCGATGGATGTGAGTCTGAGTGAATTCCGGGAGTTGGTGATGGATAGGGAGGCCTGGCGTGCTGAGATTATGGGGTCGCAAAGACTCGGACACGAATGAGTGACTGAACTGAACTGAACTGAACAGTGTATGTGTGTTAATCCTAAACTCGTGATTTATCCCTTTTGGTAACCATAGTTTGTCTTCAAAGTTTGCGAGTTTAATTCTGTTTTGTAAATAAGTTCATTTGTATCATTCCATATATAGACAATGGAATATTACTCAGTCATAAAAAAGCATGAAACATTGCTATTTGTAGCAACGTGGATGGACCTAGAGATTGTTATATTAAGTGAAGTAAGTCAAAGAAAGACAAGTATCTTATATCACTTATATGTGGAATCTTCAAATTCTTCTATGCTAGCAGTGACTGGAGAAGGCAATGGCACCCCACTCCAGTACTTTTGCCTGGAGAATCCCATGGACGGAGGAGCCTGGTAGGCTGCAGTCCATGGGGTTGCTAGAGTTGGACACGACTGACTTCACTTTCACTTTTCGCTTTCATGCATTGGAGAAGGAAATGGCAACTCACTCCAGTGCTCTTGCATGGAGAATCCCAGAGACGGGGGAGCCTGGTGGGCTGCCGTCTATGGGGTCTCACAGAGTCGGACACGACTAAAGTGACTTAGCAGCAGCAGTGACTACAGTAATCAGAGATGCTCAATAAACAACTGTTGAGTGAATGAACAATGAATGTGACTTGTGCCTCAAGCATCTGGTGATCTCGGTAGGGAAGCATGGATAAAACACATGGGAAATTATGCAGTTAGGTGACAGTACATGTGTGCATGCTAAGCCACTTCAGTCATGTCCAACTCTTTGCAACCCTGTGGACCACAGCCTGTCGGGCTCCTCTGTCCATGGGATTCTCCAGGCAAGAATACTGGAGTGGCATTAAAGCTGCATCTTAACTGTGCCTGCTAGTCCTCAGTCCAGATATGTGTCTTATCTTCTCCAGATAATACAGTTCTAGTCCACTGATGACATGAGGGAGGAGATGGGAGGTAATCTCCATCTCTTACATCTCCTGCATTGGCAGATGGGTTCTTTACAGTAGCGCCACAGCACAAAGCACCAGTTCAAGAGATTCTGAACCCACTTTCCCAAGGAGGTATTTACCTCTGAGCTGCTGGGTTCTTTCCATCCTTGGATCACGTTTGGACAGTCTGGGGTACTCAGGAGGCAGTACCATTACCTAGTTTGCCAACGTGGCAGATGCCTGGGTGAACTTGTAATGAAAGCCATGTCTCCACGCCTGACAAGAAACAGAGACAAACATATTCATGACAAAGACCCCAAGTCCTTCAGCACCTCACTTACTTCAGAGGTTTCCCAACACATTCACCCCCCATTGTCTCAATAATATTCCATATCCTGTCACCAGTTGTAAACTAGCAAAAAAAAAAACAAGGTATATAGTGCATTTTCTATAGACTATTGGGTTAAAATAACTCTCTCTTCCTGATTCCCTCTTTGCTTTGCAAACCACTTACTGATTTTCCATCTTTTCTTTTAAAATCACCATAACTGGGGCTTCTCTTCAGCCTGATTGTTAAAATCGGGCAGGCAGCGATTTGGCAGACAAAGAAAGGGTTTCAGTTCTAACATCCAAGGCACATGTGTAACAGGGAAACTTCTCAACTTGGAAAAGGGAGATTAAAATTTGGCCAACAGCTGATTTGATCCCTAGAGAATTTTCTTTTTCTTTTATCCCTAACTGGTTTTCAACTATACGGCTTACTCTCTTTCTGCCCTCATCTCACCCTTCAACTGAGATTCTTCAGGTTTCATTCCTTTGACTCGTGGGACTCATTCCTCCTTTAAAATTCCTCTTTCAAATTTTGAAAACTCAAAATGGATACCACTCTTAATGCTCAGTGTCTAAGATGGGTTCTTTGTTTCATTTGTTTTAATGTGTAAAAAAAAAAAAAAAGATTGCATAGCATAATCAATTTTGGATTTTGCATATTTATAGGATTCAGGTTAGCTATAAGTTTTCCTTTTCCTCCCCCATCTCATGCCTTTTCTAATCAGTATACTCAAAAGTAAAAGAAACAATCACCAGTTACCTTATAAGTATCATAATTTGTCCTTTATTTTTTATCTTCTTTTAATATTTATTAATTTAGCTATGGCATTACAACTCTTAGTAGTGGCATGCAAACTCTTGGTTGTGACATGCGGGATCTAGTTTCCTGACAAGGGATGGACCCAGGCCCCCTGCATAGGGAGAGCAGAGTCTTAGTCACTGCACCACCAGGGAAATCCCATCATTTGACCCTTCACATGCAGACCTCCAAAGTAATATGGGACTCTGTATCTCATACTCCTTTCCTCCTCTCCATGAAACCTTTTCTTTAATGATTCTTTCTTCATTAAATCTGAAAGAAGGAGGAGGAGAAAAGAGAATGAGGAAAAGGAATGGGATGCGGGGGATGGAGAAGGAGGAAGAGGACAGAAGGCAAGGCAACTTAGCAACAAAAATCTGGAAGTTACAAAACAGATGCATGATAGGTAATTAACCTGGGAAAGGGCTAAGCCAGGTGGAAAATCCGTGACTCAACCCAGTTTACACTGTAGAATACCCAAAGGCTCAAGAATTGGGGTCACCAGGTATTTCTGGAAGGTGACGTGGAATGAGGGACAAAACCTGAAATTTTGAATGAATGGCCAACTGAAAAGTGATTACCTCCCATCTCCTCCCTCATGTCAGTAGACTAGAACTGTATCATCTGGAGAAGATAAAACACATATCTAGACTGAGGACCAGCAAGCACAATTAAGAGCATGTAATACCGAATGAAGACAAAGAGATTAAAAAAACTTTACACACTCAGTACTGAAACCTCCTACTCTTTCTCCATTTGCCTCCCAGTCTGTTGGTAACCAGGTAAATAGGCTCCAGGCTGGAGACTGGAACAGTCTTCCCTGGGAAATCTAGCCATCTCAAGGGAAAAAACGGAAAGATGCAAACATCAGGGTTCCCCAAGGAAATTACACAGTCACTCTGCAGTGAAGTCTGTCATAGAGACCCACCCATCAATCAGCACAAAGTTTCCAATCAGTCTTTCATGGCTCCACTCTTTCATCTGACTAGCAGACACAGAATAGCCAGCAAACGGGAAAAGCCTCTAGCTTTAAAGTAAGGGCCCAAAACAAACAGAACAAGAGTAACTGAAAGAAATAAAGATGACGGAGAGAGAGGAAAAATATTGTAATTGTTATCAAAAAAGATAGGAAATAATATTACACTATACAACAAGAACAGGGCCCTATTTTTTAATATTTTATTTACATATTTTACCTATTTTTCCACTGTTAACAGTAACACATGGAATATAGATAAACAAACCTCTATCTTAACTCTGCCCTTGGCTTGCCTAGGGCACTATTTTTAAATTATTTTAAAGAAATATTCACACCAAGGAAACCAGAATTCAAAGAGACATGTGTACCCCAGTGCTTATCACAGCACTGTTTATAATAGCCAGGACATGGAAGCAACCTAGATGTCCATGAGCAGACAAATGGATAAGAAAGCTGTGGTACATATACACAATGGAATATTACTCAGCCATTAAAAAGAATACATTTGAATCAGTTCTAATGAGGTGGATGAATCTGGAGCCTATTATACAGAGTGAAGTAAGCCAGAAAGAAAAACATCAATACAGTATACTAGCACATATATATGGAATTTAGAAAGATGGTAACGATAACCCAGTATGTGAGACAGCAAAAGAGACGCAAATGTATAGAACAGTCTTTTGCACTCTGTGGGAGAGGAAGAGGGTGGAATGGTATGGGTGAATGGCACTGAAACATATAAATTATCACATGTGAAAGGAATCACCAGTCCAGGTTTGATGCATGATACAGGGTGCTTGGGGCTGGTGTACTGGGATGACCTAGAGGGATGGGATGGGGAAGGAGGTGGGAGGGGGGTTCAGGATGGGGAACACACGTACACCCATGGTGGATTCAAGTCAACGTATGGCAAAATCAATACAACATTGTAAAGTAAAATAAATAAATAAATAAATAAAAAGAAATATTCAGAAAATAGGAAAAAAGCCCTTGGAAATTAACAATATAGTAGTATAAATGATAAACTCAATAAAGACCTGGTAGGAAAATTTGAGGAAAATCTCACAGAAAGTATATAAAAAAATATTAAAAGATGGAAAATAGCAAAGAAAAGATCAAGTAATTGGAAGTCTGTCCCAGGAAATCCTACATTCAAATAGGAGTTTCAGAAGTATAAAACAGAAAGGAATCACTGAAGAAATCACTCAAAAAATTTTCCACAAACTAAAAGGTTCAATTTTGAAATTTCAAGAGCCTGCCACACAAAATGTAGTGAATGCATGTAGATAGGCAGAAACTGAAAAACACAGTTTAGAATCAGGCTCACCCATGAAAGGGAAGGGTAGGCAAGGGCATACAGAGAACTTCAAAGGTGAGAATAATACTCTTTTACTTGGTGGTTTAGTCTGTAAGTCGTGTCCAGCTCTTGTGACCCCATGGACTGTAGCCCACCAGGCTCCTCTGTCCATGAGATTTCCCAGGCAAGAATACTGGAGTGGGTTGCCATTTCCTTCTCCAGGGGATCTTCCCAATTGAGGGATATCAAACCTGGGTCTCTTGTGTCTCCTTCATTGGCAGACAGATTCTTTACTACTGAGGCACCTGGGAAGCACATTTTTTTACATAAAACTGGGTAAAATAATAATAATGCTCTTTGGAGCGGCTGAGATTAGCACACAGAGCTCTGTTGAGGGCTTACAGAACAACTTACCAATGCTCTGTTCTCCTTAAAGAACAAGAGTAGAAAGGCTTGAGTGGACAAAGGATTATGAAAAAGCTACGTACATGTAGGAAGTTGTCTTTTGTTATAACAAACATGTAACCCTAATGAAACCTGGCCCCATGCGGTTCAGTCTTGGAGCTGTAATACATTCAAAAACACAGTTCAGTAGCCAAAACTAATTTAAAAGGAATTCCACTCTTTGCTATATTTCTAGAAATCTATAATGAGGTCCCAATTCATAATCCTCAGTAACACTTACTAAATCTCCACACCTCTCCTGTCCCATACCCACACCCCTGCAGTTGCTCCCACACAAACTATTGGGCTGACATTAGACTTCTTTTTGTCGAATTGGAAGTATAGAGAAGTGTGCTGTGAACACTACCATCTTACAAATTTTGGCCACCATAAATCAAGACCAAGATTGTATAGAAGACGTGACAACAGCATTGAAGGTGCTGAGAAACACAGGAATGGAACTTAACAGGGGTGGCCTTATTTAAAATATAGCAGTCCATTTTCTCATCCTCCTTTCTCTAATTTAACAACCTAGACACGAAGTTTAGGGCATCAGGTCCCTTTCTTATCTAACGGTATGAAATAGTATATTCAAGAAGAACGTGTGGTAAGAAGAAAGTATGTAACATTAACTTTGTGTAAAAAGAGTATAAAAAATTTAGACCCCAAACCCAGTAAGAAACGTGTTCCTTTAGTGCCAGCTTATGACTGAGAAACTACTTCCATATTCAAACTGAGGCTCTGCAATTCCTTCAGCTAACACATTAGTGTTCTTGTGTGCTCTGTAGAAGAAAAAAAAAAAAAAGAGTGCTTGATTACAATTCACTATCCAGAATTTTATGGCTAGAACTTGAAGAAAACAGAGTTTCTGCCAAAATAGCTTCCTGCCCAGGTGCTGAACCAATTAACTCTTGAGCAATCAGGCAGTAAAACCAGTAATGGTGAATTTTCTGAAGTGCTATATGTAAGGAGACAGCTTGGAAAAATAAAGATGAAAATTTGTTTTCATAACCAGGAGTGTTTAAAATCCTGAGAGACTGTTTGAACGCCTTGCTGAAATGTATGTGACACTGCAAATTCCCAAACGATCTGATGGTTAAAGATCTATACAGTCAACATTGACACTTTTTTTTCTAAATGTAGAGAAAGCTATTTTATTATAATGTGTAATTTGCCTATAGAGAGCCAGTGGATTCCAAAATTTTGAATTCCAAAATTTACTTTTGGAAAAAGTAAGGTATTTAAATGGGAAGCTGGTTATTAAGATATTTCATCCAATTAGCATCAAAAAAAGAAATTACAGTCAAGACTTCTCTTAAGAATGAAAAGAATCTGTAGTCAACTAGTAGCAATTTTTTCTAAGTCAACTACAAAAGATAGAATATAACATTGTACTCTTTAACTTAATGTTTACAGAAAAACATGATTGTAAACCATGATGGGAAGGAGCATAAGATTCCAGAAGCAAAATTTCCAGGTCTCTGCAAAAATGAAGCATCCAGATTTGCCAGTTTCAAAAAGAACCATAATTAGATTTTTACCTCTGCACATCTTATAAGAGTATGAAACTGATTTTACTTTGGAAAACTTAGGTAGTGAATACAGGTCTGGCTTGATTTCCTTCTTCCTGCCTTCCTTCCTTCATTTCTTTTTCCTTCCTTCCTCTCATTCTTTCTTTCTAGGAGTATCCTTAGTCTTCTAAGGATAATTAGGGGGGTTTAGAGTCTCAGATAACACAGTAACCTGAAAATTAGAAGGTCTACTGGTCTTGTTGGCTTTGCTAGTAATTGGTTTCATAGCCTACAGTAGCTATTATAGATGCATTATGGCATCTATAAGACGACACCGAAATCCACATACTTTTTCCCAGGGGATTATGAAGGTAGAGTTTCATCATAAACTATGCTTGGTTCTAATTGGACAGAAAGTACAATGGGAATATGGTTCTGATAAACACTGGAAGTCCAAGGGAGAAGATTCTAATCAGTGATAATGCTAAAGAAGAAAGATCTAGAAAGTTATAAGTCCTCTCCAGCTCTAACTTTGATACTTCAATGGGAATTAAAACTGTGTGAGAAGATCAGCAAGAACTGTGGTGATTGTAAACAGTTATTTTGATGGAGTAATCAAAATAATAGGACTAATAGGGAAAGTAGCATTGACATATATACACTACCAAGTATAAAAGAGATAGCTAGTAGGCAGCTGCTGTATAATTCAGGGAGCTCAGCCTGCTGCATTGTGATGACCTAGAAGAATAAGATGGGGAGGTGAGAGGGAGGCTCAAGAGGGAGGACATGATTCATATGGCTGATTTACATTGCTGTATGGCAGAAACCAACACAATGTTACAAAGAATTATCCTCCAATTTAAAATAAAAATTAAAAAAAGAAAAAAAAAAAAAAACAATAAGCACCATGGGGCAGGCTGGCAGCAAGACCACAAGAGGGCTGAAGAATATAAAACCAAAAGAGAGAGAAGGCAAGAGGGTTTATTTATATATGAGCGGCCCTACTCAATGCGAGTCATTGAACATTTATAGAGCACTTCCTTAGCCCTGGCTCTGTGTTAAGGGCTAGCCCAGTCCTAGGTCCTGCTTTGGGGAGGCTAAAAGTTTAGGGGAGAGCAACACGTGCAGGTGATAAGCTGCCCAAAGTATGGGAAGCGATATCACAGACAGAGTAAAAGTTGATAATGGAGCAGAGAGAAAAAACTAATCCACTGACAGGGATTAGCAGAGGTCATGAGACCAAATTACAAATAAACCCATGATTTTTTTTCAAGACAAAAGTTTAACAGTAAGTTTTCAGCTCAGTTTCATTTTCACGTTCCTCACATTTTCCATATGAACAGAAAGCTAGACCTTAAGTATAAGTTCAGCTTCCTTGGACTTCAAGTGATGCAAATTAATTCTTCCACTCTATCTGAGGTCTTTTGAGTTATCTATAAGGTAAAACTTGCCTTTTTGCCAACGCATTGAATTGCCAATTCTTCCACTGAAACTCCGAAACAAAATTAACCTGGAAAACACTGAACATACACACAAGAAAAGTTTTAATATAAACTCTAGCCTACTTATCTCAATCCATTAGACTTAGAAGCTTTATTTTACAGAACACCAACTCTCATATTAAGTTTCCTTCACAAATCACAAACACAAAGTTTAGTAAATAATGAACAGCAATGTGTGTATATTTTCCTGCTGGCCTCGAAAGATTATCTGGGAGATGTAATGGGAAACATCAGGCAATTAATAAAAACAAAAACAAAGAAGTCTAGTTCCTAACTCAGTTCTCCACTTGACTTGGTGCACCTGTGAAGTCAGGCAAACCCAAATGTTTATTCCCTCTGCTAAGGGAATATATAAACCTTTGTTTTATGTCCTTCATGTGATCAGAGGTTTGCTTTATCTTGTTTGTTAAGATGGAGAACAAGTTTCCTTCAACATCTTCAAGCTGCCATTGAAAAGAGCTTGAAAAAGCCAAGCTTGGTCTCCTCCTCGGGGTCTCCCAAAGACACTCCATGGCATAGGCTCTCCTCATGGCCAAAACCCACACATCCCTGAAGTGCTCCGTAAGCTGAATACTTACCCAGAGAAGAGACTTCCCTGCTGGTCCAGTGGCTAAGACTCCACACTCCCAATGCAGGAGATCCGAGTTTGATCCCTGGTCAAGAAACTAGAGCCTTCATGCCACAACTAAGACCCAGTGCAGTCATAAAATAACATTTTTTTAATCACCCAAGACTTTTCTGGTGGCCCAGTGGAGAGGAATCTGCCTGCCAATACAAGGGACAGAGGTTTGATCCCTGACTCAGGAAGATTCCACATGTCATGGAGCTCCTAAGCCTGTACACCACCTGCAACTCCTGAAGGCCATGTGCCTAGAGCTTGTGCCCCACAATACGAGAAGTCACTGAAATGAGAAGCCCACGCATTGCAACTAAAAGGTAGCCCCCACTCACCACAACCAGAGAAAGCCCAGGCACAGAGACAAAGACCCAGTACAGCCAAAATAGAATAAATAAATAATGTTATAAATTATTATAAATTTATAAAATAAATAAAATGTTAAAATTACCCAGAGAAGGTATCAACCAGCTCTCCAAGAAATGGTAGGAGCTGCACAAAGATCCTTGTGGGTCCCCATCACAACAGACTAAACAGCATCATGAACACCATGGATAAGAGCCTCCCAACATCATCACAGCAGGACTAAGAGAGGGGTGGTCTCAATGCAACAAAGAATCAGTCTCTACCACTTTCCCCAATGCCCATCTTGAGCAAACCTTCATAGATACAGAAGTTCTGGAGCAGAGCCTCGCATAAGGTGTCAAAGGAATTTTTATCTCTATCCATGGTCAGCAAATTCCATCCAGCTATACTCCCCAAGTCACCACACACACCATCACAAAGAGAAGTCCAAACAAACATAAAAAGAATCAGAAACTATTGTTAACTGCAGGAAGATAAGGATAAACTCAGAAGAGCAAACACATATTCCTGAAGCAAGAAGTCTTAGCTTCCCAGGGTTACTTCTTTCACCCACGCTTAGCTTGTATGATGGAAAACACCGAGTATGCAGAATTCAAAGGGCCTGAGATCAGGATCGGAGAAGGTGATGGCACCCCACTCCAGTACTCTTGCCTGGAAAATCCCAGGGACAGGGGAGCCTCGAGGGCTGCCGTCTGTGGGGTTGCACAGAGTCATACATGACTGAAGCAACTTAGCAGCAGCAGCAGAGGTCAGGATGGTTGGAGGTGGGGGGAGTACTAGAACTAAGGATGTCAGAAGCCTAAATTATAAAGTCACTTTAGCCTTAAGATTTCCGTGTGTCCTTAAGCTGTTAGTCTATGCCATCATATCTCACTCATTTTCCACATAATTCAGCAAGGAGAGAGGCGATGCAACAAGGACAAATTCAGAAGCAACCTGGATTCTAACACCTATTACTCCTAAGAACAGTTTTGAAAGATCTAGCAGTCTTATGTTTAGACTAATATTTATCTCTATATTCATGAGGGACAAGTTGTCACCCAAAGATTCTAATCCTTTGTTTCTAATTTTACAAGTTAAAACATTAAGTGCAAATGTCCAGGTAGGATTTCAATTTGACTTAATAAGTTATGTTATAATATATACTTCCTATCACGTATGCTGACAAAGGATTTCCAAGGATGGCCAGAATTAGATTCTACAATGAGTTCTAGCACAGAACCAGACCAGATATGCAATGGTTCCAGATTAAGTCTGTCTTTCAGCCTCCAGCCCAGTTATGGTGAATATGACTAAGGCCATCCAAAGAGCCTCCAAAGCCTTCTAGAACATGAGGCTCATGTACACAGATCCCAGGGTGTTGCATACCACCTCTAGCTTACTCAGCAGCAATCTACCAGACAAATATTCACACACAGAGAGGTAAGCCTTGCTGCCAACCGTAAGTTACTCTGAGAGGTGATGGTAAGGGCAGAAACCGCATACCCAAGAACTTGATCTAAAAGTGATTTCTTGGTATGGTATACATACACATAGATACAATGGAGTATTACTTGATGATAAAAAAAGAATGAAATAATGACATCTGCAGCAACATGGATGGACCTGGAGATTGTCATACTAAGCAAAGTAAGTCAGACAAATACCATATGACATCACTTTTTTGTGGAATCTAAAAAGAATGATAAAAATGAATTTTGTTTACAAAACAGAAACAGACTCACAGACACAGTAAACAAACTTATGGTTACCAAAGGTGGAAAAGAAGGGAAGGAAGAATTTGTGATTAATGGCTACACACTATTGTTGTTCAGTCACTAAGTCTGAGCCTCTTTGGATGCTCCTCTTTGGAGACTCCCCTTTGGAGCCTCTTTGGATGACCTTGGTCATATTCACCATCTCAGGGCTGGAGGTGTCCAACTGTTTGTGACCCCATGGACTGCAGCACATCAGGCTTCCCTGTCCTTCACTATCTCCCAGAGTTTGCTCAAATTCATGTCCATTGAGTCAGTGATACTATCTAATCATCTTATCCTATGCCACCCTCTTCTCCTTTTGCCTTCAGTCTTTCCCATCATCAGAGTCTTTTCCAGTGAGTCACCTCTTTGCATCAGATGGTCAAAGTATTGGAGTTTCAGCTTCACCATCAATCCTCCAAATGAATACTCAGGGTTGATTTCCTTTAGGATTGACTGGTTTGATCTATTTGCAGTTCAAGGAACTCTCAAGAGTCTTCTCCAGGACCACAATTCGAAAGCATCAATGCTTCGGTGCTGTCTTCTTTATGGTCCAACTCTCACATCCATACATGACTACTGGAAAAACTGTAGCTTTGACTATACGGACCTTTGTCAGCAAAGCGATGTCTCTAATACACTGCCTAGGTTTGTAATAGCTTTCCTTCCAAGGAGCAAGTGTCTTTTAATTTGTATAACATAGATAAACAAGGTCTACTCTATAGGACAGGGAACTATATTCAATGTCTTGCAATAATCTATAATGGAAAAGAATCTGAGAAATTATATATGTATGTATATATACATGTAACTGAATCACTTTGCTATATACTTGAAACTAACACAACATTATAAATTAACATTTCCATAAAAAGTAAAAATTTTTTTAAATAAAAGTAACTTTGCTCTGCACTTTCTTCAAGGTTCCCTTGCATTACTAAGATAGATAGTAAATACTGTCATATACTTTTGGAATGTTTGGGGAAGTATGTAATCCAGAACTGTGTGCCTCTCTGCTTCATTCAGGCACCATTCTGCCTTTAGGCGCTGTGTTCCCAACCCTGTTTGATTTCCCACTCACCTTCTTGGCTGAACTCCCTCAGTGTGATGTATAACTTCAACACACTAGGATAAAGTGAAATGAAAGCAAAGTCAAGAGGATGAGAGAAAGAGATGGAAGATAGCATTTGATCCACACTAATTCTTCTTCCCTCTAGGTAACTACACACCCTTAAGCTTTTACATATAATTCTTGTTATTATGAAGAGCAAAAAACAAAACTCTGCTTCATTTTTGGCATATTTCTGGCACTAATACCTCAGCATACAATGTAAAACCAGTTTCAATAGACAAGAATTACAGAAATTTCACTTTTTGTGAACTAGGGTCAAATTCTTTCAAGGGAATAGCCATGACATTCTTCAGCCTCGGATTAGGTTTAGAAGTGGACGATCAATCAGTCATCAACTTTCTGAACATGTGCTGTGCACAGAGCAACATTTATGAAGTAAAAAGAAATAGGCCAATAACTTAGGATCTGATTGAGAAAAGGGAACAAAAGAAAATCTACCAACATCTGGAAAAGCAAAAATGAGCAAAATGAGGACTTCCTTGGTGGTCCAGTGGTTAAGACTTCATCTTCCAATGCAGGGGGTGCAGGTTTGATCCCTGGTCAGGGAATTAAGATCTCATGTGCCTCATGGCCTGAAAAACCAAATATAAACACAGAAGCAATTTGTAACAAATTCAACAGGGACTTTAAAAATGGTCCACATTAAAAAAAAAAACTTTTAAAAAGTGAGCAAAACATAAATACATATGTTCATTAACATATTCATTCAATGTTTATTATTTGCCAAGGGCACACACATTGCATTTTCAGTTAAACATAGAAATAAGCAAAAACTATACTGAGGTGGGAGGTGGTGTCTTAAACTGAACTTTAAATACTTTCTGGCCAGTAATTCTCCCTTACCTCTAGTAAAAGAATCCAACAGAAGAATTCACTGCTTATACGATGCATTGGATAACTAAAATAATATTTTTCTAATAAAATGGCATGTACTAAGTTCTCAATAAATGTTAGGTTCTCAACCACCAGTATTTGTTTCAAATCCTCTCTGTTTAACTCGATATTGCTGGATAGGATCCAGGATCTTTGGAATGTTTACACCACTCCTACTTTCTTAGACGTAGAAAACAAAAGGCCTCTGAGTCCAAGGACATACACTATGATATCAGTTTTTTTCTTCCATGGAATTATAACCATTTTAGTGCCAATAAACAGAGTATTTGGCCAGATGTTACACAGAAATTCTGATTTTAATTTATTGGATTGAGAAATGATGCCTTCTGGTCATTTGCCCATGAACAGCGAAACAACCAAAATACGAAATAAAATGGAACTACTGGGAGGGAGGCAGGATTCTAGAAGAGCTGAGTCAGAACCTGCATCAATCCAAGCCTCCAACAAAGCCATAAAAATACTGGCAAAATTATCATAATCAACTTTTTGAGAGCTCTGCAAATTAGCCAAAGGCTTGCAACCATCTGAAGAGTTTATCCCCCCAGAAAAGAAAAGCTGCTAAACCTTGGTAAGAAGACCAGGGACTGACACGGTTTAACTCGAGTTAATCCTATCTACCTCCCTCCCCAACTGCACAGTATTAGCCTGGAAAGCTACCAGCCTTGCAGCCACCAGAGGGACAGATGGGCTCTGGAACTCCTCCCAAAACCCTCTGCTCAGACCACAGTCACGTCTGACCTGACTCACAGCTCCCTGAAAGAGCCACTTTCACAGGGTGTTGTGTATTTGACTCACTCGGAGCTCAGCATCACAGGAAAGGCCCTGTCTCTAGGGCACTGATGGAAACAATCAGCTTCCGTTACTTAACATTCTGTTTAACTAACAATGCAATCCTAACTGAGGCACACAAAAGCCTGGCAAAAATACATAAAAGGAAAGTCTGGAGGAATGAGGCTTGCATAAAGTGCTTTGAAAAGTTCTGACGTATCACTGGGGCTCCAAAAATAAAACACGGTACACTTGTGGAGGGCTGTTCTCATGACTGAGGAGAACCAGAGAGGGCACTGATTACTCCCTTCCGACTGGCCCCGAAGCCCTACAAAAGCAGGAAGTAAAGGCTAAGCTACATAAACATGAAGAGCCAATTCGTTGGAAAAGACCCTGATGCTGGGAAAGATTGAGGGCAGAAGGAGAAGGGGACAACAGAGGATGAGATGGTTGGATGGCATCACCGACTCAAGGGACATGAATTTGAGCAAACTTTGGGAGATAGTGAAGGTCAGGGAAGCCTGGCGTGCTGCAATCCACAGGGTTGCAAAGAGTCGGACACGACTTACCGACTGAACAACAACAAAGGCTAAGACAGACTTACAAATGGCTGAGTATTGAAGGTATGACCCCAACACACAGGCACACCTACACATTCTTCATACCAAAAATGGCTGGGTCAAGTCATTTAAGGAAATCTTTTGACTAATCAGTTGATGACTATAAAATAATTAACAAAGAGAAATCTTAATTAATAAAGAAACACCTCATTTAAGGGGGAGCTTTCATGCCCTATGATGATAAAAGAGCCCAATAGGAAGGAGAAAGACTCCTCTTCTTTCCTGGCAAGGATTCATTCAGTGGAAAGTCATGGACTGTTTGTTGACAGCAGTACTTACAACTTCCTTTTCTCCTCTATGAAAGTGTTTTTCCCTTGCTATAAGGGAACTTGCACATGGCTTGTCATGGTTGCCTATCATGAATTCAATTCTCTGCCAATCCAGAATAAACTCATCTCTACCAAAGAAATTAAAAGACGCTTACTACTTGGAAGAAAAGTTATGACCAACCTAGATAGTATATTCAAAAGCAGAGACATTACTTTGCCGACTAAGATCCGTCTAGTCAAGGCTATGGTTTTTCCAGTGGTCATGTATGGATGTGAGAGTTGGACTGCGAAGAAAGCTGAGCGCCGAAGAATTGATGCTTTTGAACTGTGGTGTTGGAGAAGACTCTTGAGAGTCCCTTGGACTGCAAGGCAATCCAACCAGTCCATTCTGAAAGAGATCAGTCCTGGGTGTTCTTTGGAAGGAATGATGCTGAAGCTGAAGCTCCAGTACTTTGGCCACCTCAGGCAAAGAGCTGACTCATTGGAAAAGACCCTGATGCTGGGAGGGATTAGGGGCAGGAGGAGAAGGGGACGACTGAGGATGAAATGGCTGGATGGCATCACTGACTCAATGGACGTGAGTCTGGGTGAACTCCGGGAGTTGGTGATGCACAGGGAGGCCTGACATGCTGCGATTCATGGGATCACAAAGAGTCGGACACGACTGAGCGACTGAACTGAACTGAACTGACCAAAGAAATATCTGGCAGCCTATTTATTTAAGGTCAACACTGACCAATAAGCTATGCTGGTCCAGGTCAACCCCTACAAAGACAGGCTAAAAAATAAAATTAAGAATTTTTTTAAACAAGTGATTTTTTTTAAGCAGAGACTTCAGGGGTCACACAATGTAGGGAACACAGATTCCACAGAATTTGTCCAAAAAAAGTTACCAAATAACAAAGCAACCACATGAACATAAAATGGAGGGCACATAAGGAGAAGGAAATTAAATTAACCATGTAAAAATGCCAGGAACCTTGAAAGTAGACAAACAGTAAATAACTCAGACTCTCAAACTTAAAAGGAGACAGAAAGAAAGTTTCTTCTGTTATTTTGTTTGCTTGTTTTAATTTACTTAGCAGAGATGATATTCAGACAGGTATCAGATTTGAAGTTGCACATTTGATACAATGTTGATTTGGGTGATGACATTTTCATTTTGTGCTATGGAGAACTTACATATCTGGAAAAATGAACTGGGAATCTTTCAACCACTACTATAAAACCAGACCACTTCAAACTAACCCCCTGACAAAGCAAGGACTGCAAGAGCCATTCCCCAGTTCATTTACCTGTATCATCATTCACCTCACACCTGCCTTCCCAATCGCATTGTTCCTAGACAGACTGTGTCTTAGCAATACTTGATTGGCAGGCAGATTTGGGTTTACCCCTTGTTCAACCTTTGAAAAATCAAGAAGAAACTCTGACAGACTATATTTTTGTCTGAATGAGGAGCAAGAAAATATTGACGTTTGTCTTCCAGACTCCAACGAGCAGTACCACCAGACACTTGGCCACAGACCCAAGAGGCAGCTGCTACCAAGGTCAACAACTTCCGACAGAGCTCTCCATGAGCTCCCCTCATGGGCTCACCTCCATGGCCAAGTGTGCTTCAATTCTTGGGTTTCCCTTTAAGCTCCAGCTAGTTCACCAGCACTAGTGCCTCTGGAGGGGTTCTCTCTGATCTTCCCCAACCTTCCTTCCAGACTACCACTTCCTCAGCTGCTCCCACGTTTGTGTCTAACTCTGGAAAAGGAAATGACAACCCACTCTGGTATTCTTTCCTGGGAAATCCCCATGGACAGAGGAGCCTGGAGGGCTACAGTCCATGGGGTCACAAAGAGTTGAACACTATTGGCCCACTAACAACAACAATTTCTACACTAAGTCCCTTCTTCCTATTATCCTCAGAGTGACTCTGCTTCCCTGAGTGACCTTGACTGCCATAGAAGAAGCTGAATATCATCACACAAAGCCAACAAGCCCTCCTCCCTCTGAAGCAAAGAGATGCCTTAAGCCAACTAGAGCAAAGCCTGTGTTCTCATCAAGTTAAAAGAGAAAAAAATGAATTAATAATTTTCACATTATTACCAGTCAAAAGAGACTTAATCTGGACCCAATAACATGTTTTCCATGGACCAGCTCAAACTTACTAAATAGCTACAGGATTTAAGAAGGGGACAATGAAAGATAAAATTAAAAAGAGCAAATGCCATCAAACAGCTCATAAAGTTTATGAACTTGGAAAATATGAAGTCACAGAGGTCACCATCAAAGAAGTTCATAAGAAATGCATGTTTAGAGAAAATGTCACGGTGTTTTAATATTGAAGATCCAAAGCCATGCATGACAGCATATGACAAGTAGGGCTGAGGAAAAAAGTCATTAGTCACTAAATAGAATGGACTGTCACTCAGCTAATAGTCTCTTGCAAGTAG
Source organism: Aepyceros melampus (assembly GCA_006408695.1). Lineage (NCBI taxonomy): Eukaryota > Metazoa > Chordata > Mammalia > Artiodactyla > Bovidae > Aepyceros > Aepyceros melampus. The sequence goes on along the minus strand of SJXQ01007996.1, from coordinate 253,869 downwards.
CAGCTCACTAAAGACAAAGACACTTACAAAGAACAATCTTTATCTACTCATGTTCAATTCACCAGCATCCCAGTGGTAGTGTGAGCTTACAATAAAGGCTATTGGGCCAGACTTAGCCTCAGAGACTTTGGGTGCCTGCCTGGGACCACTGGTGTGAATTTCTCTGAGCCTCATGGAGACCCTCTGGGAGCAAAGCTCTTTCCATACTTCCAGAGGAGCAGGCAGGGAGCCCCAAGAATGGTACATCAGAATGGCATCTCTGTTGTTAATGTCATATTTGGAACCCAACATCTTTCATGGAGCTTCAGCTTCAGCATCACCACTTCCAATGAATATTCAGGGTTGATTTCCTTTAGGACTGGCTGGTTTGAAGCTCCAATACTTTGGCCATCTGATGCAAAGAGCTGACTCATTAGAAAAGACACTGATGCTGGGAAAGATTGAGGGCAGGAGGAGAAGGAGACAACAGAGGATGAGAAGGTTGGGTGGCATCGCTGACTCAATGGACATGAGTTTGAGCAAGCTCCAGGAAAAATGGCAAAGGACAGGGAAGCATGGCATGCTGCAATCCATGGGGTTGCAAAGAGTCCAACACGACAGCAAAAGGCTAGATCATTTCAATTACCCTAAAGGGCATTTTTTTAAAGAAATCTGAAATCAAACAATAAACTTGATTGTCTCCTGTGGCCCACCTCTAAACCGTTTCTATTCCATTAAAATCACAGCCCTACAGGCCCACTATGCCTGCGATTAGGGTCAGCACAGAACGAGGTTGTCCTGCTCACATTACGCAGGTCTCTGAAGAGCAGAGCACCGTGTGTCTGCTTTGCCTGACAAGTCCCAGCTGTCCAGAAGTAATTATTTATTAATTAAAGAGATACTCCATGGGCTCTCATATTCTCCCAGTTCACACAATTGTCTATATGGCCATTCTGCTAAATAGTCAACAATTTTGAGTCCTTCGGGCTTTTCTCTTTCCCTTGCTCCTTTACTTCTTATCCCTAAACATCTTGAGAGGGCTTCATTCTAATTCTGCTATTTGTCCCCATCAATATTCTACTGTGTCCCAGCACCTTGGAGAATGCCAGGCCCTAAGGTGCCCAGTAGGGCTGTGCCTCTGGGATCCTCCAGATGCCAGTCACACTGCATTCCTTGAAAAGGTGAAGGGGGACTTCCCTGATGATCCAGTGGCTAAGACTCCACACTCCCAATGCAGGGGCCCCAGGTTTAATCCCTGGTCAGGGAACTAGATCCCACATGCCACTGATAAAGATCTCACATGCTGCACCTAAGATCCGGCACAGTGAAATACATAAATAAATATTTTTTAAGGGTGAAGGAAGTCTCTCTCCTCTTCCTCTCCACATGCTGTATCTCTTGGACCCTGGAGCAACACCTGTCTGTAACCTGAGCCCCACAGAGTTCCCTGACCCTGAGTTCCCATACTCCTTCTCTGTGGGCCACACACTTGCCTCCTTGGAGTGAACCAGGGGACACAATAGATCTCAACCAACTCTACCCTTCCCCCACCATCTGTTACCCCCTTCCCAAGCTCCTGCCCTACCAGCAGGCCAGACATGAACACCTACTATCACAGGTTGAGCTGTCACCAAAAAACGTATATACACTGAAGCCCTAACCCATGGTGTCTGTGACTTTATTTGGAAATAGAGCCCTGGCAGATATAACCCTGTTAAGATAAGGTCATTAAGGTGGGCTCTAGTCCAATATGACTGATGTCTTACAAGAAGATGAAAACACCACGTGGAGACAGACACTCAGGGACAACACCATGTGACAGCAGAGGCAGAGACTGGCGAGATGCAGCTGGGACAGCTGGCCAGCACCAGGAGCTAGGAAGAGGCAAGGAAGGAGTCCCAAGGTCTCAGAGGGAGTGTAGCCACCAACACCTTGATTTTTAACTTCTTGCCTCCAGAATTGTGAAACGTTAAGTTTCTGGGTTTTCTTAAGTCACCAAATATATGATAATTTGTTACAGCAGCCTTAGGAAACTAATCCAGGAACTTCCCTGGGTGGCTCAGTGGATAAGAATCTGCCTACCAATGCAGGGGACATGGGTTCGATCCTTGATCCAGGAAGATCCTGCGTGCTGGGGAGCAACTAAGCCTGTGTACCACAACTACAGAACCTGCGCTCTAGAGTCCATGCTCCACGAAAAGAGAAGCCACCGCAAGGAGAAGCCCACCCTCCATAATGAAGAAAAGCCTCCACAGCTAGAGAAAGCCCTGTGCACAGCAACGAAGACCCAGCAAATCCAAAAATAAAATAAACCAATTCCCTGACCTTATATTTGCTAGCCACAGACAGTTACAAGGCAAAACAAAAAATCTTGCTCACTCTAAGGATCGGGGAGGAGGCCAGGAGACAGACTTATTTTCTGCTATTTTTTCAAAATCCGCCAACATTGATGTTCAGCAGCCTCATTATCCGAGGAGATAAAAAGCCTTCCATCCTTTAGTGCTGAATAAACTACAATCAGGATGCTGGAGTGGGTTTTGGGTAGAGGCATGGGGCAGGACAAGATGTAGAGAAGAAATGGCCCATTCTGACACCTCTGGAGTGACGCACTCAAATATCATCTTGATACCCAATCCAGATCAGCTGGGAGGTCTCATCCTTCTCCCCATGTGTTCACAGAGAAACACACATTTTCCATTAACTGCCGAGGTCACCGGCAGGGTGTTCTGGCAGAGCCGTGTGGAGAAGTTGTACAGCACCTGCCTACATATGTTTGGCCCAGTCCCTCCCCTCACTTCCCCTCTGATCAGAAGCACATTTATCTGCAACGTTTTTAAAGTCAGAAAAATAAAGAATCTCTCCTAGACTGTTTTGATTTTTAAAACCAATTCCAGACTGTGCATGGTATTTCAGTTGACTTTCAATTATAACATCCTATTGCGTTTATTCTGTTCCGCGAGAACACAAAGAGAAATCACCTGTGAATATCTATCGCTGCAAAGACAAGCTCTGTCCTCATTTCTCTTCACTTCCCTTTCTTTGCAACTTTTCTCTCTCCTCTCGTCCCCCTAATCTGATTGTTCTCTTTTCTGATTCACTCAGTCTTTTCCCTTTTCCTCCCCACAATCCAGACAGCCATCAGAGCCAATCTAAGCAAATCCTGAAGTTGGCAAATTTGTTCTTCAACACATCATGTTCCTTTTTCTGCACTGTTTCTGCCCTCAGCTCACAACTACTGAGTATCTAAGGGTTCTGGATATCTTTCTGTGCCTTTGTTTTCCTATCTGTACAAAAAAACTTGTTCTTTCCATTTGTAAACTAAAGGAAATCATGCCATCTTCAAGGGAGTTGCTGCAAGGATTAAAATGTACTGGAGTATAAAACTGACAATATTCTGTGAGTTTTACCACTCTCCTGGATTCAGCCTTCTCAGGCTCTGCTTCCTCCCCACTTTCCACCTCCTGCCCCTCCCTCACTGTCCCCCCACCCCTACCCCAACCTAACACTGGACACTGATCCATAAAATTTTAAATAAAAGTGAAACCTCGTTCAAGACTGCTCATTTCTTTATTTCCAGTTGATGAAGAGAAATCTTGAATACTAGGTCAAAGCATTTTAGCCTTAGAGGAGGGATCAGAAAAAAAGAGAGGCACCTTCATTGCCTAGAGAACAATGCCAGCCCTGATGATTTCACAACCCAACCTGCTCCCTCCACGTTGAACTGTCTTCTTGTGAGAGAGAAAACAAGAGACAAAGAAGCAAAGACAGGCACACAGAAAACTGCAGTCCAGGGATCCAAAGGTCCCTAGCTGCTCTGACCTTGCGCCCTGCACCCCACCCCTAGGACACAGTGGTTAGAGACATCCTTCTCTGCTGACTTTACTCAAACATGCCCTAACTTAAGATCCAGAAAGAAATGGTTGAGAACTTCTGGTCCCTCTCCTTGTCAAGTTCAAGACTCCCTATTGAAGGAATAATGGGTTCCATGTATTCATTCCACAGTGACCAAAGCTTGTTTGCTTTGAACAGATTGACCTGTGTACCCCAGGAGTCATCTCAGGCTATCTCAACCCACAAGAACCTATACACACTTGACTTGAACAATCAATTCCATAGTCTATGATAGTTCAAACCCTCCCATGCGTTCCAAACGTTCCTTAGGCTTATTTCCATGAGGTCTCTTTTAACTCAGCCTTCAGTGTTGAGCAAACTGCCTCTCTTTTACTCCACACAAAGTCAGAAACTAACCCTCTTCTCTCTAATTTAACACAGAAAAAAAAAATCTGTTCTTGACAAATGAAGTCTGAACTGGCCTCACTGACACTAGGATGTCCCATCATGTACTGTACAGCATCCCACGATCCCATGGCCCTTTCCTCTCCTTCCTCCACCACTTCCCAGCCATCCACAGATTTCTCTTTCCGCCTCACACAGAGTAGCATCACTCTCTTCTCTCAAGACTTCGTCAGCCAACACCATAGCCTTGAAAGAGTGTGTCCCTGCCCAAGAGAAATGACTATTGACAATTTCTAGAAGAACAAGTATCTCCTAATCACATACCTGGAAGAATTTAGCAGAGGAGACCTTGTGTGAGGAAAGAGGAAAAATCAGGAGCTTCAGCAGCCAGAGTTGAAGGCCATGCCTCTGCCACAGACACTGGGCCAGAGTGTGATAGGAATTCAGTAGAGGAAACGTAGCCAAAACCTGGAAAAGAGAAAGGCAGAAAGGAACTCTGCAACTCAGTTAGCTAAAGATGTGTTCAGAGAATTCAGCAAGGACTTTGGCCACTTCTCTGCCCTGTTTCCTTATCTGCAAAATGTTATACTCGGACTGACTGGGTCCTCATTCTTACTTCCTTGATGAAGATACCAAGGATGAAACCAACCAAATAACTCTCCAAAACAGAGATTTTATGTTATGTGTTTGGAAAGGAACATCAGCTTTTTTTTTTTTACTACACTAAGGCACTACTTAGTCAACTGAACTAATGTATCAAATAGAACACAAGAGTGAATGTCAGGGCAATTTGTCTTTGTCAGTGGTCAAGCCAGTGATGGTCCAAACTTATTCAGCTGGTCAAGCTGGCGTCACATGGGAAGGAAAGATGGAAACCTCTGAAGGGAGAGGAGGGCAGTTCCCTGATTGTGAACATATGAATAGTTCTGTTTCCTTAAAAGAACTTTCCAGCATGCCTTCATGATCTGCTAAAGACAGAATGTACAGATTTATCTTGGAAGAGAGAAGGTGTTTCCCAAAATCCATGTACCCAAATTGTTAAGTCCAATACCCATCTCCCCTGCCACTTCCCTTTTCTAATAAAGCCTCTATACCATTTCCAACATGGTTAACAGAAGTCAATGAGCGTAAGGGTCATAGCATAGTTACATCATGTGCTAATGTTGACCTGGCTTGACTTGATGGAGGGGGCTACCTAACACACTGTCATTTCATTATCACCTCTGTGATCCTGGCTTCTGCTAAACATTAACAAAATGTTAAAGAATCAAATTAGTGACTGCTTATGCTATTTGGGATTAATAGCCTGTTTCAGATTAACATGAATCAAAGGAAAAAAAATCAAAAGACAACTTAGAATTTGCAAAATAATAATAAAGTAAAGGAGAATACACAATTTCAAGTTGACACAGAGTCTAAAGAAAGTAGATAGCTTCAGTCCTGGACTGGATGTCTTTCAAGTCTCTGGTTTCCTTGGGGGCTGAAATCCATAGGTTTCTGTTTATTCCTTGATAAAGAATGATGAGTTGATAAAGCACAGATTAAGCAAAGATCCTCTTCCACATGTCTGTAGACAAAATGTCAATCAAGGGACCCAGTATGTAAGCAGAACAAGTACATGTAATCTAAGGCATCCTTCTCAGGTGTCTAAGCCATTAGTGGGAGGAGAGAAGAGGGGGCTGACAAGTGACTCACAGGCTTCCTACAATCAGGCTTTTTATATGAGAATTTCAATGTGGGTTTTCTGTGAATGCTTCCTTGATTAAAGTGGGGCCTTACAGAGGAATAAATGAGGAAATTCCAAATGTCAATTTCAAATGAGTGATTAGATTATTCTTCATTTTTAATTTATCCTTATGGCATGTACACACACATGCCACCAATACAAATAATCTAGAACTGATTTTTTTTTTTTTTACGAAAAGAAAACACAAGACCAATGCTTGGAAATTTGCTTTAGAAAAAAGAGTGTCAAGTGAAGAGATCTTTCTCCATCAACCATATCCATCTCCATAAAAAATACAAAAATGACATCTGAAAAGACCCACAGAAAAGTCTAGACCAACTTAGCTCCAGAGCCCCCTGAAGCAATATCATCCAAATTATCCAGGCTGGAAAAATACACCCCAAGTCCTGCCAACTGCAACCATGACTGCAGCAGTGGAGCTGAAGAATGCCGAGGAAGAAGGTAACGGAATGTACAGCCTGTTGCCAGGCAGGGGTTGCCAAGAACAATTACCGGAAAATTCCATCCTGCCACAGACTTGGGTTATTGATGGCAAAATATGCACAACTCCCACATTTTTGAAGGGCTTTGTTCTCAGAGAAACCCCTAACTGTCAGTAGTGTGTCTGCCCTCATGTCAATTACAAAGGCAGATCCTGATTTTTCAAGCTGACTGCACTTAGGCCTAAGGATGGCCATTTTCTGAGTCTCTTAAAAATAGGCATCAGCAAACTTCTTCTGTAAAGGTTAGACAGTAAATATTTTAGGTTTTATAGACCACATAGCTTTTATCACCATTATTGAACTCTGATGCTATAGCCTGAAAGCAGCCACAAATTATATACAAATGATTGATCACAGCCATGTTTCAATAAACTTTTATTTACATGGACAAATATGAGTTGCAGACGTAGCTTTCTGAGTCTTGTGTTAGACAGTCAACTTGTACCCTCTATATGCCCCTAGGAAGGCTAATCCACAGTTCACAGTGGACGTGAACACAGACAAACTGCTGTGTTAGGGTCAAGCTCATACTCATGTCAGCTCTCCACATAACACTCTAGGAGACTCAAGATGACTGCAAATTCTCTGCAACTCTTCTGATAGAAGGGGTGAGATCTTTACTCTCTCCTCTTTAATCAGAATTGCCTCTGTTGTATATAATGGAGTATTACTCGGCCATAAAAAGGAAAATAATTAGGTCATTTGTGGAGATATAGATGGCCCTAGAGTTTATCATACAGAGTGAAGTAAGTCAGAAAGAGAAAAACATATATATTAATGCATATAAGTGGAATCAAGAAAAATGGTATACACAATACTATTTGCAAAGTAGATATAGAGACACAGACATAGAGATCAAACATATGGACACAAAGTGGGAAAGCGGGGATGGAAAGAAGTGAGGTTTGGATTGACATATATATAGTATTGATACTATGTACAAAATAGATAACTAATGAGAACCTACTGTATAGCACAGGGAACTGTACTCAATGTTCTGTCGTGAGCTAATTGGGAAGGAAATTGAAAAAAGAGGGGATGTATACATATATATATATACACATACATATAGCTGATTCATTTTGCTACACAGTAGAAACTAATATAACAATGTAAAGTAACTATACTCCAATAAAAATTAATTAAAAAAAATTTTTTAAATATTGTCTCTGTACAGAGATGTAAGGAACAGACTTTTGGACTATGTGGGAGAAGGCAAGGGTGGGATGATTTGAGAGAAAGCATTGAAACATGTATATTACCACATGTAAAATAGATGACCAGTGCAAATTTGATGCATGAAACAGGGAACTCGAAGCTGTTGCTCTGGAACAACCCAGAGAGATGGGTTGGGAAGGGAGGTGGGAGGGGTGTTCAGGATACAGGGACACATGTATACCCATGGCTGATTCATGTCAATGTGTGGCAAAACCACCACAATATTGTAAAGTAATTAGCCTCCAATTAAAATTAATTAATTAATTTTTAAAAATACTGTCTCTGAGATTGCCTGATCAATAGAATATAACACAAGGGATAATATGCTGGTTTCCAGGCTGGTGGTTTTTCAAGCATGCTTTTTGTTGCACTTGCTTGTGGAATCCAGTTGCCATACTGTGAGGAAGTCCAAGCAGCCCCTCAGAGAGATCCACATGGAGAGGAGTTGAGGCTCCTGCCAATACCTCCAACTGAGCTTCTAGCCAAGCCCCAAAAGCACTCCTCACATGGTCCTCCACATATGCTACTGTCTGCTGTTCTGATGCAGAGGGGCAGTAGGATGCTATAAGGTGTTGGGGAATGAAACCACTAGATGAAGAGCCTGGGTCCCTAAGAAACTGAATGGGGCAGTTCTTCTCCCCTAACCTGCATCCCACCAACCTGTAGCCATTAACCTGCACTAGACTCCAACAAACCTGTGCTTATTAAGCCACTAGGATTGTTAAGGTTGCTACATACGCCATACAGTTGGCATACCCTAAAAACGAAGGACAAAAGGAAGATATATGCCACTCTGGACAAGCATTACAGCAGAGCATCAGATATTTCTAAAGCTAAATCAGTAGGACTCTATGATTGACTCACACTGTGAATTAGAGCTTTCTGTGTTCTAAAACCTATGAGAAGCAAGGGTTATTTATTCAGGGAAACCTACTGAATTGTGGAGCTTATTTATATGAGGCTGACCAGATGCACTTGAAAAGACAAGGCTTTTTCCACAGCTGGTCTTCAGGAAGCAAAAGGGAAAGGTGGTGGGTGGGGAGAAATGAGCCGGTTGAGACTAATATATACATACTACTATTTATAAAATAATCAACAAGGATCCAGGGTATAGCACAAGGAACTCGACTCAACATTCTGTAATAACCTACATGGGAGGAGAACCCAAAAAAGAACATAGATATGTCTGTGTTGTTGTACACCGAAAAAAGAAAAGAAAAAAACCCTGCAACCAGTAAATCACCTATTCTCCAATACAAAGAGAGAGACAGTGGTCTCTGGGCTGTGAGAGCTGGTGAAAGCTGCCCCACGACCCCTCACATACAAAATGACTGGTCACTATTCATTACCTCTCTGGTTAAAGACATTTTACTTCCCAGTATATATGGAAAAATAATCTGAAAGGACTTATCCTTCAGACCTGGAGTCAGCAAACTATGGCCCCAGGGCCAATCAAGCTTGTTGCCTATTTTTTTACAGTCTGTGAGCTGAGAGTTTGTAAATAGTTGGAAAAAATCAAAAGAAATATCTAGGTCAAATGCAAATTATAGGAAATTCATGTTTCAGTGTTCCATGAATAATGGCTTATTGGAACACAGTTCAGCATGTTCTTTAAATATTGTCTAAGCTACTTTCTCATGACAATAGCAAAGTCAAGCAGTTGTGATAGAAACAACAGGCCTGCAAAGCCTAAAGTATTTACTATCAAGCCCATCAAAGAAAATGTTCACAGCCTTCCTTTGGACCACTGTGGTCCATGAACTTTTTATTCCGAATTAATTTACTGTATTGGCCCTTGTCCTAACAAACTCTGAGGCGCTTATCCTAACAGTTTAATAAGGAAGCAGGAGGTAAATTGAAGGAGAAAATCAAAGAGCTCTGAGCAGGACACACCGCCCAGGAAGGGAGGCACAGGAAAGGGTCCCTGAAAATCAGGAGGTGTCAACAGACACCTGGGAAAAGGATGTCCAGCCCAAGGAAGCAGTTAGGGAACTAAAGGAGAGGGAAAATGTGGAAGACAAAAAAAATGTTCCTTGAATTATTCTCAACTCCCCCAAGGTGTAAACACATCCAGTGGTTTTAATGTTTTATTAAAATACAAAAATACAAAAACAAATTGATCAAAAGAATCATGTATAAAGTAGGGATTCATCTCAAAAAATACATATAAACAGCTCATGCAGTTCAATATCAAAAAACAAACAGCCCAATCAAAAAGATGGGCAGAAGACCTAAATAAACATTTCTTCAAGAAATATATAGATGGCCAAGAGGCACAGGAAAAGATGCTCAACATCACTAATTATCAGCAAAATGCAAAGCAAAAAACTACAGTGAGGTATCACCTCACACTGGTTAGAATGGCCATCGTCAAAACACCTACAAACAACACATATTGGAGAGGGTGTGGAGAAGAGGCAGCCCTCTTACACTGCTGGTGGGAATGCATACTGGTACAACCACTACGTTGTTGTTTAGTCACTAAGTCATATCTGACTCTTTTGTGACCCCCTGGGTTGTAGCCCACCAGGCTCCTCTGTTCATGGGATTTCCCAGGCAAGATACTAGAGTGGGTTGTCATTTCCTTCTTCAGGGACCACTACTGTGGAGAACTTAAAAAGCTAAAAATAGAATTACCATGTGACCCGGCAATCCCGCTCCTGGGTATATACCCAGAGAAAACCGTAATTCCAAATGAGACATGCATCCCAGTGTTTACTGTAGCACTGTCCACAATAGCTAGGGTATCGAAGCAACCTAAACGTCCATCAGCAGATGAATGAATAAAGTATATATTTTAAGTGTTTTAAAAAAGAAACCCAAAGGGCAGACTCTTCACTGAAACACAATATATTCCACATTTGTGAAAATTATTAGTTCAACGTTAATACCACCTGTCCCCAGATCTGTTCTCAGTGCTAGAGTCGCTGGTCCTGTCCATGTACCCAGCTGACCTCTTTTCTTACCTGCTGCTTTATGGGAGCTGAGGTTTCACCCTGGGCCTCCAGTGAGTAGAAGCAATAGAAAAATCACACCAAAACTTCAAAGGGCTCTTCATTCAGGCCAGCTCTGAAGCCACATCTCTCAAAACCTCCCTAAATTTGGCTCTGGTGGGGCCCAGAAGAGCCAGTAAGGGATTAGGAAAAAGAGAAATCTTTGTTCTTGCTCTGATCTCCAACCTGACATCAGCCCAGAGTTACAGCTTGGACAGTTGGCACAAGTTGGCACTGGGATACAGGTGGACTAACTTCGAGGAGATTTGTTCTCAGGAATCTTCTTTTCAAATGGTTGGGAAAAGCTTCAAAGTAACAGCCGACATGTACACACTGCTATATTTTAAATGGATAACAAACAAGAACCTACTGTATAGCACAGGGTGCTTGGCTCAATGTTACGTGGCAGCTTGGACGGGAGGGGAATTGGGGAGAGAATGGATACATGTATGTGTATGGCCGAGTCCTTTTGTTGTCCACCTGAAACTGTCACAACATTGTTTACTGACTATACTCCAATACAAAATAAGAAGTTTTTTAAAAAGTAACAACCACGAATGATGAGCTTTTCCTTAAAAATAATAACACAGATTTTACATCTGTGTGGATTCAAGTGCAAATGGAGTCAAGAAAAGAAGCCTTTAAATAAAACCTCACCCACTTCTCCCTTCTTCTACACGTTCCCACATTCTCTGCACTCCCCACCCCCCTAATTTTTCACTAACTCCTTCCTCCCTTTAAAATTCCCCTGACCCACAGTGCCCAGCCCCTTCTCAGGAGTCTTGACAAGACTGCAAGAAGCTTGCTTTTACTAAAAAGAAACAATTAATAATAACAATCCTTTAAAGACCATCAGTGTCTTAAGATGACCATCTTAAGGCCATCAGGACTTAAGATCAAATAAATGCTGATTGTAAGCATGATGCCCTGATCTGATACACAAAAACAAAGATGTCAAAAATGGTAGTGAGTCAAAACCAAGACTGTTAGGCCTGGAAATGGAGTGAAGCATAGTCTTGCTCAGTCAGGTCACTTCACGGATGGAGCCAGTGAAAGACCAATTCCAGGCTGTCTCCACAGTTCCCAGGTGAGGGCTGCCTCTGAGATACCCTACTCACTCCAGGTTTTCCTTCTGTCCTCCCCAACCCTCCAGGTCTGTCGCCTTTAGAACTAGCCAAGCATTTCACCTACTAATCAAGATACAATTCCATATGAACCATTTTTGTTTTATGTAAAATTGCAGTGAAGTTTTTCATGGAACCCCACATGAGTACTCCTTGTAGAAGCCAAACAATAAGCTAGTGTATCCTCTGAGAATGTGGGTCTCACCTTAAATACCTAAGTAAAATGGATCCCTAAAGAAAGCCTGTGATAATCCCTTTAACAAAGTAGATAATAGGCTCAGAATCTATCCAACTTATTGCTGACTATTAATGTTTACAACTGACTTTTCTAAGAATATTATCACAACTTCAGATCTACCAAAGAAGTGGCTCTACCATATAAGTAACTAAAGCAATTTAGCCTGTAGGGAACAAAGACTATGGGATTGTAAGCTAACCTCATACAAGATTAGTTCAGTAAGCTAACTTATCGTTTCAACTTCATTCACAAAATATGGTTTGCATAAACTGTATGCTATAAAAGGGCATATGTATTCAGCCAAAGAAATGGGAGTGCAGACAGGGAAAAGTTTAGGTAAAGATATGGTTTGGATCTTTTCACCATAGAATCGGTCAACTCCACAAGCCAGACTTTACCTTTATACATTATGTACAATACATACCAAATTTTATTTCACATATTACTGACTGACTGTAAATCAACGAAGCCAGAATGTAACTCAAAGCATCAGAGAGAAGTTAACCTGACCCAAATTAGCAGCCAGAGTGGCTCAGTCCAGCTAATTGCGGCAGCAGAAATGGCACTTCACAAGGAATGCAGATCAAATGAAAAATGGAAACTAATCAAAGAATAATGCTATGCCTATTCCAAAAATGTGTTCTAATAGGAAAGTCAATGATAAGGGCAGAAAAATTGAACTGAGTTTTGAAAAAGGCCAATTGCAAGTGACTATAGGAGAAAGCAACTTGTCAAGTATGTCACTGTCCCCTGGATCTTGGTAACACACAACTGTCTCTGTGGTTTTCAATGCAAACAGCACAACAATCACCATCTTAAAATGCACATGGGTCGGCCCCAACTCTAATCAATTGAATCCTGAGTGAGTTGCAGCATCTTCATTTTTGAAAGGCTCTTCAGGAGATTTGAACATGAGCTAGCATTGAGAACCACTGCCTCTCCTCAAGGCACCTCCAATGTCCAAACCCCTAACTGGGCAAAGAGCAAAACCAAGATGGCTTACAAGGTAACTTGGAGGTAACAGTTGAGCCCTTATAAAAACTGATTACAAATTCTTCTTTGCTCTAACAACCAGCCTTCCCAGAGAAGACATCCCGAGTCTGCACACATTCCCATTCCCAGTCCATACACAAGTTTCAACCGGCTCCAGGGCCCTGCTAAGGAGATGATGACCCAGACAAGAAGAGAAAGTGCATGGTGCAGAATTGAGAGTCATCGGAGCTCAACAACTTTGCCTGCACAATGATTACAAGCATACTCTTATGCTGGCATACTGCCAAGGCTAATGGGGCTACTCAAATGTTCTTATATTGCTGGGTTTCCTACAGGTGTTGTGAAGGTTGATGGAATTTTTTTCTTGAAATCGTTCTAAAAGTTCTCATAAGTAAGTCAGGAAGACCCATTTCTAACAGGTTTTCCTTCCTACCTATGAATCAAAGCTATATTCCTTAAATATACAATATTTTCAGTCTTTTAGACATGTTGAAGATCTGTTAACCACCAGCAGATGTGTTATATAATGGTTTTCTTTGGACAAAATTAAAGCTATTCATCCCGCTAAATCCCTCTAGCTGCTTCAAGGGGTCTTGAATCCAAAGTGTAGTTAATTTAGCACGTGCTCCACTGTGGCTAATTAAAATATGCTTTAGGTAGTTCAGTATATTTTCCCATGCAATTTTCCCTCCTGAGCTGGTCTGCTTCTTTCCTTTCTTTATTTCTGTGATGCACCCAAGGATTACGTTATTTGAGAAACCATAGTGCAAAGAATAACCATTGGCCAATTCTAGCTGAAATGCAATATTAACCCCTAATTTATTCTTCTGAGAAAAATCATGCTCCACCATCCTTTCATTCATTTTCCACTCAAAGCTAAGCTTTCAGCCCAAACTGTCTTAATGGTAGCTTCCCAGATGGAATCCCAGCCTACTTTCCAACCCAGGCACCATAGGGATGCAGGTGGAGGAGGAGAAGCTAAATCTGAATTGTCGAAGCTTCTGGACATTCATTTCATGAAATCATCTTGCAGCAAACCTATCTAATGAAAATCAGATCTCATCCAGAGGAGGGAAATTTGCTTTCCTGGATAAAACCTAATTGGTCCCATAAGATCTATTATGCCAAGAACTAAAGGTCCTGTCTACACAGCACTAAATGAAGTGGTCAATGAATTTAGCCAAAATCCCTAATAAAAAAATATGTTCTCTTGGAATTCAAATCCTTTTAGGGAACATATTGGAGAGAGTGACTCATATTTATTAATGGGTTTCAGGCACACTTGTTCCTTGATCAAATAAATACATGGTTAATCAACAGATATATTTGAAGGTTTCCTATGTGCTCAGTCAGAACTGTGCTAAGTCAGAAAGGAGATCTGGAAGATGCATAAGGCCAATGCAAAAGAAATGAGGGTTTTGCATGACTTCTGCTTTCAATTACAGGTTATGAAGCAACATAACACATATAAGTTCTGAAATTTTGGAGTTTTTCTCTTTTGCTACTAAAAAAAAAATTCAAAGTCATCTCCATTTTAGCTACCAGAATGTAGCATAATGAATGGCACATAGTAAGTAGTCTTAACAAATACATGTGCCATGAACAAACAAGTGAATATAAGAATATTCATCTGAGCATACAGAGTACTTTTAGTTAACAACAGTCTCTTAAGTGCTAGCATACCTGTTAACAAGAGACTGCTCAATCTTTACTAAAAACCCGTGCCGTTTCCTTCTTCCTCTCCCTGAACACACAGCTAATCCCCATTTTGCAGCCCTCCTCATAGTGATGAGTTCTAGCCAACTGAGTCTCCCTGTAAAATGGATGAGCCATTTCTGCATCTCTTTTCCATACTCCTGCCCTTCTGGCTAACTGGGTTGGGACAACCACCCTGAGCTTGAAGGCCTTGTGCTTGTGATAGCAGCGCCCCCGTCAGGCTGTACCTCTGCATGACAGCAAAGGTTTCCCACCAGCCCAGACAATACTGCTGCTGCTGCTAAGTCGCTTCAGTCGTGTCGACTCTGTGCGACCCCATAGACAGCAGCCCACCAGGCTCCCCCGTCCCTGGGATTCTCCAGGCAAGAACACTGGAGTGGGTTGCCATTTCCTTCTCCAGTGCATGAAAGTGAAAAGTGAAAGGGAAGTCGCTTCAGTCGTGTCCGACTCTGTGCGACCCCATAGACAGCAGCCCACCAGGCTCCTCCGCCCATGGGATTTTCCTGGCAAGAGTACTGGAGTGGGGTGCCATTGCCTTCTCCCAGACAATAGTGGTACTATTAAAATTATTCCATTTTTACAGGTGAGAAAACTGAGTCACAGAGAAGTTAATCATAGATAAAGAAGTGCAAGGAATCTGAACTGGAACACATTTCTATCTCAACACATTTCTTGCTCCAAATGCTTAAAGAAGCTTCTGAATCACAGACCTCTAACCTCTTCCAGGTGACCATTCCCACAACCTGGAATAAAAGCAATGATCTCTCCCCATGTACCATTCATGGGGCTCGTGTTTCACCTCCTCCCTTACCTCTCATAGCTGCGACCACCCCTGTGGGTGCACATCGTCACGGAACTTATCCCCTTAGTAAGTCTATCCCACAGCCACCATAGCTTTCTATCTGATCCTAGCTATTCTGTCCATCTCGCAAATAACGCTATACTGCCTGTTCAGTAATAGACTTACAACAGCATAACAGAGTTTGAGTATGCAGGAACCTTTTCTTCATTTAAAACAAAAAAGTCTGATTACACAAACCTTGTAAAAGGTCAGCAAGAAAACTGCTGAACACTTTGCTGTCTTGCTATTAAAATGTCCCCATTAAAGTGCTCAGAGGTCAGGAAGTAATACCTACAGAATTCATTGAACGGTTACATATAGTAATGCTCAAATATTTCCATAATTTACAGTAGTATCAAAGGTGACAAATCATCAAATCTGATGATTTACACATCAGAATGTTCTCTCTATCTGAGATGTCCAGTTAGCTGAGGGTTAATTCATGTAATCAGTAAAACTCCCCAGGGCAGATAAGGCCTCCAGCTGGGGAATGACCTCAGGAGTACTGCCAAAGTGCACAAAACTTTAAAATAGCCCCATACAAAGGGAGTGTTATTGCCAATGGTTTGATCACACCCAATCCACCTAGAAGGGAAATGCATATCTTGTCCCTGAAATATATCACATGCATAGGATAGAAACTTCACACACACACACAGAGAGGAGAGTCATGCATTTCAAAAATCAAGTGCAATTTAAAATCCCAGAGGCCACAGCTGGCTCCTGAAAGCAAAGTGGAAAGACAGTCAACCACAGTTTCCAACTCCTGCTTTGTGTACCTTGCTAACCAAAATCAATACATTAAATCCATGTGGTGACTGTGTAAGCATCCTCTTTCCTTTGAGGACATCCAAGCTGATGTTCTGTCATTTGGACAAGTGCTTACTCCAGATTCTGGTAATGTTCTCAAGGACACTGGCTGTTCTAGAATCCCAATACTAATGAAGCAAAAAAAACAAACAGCTGTTCCCATCTAAATCTTCTGAATGACACTGGGTATACTGTTTTCATAAATTAAATTTTTGAACCGATGCCAACTGCTACAAAGACTGATATTCACTATATCGTTGTTTTATAAAAGTCTTTCTGTTCAGTTCAGTCACTCAGTCATGTCCGACTCTTTGCGACCCCATGAATTGCAGCATGCCAGGCCTCCCTGTCCATCACCAACTCCCAGAGTTCATCCAAACTCACATGCATCGAGTTGGTGATGCCATCCAGCCATCTCATCCTCTGTCATCCCCTTTTCCTCCTGTTCCCAATCCCTCCCAGCATCAGAGTCTTTTCCAGTGAGTCAACTCTAAAAGAAGGCCAAAATAAGCTAGGGATAGAGTTGTGGTCAGACAAGGCAATGGCACCCCACTCCAGTACTCTTGCCTGGCAAATCCATGGACGGAGCCTGGTAGGCTGCCGTCCATGGGGTCGCGAAGAGTCAGACACGAGCAACTTCCCTTTCACTTTTCACTTTCATGCATTGGAGAAGGAAATGGCAACCTACTCCAGGTTCTTGCCTGGAGAATCTCAGGGACGGGGGAGCCTGGTGGGCTGCCGAGTATGGGGTCACACAGAGTCGGACACGACTGCAGCGACGTAGCAGAGTTGTGGTACAGGTGATGCAGGAGTTAGTGTGATCAGAGCACTAGAAGCCATTCTCCCCTTGACTCTCAACTATATGTAATTCTAGGAGTAGGAAATGGCTAGGACACTGGCTTCTAAATTTAAAATCATTTTATTTGCCATTGTAATGGATTTGTAAGTATCATTGGGCAGT
Organism: Aepyceros melampus; assembly: GCA_006408695.1. Classification (NCBI taxonomy): domain Eukaryota; kingdom Metazoa; phylum Chordata; class Mammalia; order Artiodactyla; family Bovidae; genus Aepyceros; species Aepyceros melampus. Next base: position 236,531 of record SJXQ01007996.1, on the reverse strand, counting down.
ATTGGGCCACTTCCAGAATACATAAGGAAGAGGTATTAGAATGGACCTAATAAGAGAAGGATGGATCTGATCAGTTCACCCTTGGAAAACTACTAACTGTATGCCAACCTACAGGTGGGAAAATTAGAAACAATAAGAAAAATATGGTAAGTTTTTCATAAGGTTTAATTTATTCAGTTTAAAGGACTGCATAATTATAAAGTTATGTCATTTCCATTCTTTTGATGTGTCAATGTCCTTTTTCAGGAAATAATATGACTAATAGATGAGATAGCTGGTAACTTTTTGTCCACAATTGGCAAAATTTATTTTTTTAATATAAATTTATTTATTTTAATTGGAGGCTAATTACTTTACAATATTGTATTGGTTTTGCTACACATCAACATAAATCCGCCACGGGTATACAAGTGTTCCCTATCCTGAACCCCCCTCCCTCCTCCCTCCCTGTACCCTCCCTCTGGGTCATCCCAGTGCCCCAGCCCCAGGCATCCTGTATCATGCATCGAATCTGGACTGGCGATTCGTTTCATATATGATATTATACATGCTTCAATGCCATTCTCCCAAATCATCCCACCCTCTCCCTCTCCCACAGAGTCCAAAAGACTGTTCTATACATCTGTGTCTCTTTTGCTGTCTCACAAACAGGGTTATCATTACCATCTTTCTAAATTCTATATATATGCATTAGTATACTGTATTGGTGTTTTTCTTTCTGGCTTACTTCACTCTGTATAATAGGCTTCAGTTTATCCACCTCATTAGAACTGATTCAAATGTATTCTTCTTAATGGCTGAGTAATACTCCATTGTGTATATGTACCACAGCTTTCTTATCCATTCATCTGCTGATGGACATCTAGGTTGCTTCCATGTCCTGGCTATTATAAACAGTGCTGTGATGAACATTGGGATACATGAGTCTCTTTCAGTTCTGGTTTCCTCAGTGCATATGTCCAGCAGTGGGATTGCTGGGTCATAAGGCAGATCTATTTCCAGTTTTTTAAGGAATCTCCACACTGTTCTCCATAGTGGCTGTACTAGTTTGCATTCCCACCAACAGTGTAAGAGGGTTCCCTTTTCTCCACACCCTCTCCAGCATTTATTGCTTATAGACTTTTGGATCGCAGCCATTCTGACTGGTGTGAAATGATTCCCTACCCTGAACCCCCCTCCCACCACCCTTCACATATCATCTCTCTGGGTCATCCCAGTGCCCCAGCCCCAGGCATCCTGTATCATGCATCGAATCTGGACTGGCGATTCGTTTCATATATGATATTATACATGCTTCAATGCCATTCTCCCAAATCATCCCACCCTCTCCCTCTCCCACAGAGTCCAAAAGACTGTTCTATACATCTGTGTCTCTTTTGCTGTCTCACAAACAGGGTTATCATTACCATCTTTCTAAATTCTATATATATGCATTAGTATACTGTATTGGTGTTTTTCTTTCTGGCTTACTTCACTCTGTATAATAGGCTTCAGTTTCATCCACCTCATTAGAACTGATTCAAATGTATTCTTCTTAATGGCTGAGTAATACTCCATTGTGTATATGTACCACAGCTTTCTTATCCATTCATCTGCTGATGGACATCTAGGTTGCTTCCATGTCCTGGCTATTATAAACAGTGCTGTGATGAACATTGGGATACATGAGTCTCTTTCAGTTCTGGTTTCCTCAGTGCATATGTCCAGCAGTGGGATTGCTGGGTCATAAGGCAGATCTATTTCCAGTTTTTTAAGGAATCTCCACACTGTTCTCCATAGTGGCTGTACTAGTTTGCATTCCCACCAACAGTGTAAGAGGGTTCCCTTTTCTCCACACCCTCTCCAGCATTTATTGCTTATAGACTTTTGGATCGCAGCCATTCTGACTGGTGTGAAATGGTACCTCACTGTGGTTTTGATTTGCATTTCTCTGATAATGAGTGATATTGAGCATCTTTTCATGTGTTTGTTAGCCATCTGTATGTCTTCTTTGGAGAAATGTCTGTTTAGTTCTTTGGCCCATTTTTTGATTGGGTTGCTTATTTTTCTGGAATTGAGCTGCAGGAGTTGCTTGTATATTTTTGAGATTAGTTGTTTGTAGTTGCTTCATTTGGTATTATTTTCTCCCATTCTGAAGGGTGTCTTTTCACCTTGCTTATAGTTTCCTTTGTTGTGCAGAAGCTTTTAAGTTTAATTAGGTCCCATTTGTTTATTTTTGCTTTTATTTATTTCCAATATTCTGGGAGGTGAGTCATAGAGGATCCTGCTGTGATTTATGTCGGAGACTGTTTTGCCTATGTTCTCCTCTAGGAGCTTTATAGTTTCTGGTCTTACGTTTAGATCTTTAATCCATTTTGAGTTTATTTTTGTGTATGGTGTTAGAAAGTGTTCTGGTTTCATTCTTTTACAAGTGGTTGATCAGTTTTCCCAGCACCACTTGTTAAAGAGATTGTCTTTTCTCCATTGTATATTCTCACAATTGGCAAAAGTTAAAAGTCAGCTATATCATGGGGTTGCTAAGAGTTGGATAGGACTGAGCGTCTTCACTTTCACTTTTCACTTTCATGCATTGGAGAAGGAAATGGCAACCCACTCCAGTGTTCTTGCCTGGAGAATCCCAAGGACGGGGGAGCCTGGTGGGCTACTGTCTATGCAGTCGCACAGAGTCGAACACGACTGAAACAACTTAGCAGCAGCACCAGTATTCTTTCATATGGCCAAAAAGATGTTGCTGAGATTCTCCTGGTCCATGGAATCCAAATTCTGGGAGCTAATTCAGTCTCCCTCCTGAAATTTGCAGTTAAAATATAGCAATAGCAGATGATGAGATCACCTTAATGACTCCCAATATGAGTGATGAATCATGGAAACCAGAGTTTTCAAGACTAGAAGTATTTCCTGACCATCTTCTGTGGACATGGTTATCTATTTTATGCATACATGCATGCCCAGTCGTTCAGTTGTGTCTGACTCTTTGCAACCCATGGACCATAGCCCACCACGCTCCTTGGTCCATGGGATTCTCCAGGAAAGAATGCTGAAATGGGTTGCCACTTCTTACTCCAGGGGATCTTCCCAACCCAAGGATAGAATCTGTGTCTCTTGTGTCTCCTGAATTGGTGGAGGATTCTTTACCAACTGAGGCACTTGGAAAGCCAGTTTCATGTGTAGCAGTGTGTTTATGTTATTTAGGAGTTTGGAATTATATCCCAAATTAGGAGTTTGGGATTAACATATACACACTACTATACATAAAATAGATAATCAACAAGGACCTATTGTATAGCACAGGGAACTCTACTCATATGACAGAGTACCCTGTCATAACCTATATGGAATGACAGATTCCATAACCTATGAGGAATCTGAAAAGGTATGTATTAATACATATGTATATATATAACTGAATCACTTTGCTGTACACCTGAAACTAACAACTTTGTAAATCAACTGTATTCCAACATAAAACAAAAAAATAAATTAAAAAAAGAAAATTCAAGAAGAGAAAGATGATATGTATAGATGTGGAGGAAAGTGAAGTGACAGGATCAGCTAATACAGATGAGTCCTGAGAGTCCACAGGAATTAGGTACCAGGCAGCCCCTTGACAGAGGCCTGAGATGCTAAGGAATGTAGGCACAGCTCTGTGACACACTCATGACCGTCCTACTTAATCCAAGTATAAGGCCAACCAGGAACAAAGTGACAAGGAAATGTCAGAGAAGATCCTGAAATTCATCCTATCCCACAAGACTGAAACCAAAAATAAGCCTCCATCCAAAGTCCTTTAGTCTGTAAATCAACTTAAAATCTTTAAAGGTATCAAGCCCAGTGATAAGCCCATCACAATAATTCACATGAGAGATGAGGCAAATATAGTCTAGTTTATATATTAAAATGGTTTATAATGCTATTTATGACAATAATGTTTGTGACAAAATACAATTTTTAGTATTTTATTTTTTATTTTTCTCATTAGAAAGAAATTAATTTTTTAATTTTAATTTAATTAATTTAAATTTAATTTTTTTCTCTTTAAAGAGGTGACAATTAAAAAAGGTCGAGAGACTATAGTCTCTATCTAAAAACAGCATCAGATTCAGTTTTGTTAATGATGTTTCTCTTACATATTTAGTCATGAAATTGTCTTTAGTATCTCAAGCTCTCAGTTTTAACATTATTTCTCCTTTCTGTTCTGTCCTTGGTCCCAGGTTTTGGTACACAATTTTTTTGTACTGAGGAAAATATTTGCCATATGAGTTGTATACACCTTAGAAAAATGCTAAGGCAAGATCTGTCTTTTACAGACATATTTGCATTTTAAGGGTTTTATCATACTATGGAATCAAAGGTATTAATCCATCACACGCATTCACCCCTACTTGGTACAGAGAGATCTTTGTACAAAGGAGCAGGCATTATTCCACATGTGCCTTTTCTATAAATATTTAAACTAGATTATACAAAATGCAGAAGCCCAGGTTCCAAAGAGCACTGTGGCCAACAAGGAATGGCCACACTAGCAGTAAATAAAACTCATCAAGTTTTTGCTATGTCCCAAGCATGTTCACATAACTACGTATGACCAACTCCATTAATCTTCAAAACAGTTCTATGAAGCAGTAACTGTTTTATAGATGAGAAAACTGAAGTGAGAGAAGTTATCTGACATGCCAGGTCACAAGTACAGCATATGCCAGAGCCAAGGTTTAAACCCTGCTGGTTTGATACCAAGGCTTATGCTCTGAAGCACTCTATGATACTGCCTAGGAAGCTGGCTCAGAGCAAGGACTCTGAGCCTGGCAGATCTGCACTCAAGTCCTGTCTCTAGCATCTCCCGCCTGGTGACCATGAGCTAATTACCCAGCTTCTCAGAATCTCGCTTTGCTGTTTGCTTGTCTCACAGGATTATTATGAGTTGTAAATGAGCCCATACCTGATTGAATGTACCCAAACATAAAAAATAAACAGGATCAATACTGTCAAAACATCAGTTCTTCCTGACTTGACCAATAGATTCCACAGATCTATAGGTTCAGTCAAAATCCCAACAAGTTATTTTTTGGATATCAACAAATTGATTGTAAAATTTGTATGGAGAGGGAAAAGACCGAAATGCTAAACACAATATTGAAAGAGAAGAAAAAAGTTGGAGAACTGGTGTTTCCAACTCCAAGACTTATTATAAAGCTACAGTATTCAAGACAGTGTGGCATCATCAAAAGAATAGACACATAGATCACAGAGCAGAAGTCAAAACCCAGAAATAGACCCACATAAATAGAGGCAACTGATGCCTGACTAAAGAGCAAAGGCAATACAATGGGAAAAAGACAGTCTTTTCAACACATGGTGCTGGAACAACAGGGCTTCCAAATGCAAAAAAAAAAAAAATTAATCTAGATAGACATTTCACACCCTTCACAAAATTAATTCAAAATGGACCACAAACTCAAAGGTAACACAAAACTATAAAATTTCTAGAAAATAACACAGAAGGAAATCTAGATTACTTTGTATAAGATGATGATATTTTGAAGTATACAAAACTCATGATCCATGAAAGAAAAAATTGATAAACTTGATTTAATTAAAATTAAGAATTTTTGCTTTGCAAAAACCAGTGTCAAGATAATGAGAAAATAAGCTGGGGAGAATGATTGCAAAAAAAAAAGAACAGCTGATAAAGGACTGTTATCCAAAATATACAAAGAATTCTAAACTCAATCAAACAATGAATGATGTGATTTTTCTAAAAGGGTTAAATAAATAAATAGAAATGAGCAAAAGACTTGAGCAGTTCAGTTCGTTTCAGCTCAGTTGCTCAGTCATGTCTGACTCTTTGCAACCCCATGAATCTCAGCACACCAGGCATCCCTGTCCATCACCCACTCCTGGAGTCCACTCAAACCCATGTCCATTGAGTTGGTGATACCATCCAGCCATCTCATCGTCTATCATCCCCTTCTCCTCCAGCCCTCAATCTTTCCCAGCACCAGAGTCTTTTCAAATGAGTCAGCTCTTCGCATCAGGTGGCCAAAGTACATGGAATTTCAGCTTCAACATCAGTCCTTCCAATGAACACCCAGGGCTGATCTCCTTCAGAATGGACTGGTTGGATCTCCTTGCAGTCCAAGGTACTCTCAAGAGTCTTCTCCAACACCACAGTTCAAAAGCATCAATTCTTGGCACTTAGCTTTCTTTATATTCCAACTCTCACATTCATACATGACCACTGGAAAAACCATAGCCTTGACTAGATGGATCTTTGTTGGCAAAGTAATGTCTCTGCTTTTTAATATGCTATCTAGGTTGGTCATAACTTTCCTTCCAAGGAGTAAGCGTCTTTTAATTTCATGGCTGCAGTCACCATCTGCAGTGATTTTGGAGCCCCAAAAAATAAAGTCTGTCACTGTTTCCACTGTTACCGCATCTATTTCCCATGAAGTGATGGGACCAGATGCCATGATCTTCGTTTTCTGAATGTTGAGCTTTAAGCCAACTTTTTCACTCTCCTCTTTCACTTTCATCAAGAGGCTCTTTAGTTCTTCTTCACTTTCTGCCATAAGGGTGGTGTCATCTGCATATCTGAGGTTATTGATCTTTCTCCCAGCAATCTTGATTTCAGCTTGTGCTTCTTCCAGCCCAGCGTTTCTTATGATGTGCTCTGCATAGAAGTTAAATAAGCAGGGTGACAATATACAGCCTTGACACATACTCCTTTTCCTATTTGGAACCAGTCTGTTGTTCCATGCTCAGTTCTAACTGTTGCTTCCTGACCTGCATACAGATTTCCCAAGAGGCAGATCAGGTGGTCTGGTATTCCCATCTCTTTCAGAATTTTCTAGTTTATTGTGATCCACACAGTCAAATGCTTTAGCATAGGACACCTTGCCAAAGAAGATATGTGCTTAGTCGCTAAGTTATAGCCAACTCTTTGCAACTCTTTGGACTGCAGTCTTCCAGACTCCAGTCCATGGGATTCTCCAGGCAAGAATACTGGAGTGGGTTGCCATACCCTCCTCCAGGGGAAACCAGATATACAGATGGAAAACAAGCATGTGAAAAGATGCTTCACATCAAATGTCATTAGGGAAATGCAAACTAAAACATTAATGAGATACCACTACACACCTAATAGAATGGCCAAAATCCAGAACTCTGACAACAGAAAATGCTGACAGGGACATGGAACACGAAAACACTGATCATTCTTGGTAGGAATGCCAAAATGGTTGAGCCACTTTGGAAAACAGTTTGGCCAAGTATACTCTTCCTATACAAACTGTCAAAGGAGTTGAACATTTATGTCCACACAAAGTACACAAGGATATTTATAGTAGCTTTATTCATAAATGCCAAAATTTGAAATCATCCAAGATGTCCATATAGACAAATAAACTGTGGTACATCCAGGCAATAGAGGGTTTATACAGTGCTAAAAAAAAATGAACTATCAAGTTATGAAAAAATATGGAGGAAACTTAAATGCCTATTACTGAGTGGAAGAAACAAGCTGAAAAGGCTACATACTGATGATTATGAACTTACAACCTTCTGGAGAAGGCAAAGCTATGGATACCTTAAAAGGATCAATGGCTGTGGAGGAGTAGGAGGGAATGAAAGAGGAAGAGGCAGAATTTTTAGGACACTGAAACTAATCTATGATACCATAAGAGTGGGTATGAAACAGAGAGGAAGTGGGCAGGGCACAACCTTTAAAAGAATAATATAGCCATACTGTTGCTGCTGCTGCTAAGTCGCTTTAGTCGTGTCCGACTCTGTGTGACCACACAGACGGCAGCCCACCAGGCTCCCCAGTCCCTGCGATATCTCAGGCAAGAACACTGAAGTGGGTTGCCATTTCCTTCTCCAATGCATGAAAGTGAAAAGTGAAAGGGAAGTTGCTCAGTCGTGTCCGACTCTTCGCAACCCCATGGACTGCAGCCTACCAGGCTCCTCTGCCCATGGGATTTTCCAGGCATAAGGCATAACAAAACCTGGTTAGAAACAACTAGGTCCAAGACGGCAGAAAACTTGACTTCCAGTAGACCTTGACCCTCATTACACACTCTTTTAACACGTTAGCTAAATAACATACTCACAAGCACCCTGACAGTTCTAACACTAACCATCAAAGATCAAAAAGTGAGCAGTGACCCAATTCCTGGAAATCTCCACTCCTTTCCCAAAATAGTTGAAATAACCCTCACACTCGTTAGCCCATGAAATACCCAGTCTATAAAAACTGCTGCTGCTGCTGCTGCTGCTGCTGCTGCTAAGTCGCTTCAGTTGTGTCTGACTCTGTGCGACTCCATAGATGGCAGCCCACCAGGCTCCCCCGTCCCTGGGACTCTCCAGGCAAGAACACTGGAGTGGGTTGCCATTTCCTTCTCCAATGCATGAAAGTGAAAAGTGAAAATGAAGTCACTCAGTCATACCCGACTCTTAGCGACCCAATGGACTGCAGCCCACCAGGCTCCTCCGTCCATGGGATTTTCTAGGCAAGAGTACTGGAGTGGGGTGCCATTTGCCTTCTCTGCTATAAAAACTAACCACACCATATTCCCAGGGCCTCTCACCTTCTGAGATGGCCCATACTCTGTGGAGTGTGTTTCTCCCAAGGCCATTCTCACCTTTTGAGATGGATCACATTCTGACTATGGAATGTGTATCTTTCTGTGGAATGTGATTCTCTCTAAATAAATCCACTTGTTATCTATCACTTTGTCTCTCCCTGAATCCTTTCTGCCACAAGACATCAAGAACTTGAGCTTCATTAAGTCCTGAGACCAATCTTTCATTATGTGATCTCAATTAAAAGATGAAGGTTCAAGTCCCAGTCGGGTCCTGGCCATGTTCAAGTCCTGGCAAGTCTCAATTTGGGTTCAAGTTTCTATCTGAGCTTTGGCTGGATTTGAGTATCAAGACATGGGTTCGAGTCCCAATCTGGGGTGTGTGGTTTCAGATATATCACTGTACATTTGCCAAACTCACAGGATGTATAACACCAAGAGTAAACCCCAAGGTATATTATGGATTCTGAGTGATAAAGATGAGTCAGTGTATGTCCTCAACTGCAACAAAAGTACTGATCTGGTGGGAGATGTTTACAGTGAGGGAGGTGGAGGGGGGATGTAGAGGAATTTCTGTACCTTCTGCTCAATTTTGCTGTGAAATTGTTCTAAAAAATAAAGTCTATTTAAAAGGGAAAATTTCAGGATAAGCTTGGAGATAGAAACCAGAAAACTGGGGAAGAAGAGTCTTCTGGGTTAACAATCTTCTGAACCCAAAGGTCCAGGTCAGCAGACAAGGGGCAAATAAAAGCTGAATAAAAAGCAGAGACACCGCTTTGCCAACAAAAGTCTATATAGTTAAAGCTGAGAGTTGGACCATAAAGACAGCTGAGCACCGAAGAATTGATGCTTTCAAACTGTGGTGCTGGAGAAGACTTTTGAGAGTCCCTTGGACTGCAAGGAGATCAAACTAGTCAATCCTAAAGGAAATCAACCCTGAATATTCATTAGAAGGACTGATGCTGAAGGTGAAGCTCCAATACTTTGGCCACCTGATACAAAGAGCTGACTCACTGGAAAAAACCCTGATACCAGGAAAGATTGAGGGAAGGAGGAGAAGGGGTCAATAGTATAGGATGAGATGGTTGGATGGCATCATAAACTCAATGGACATGAGTTTAAGCAAACTAGAGGAGATAGTGAATGACAGGGAAGTCCATGGGGTCGCAAAGGGTCAGACACGACTGAGTGACTGAACTGAAGTGAACTGACCCCGACAAGGGTAGAAAAGAGAGGTGACTCTGTCAGGACTGATTAGATCTGCTGGTGACTGGAGCCTGCTGAGACTGCTCCTTCCTAGCCTGGGTCCCTAGGGCAGTATCTCCACACTTTCACCTCCTGAATATATGAGAAGGTATAAAAAGTGTACTAGTTAAACTCTTGTTGAATTCCTATAACAATATCAGAAACAATATATATCGCTCAGACATAGACAAATGGCTACAAACCACTGAGGGGGGGTACAGGGAGGAATGTCTAAAACAGCCCGGAACCAGGAAGCTCTGCTTCCTAGAATCAAATACAGGCCAAAAGGCAGTCTCACCTGGTAGCCTCAAGCATACCACGTGACTTAGGGGTGCTGCCAAAAACCCAGATTAAAAAAAAAAAAAAAAATAAACAGGAGGAGAGTGAGGAAGAGAAACCAAAATTTCTCCCTAGGACCACACTAAAGGTATTTATTAGCCTGACCCACCCTATACACCTTAGAAACAAAAAGTCCCCATCCAAATGCAAACAGACTTCTTTCCTTGCTGTGACTGCATTTCATAACTCTTGCCCTTCCTAACATGGAGCCACTCCAATCGATGAGGTCATTTGTTTTCCTCAGTTACGGAGCTTGCCAATCATTCAAACTGCAAGCTCTGGCCAGGAAAGCCCTATGAAGAAAGCAAAGCATTAAGTCCTTACTGTTCTTTCTTAGGTCAGTTAGAGCATTTGAATCCCACACGACAGTCTTTTCAAAAAACAAAAAACTGTGCTTACAAAGATAACAAGTTCCAAATGTTGTCTTTTCTTGAAGGTATATTTGTTTCAAATCATATGTTTCTAATCTATAACAAAACAGCCTGAGTTATAATTATTCCACTCCACACACCATTCAAAAGCCAAGAGATAACATAGAGAAATGATTAATGTGTTATCAATGATATATAGAGTCAATCGGCTGATTCAAGACATAAACAGTCACACAGAAAGAGAAGAAATGGTGATCAACAGATCCAGTTTGCACTATGCCTGCTTCTAGAACAGACCACTTTCAGGCCCTCCAGATGAGAAGCAAAAGGATCCTGCTTTGTGGAAAGATTCTAGTGTTAGCCATTTACACTTCAGTTTGAGTTTTAAATACTTGACCCTATACTCTCTCTGCATTTGAAATCTGAGCTATAATTCAGAAATAAAAGGCCTTATCTTTTTATTAAAGGGATTTGAACTTATCAAACATGAAATAGATGTGAAAGAAGGAAAGACTGGGGAATGCACAATACACTTAAGAAGAAAGGATTTACCAAGAGTATTTTGTATTGCATACTGTTTATAAATGCTAGCATGAGTGGAGAAGGCAATGGCAACCCACTCCAGTCCTCTTGCCTGGAAAATCCCATGGATGGAGAAGCCTGGTGGGCTGCAGTCCATGGGGTCGCTAAGAGTCGAGTATGACTGAGCGACTTCACTTTCACTTTTCACTTTCGAGCATTGGAGAAGGAAATGGCAACCCACTCCGTATTCTTGCCTGGAGAATTCCAGGGACAGAGGAGCCTAATGGGCTGCCGTCTATGGGGTTGCACAGAGTCGGACACGACTGAAGTGACTTAACAGCAGCAGCAGCAGCAGCAGCAGCATGAGTGGCTCCTTTCTATTGTAGGATTTCTTTCTTCTGTCAAATCACATAAAGCATCAGGTTCTAAAAAGGGAGGTTTGCTTATTTGCTTTGCTTTTGGTAAGTATTGACCAATTATCAGTGCATATTTTTAAATGGAGAAACTGAAGCAGTAATTGGGAAGACTTGGACCTATCCAGTTTCACCACTGAGGTTTATTGCATTTCACTAATAACTGAAGATAAATTTACAGACACACATAAGCTTCTAGGCTTAATGAAGTGCTGTAAATAATCTTATAAATATAGTAAAATTCATCAAAATTCATATTTTAGAGAAGATCTTAAAGAAGAAATTCTCAAAAGTGTTGTCCAGTTGGGACTCTTGAAATCTTGGAGATCTCTTTCTCCAGGGCTGACAATTTCCCTCAAACATGAACCTCTGTTTTTGTTGTTCAGTCACTCAGTCATGTCTGACTCTTTGCAACCCCATGGACTACAGCCAGGTTTCCCTGTCCTTCACATCTCCTAGAATTTACTCAAATTCATGTCCATTGAGTCAGTGATATCATCTAACCATCTCATCCTCTGTCATCCCCTTCTCCTCCTGCCCTCAATCTTTTCCAGCATCAGGGTCTTTTCTAATGAGCTGGCTCTTAGCATCAAGTGGCCAAAGTATTGGAGCTTTAGCTTCAGCATCAGTGTTTCCAATGAATATTCAGGGTTGATTTCCTTTAGAATTGATTGGTTTGATCTCCTAGCTATCCAAGGGACTCTCAAGAGTCTTCTCCAACACCCCAGTTCAAAAGCATCAGTCCTTCAGTGCTTAACCTTCTTTATGGTCCAGCTCTCACATCCGTACATGACTACAGGAAAAACCATAGCTTTGACTATATGGACCTTTGTCAGCAAAGTGATGTGTCTGCTTTCAATATACTGTCTAAGTTTGTCATAGCTTTTCTTCCAAGGAGCAAGCATCTTTTAATTTCATGGCTGCAATCACAGTCTGCTGTGATTTTGTGTGTGTGTATGCTCAGTTGCTTCAACCCAAGAAAATAAAGTCTGTCATTCTTTCCATTTTTACCCCCCATCTATTTGCCATGAAATGATGGGACTGGATACCATGATCTTAGTTTTTCTGAATGTTGAGTTTTAAGCCAGCTTTTTCACTCTCCTCTTTCACCTTCATCAAGAGGCTTTTCAGTTCCTCTTTGCTTTCTGCCATTAGGGTGTTATCATCTGCATATCTGAGGTTATTGATATTTCTCCCAGCAATCTTGATTCCAGCTTGTGATTCATCCCAAATTAAACCACACTGACCATGCTGGAATCACTTCAGATTTGTTTCTCAAAAAAATATTCCTTTTCTCCAAAGAAAGGAAACAGAAATAGTCAAATATATATATATATATATTTGACTGTTTATATGTATATAAGGTGGGGGAGGGGTTTGATCAAGATCAATGAGCAATATCATCTAGAATAGAACTAAAAGATTATATGAGAATGTTCTCTTTTGATTTAACTCAAACAGGCCTGAAATGCACTCTGAACTGTGAATGAGTCTGGCATTTTCTTCTTTACAAGTGTGCTTCTGATTGGTAACCTCACACAGGAAGCCTACAGTTGTCTCTCTTTTTCATTCCGTTAACAAAAGTAAACACCACAGTTGTGAAAAGGGAAATCCATGGTGAATTGAAAAACCTTTTAAGGCTTTTTCCATTTTCTTTTAAGATTCTTACAAATCTTCGTGTATTTCAGATTGACCTCAAAACATATCGTATCTCACAGAGTTTTGTGGAGGAAATGAGATTGATAAATGAATATTCCTTAATAGGAAACCTAAATCCTCCATGAGAAGAGAAACCTGACTCTTGCCCCTCATAAATATAAGAACCACAGTCAGATGCTAAGCATCAGGTTTCCTAGAACACTGTGCATAATGAATAGTCTATTCTCTGGGAAAGAAAGGGAAATAATCTGTAGATATATGTTCCAGAAGAAAATGAAACCATTAATTACAGTGAGATATCCTGACAGTAGATGACTAGATTAAATACAAAAAATGTTCCAATAGCTGCATGAAATAATTTTTGGCACTACAACTCAAAATAATTTTCTGAAATATGTACAATTTTTCCTCTATAGATTATACCTATAAACAAATACAGTTTTAAGGCTAAATGTCTTGTGGCTAGCCACATTGGGTTAAATGTTATTTAGTAGACATTCTGCCCTTCAACAACAGATTTAAATGTGCCCTAATTATCTGTCTGTTTGTTTTAGTTTACATGGAATTCAATCATGTGTAGGCAAAAAAGTTTCCTAAAATGGTAAAAAGGCAACTTTCTTAAGTGGGTACATATTTTCTTTTAAAGATACCTGTAAATCTTACTTTTCTTTTTCTTAAAGCTCAGAAGTAAATATAAACTTATTATAATTATCATAAAATTTAAATTACTGAAGCCCTGTTCAATAAATTGCCATCTTCATAAAGATTACATGTAAGGGTAACTACCAAAACTGGAATAAAAGTAACAACTAACTTTTTTCTGAACTTATATGTCAGCTACTATGCTTATGTATATGCTGATCTCATGTAACCATTAAAACAACCTTTTAAACAGTATGGAACTTCTTCTCAAAAAACTAAAAATATAATTACCGTATGACCCAGCAATTCTACTCCTAGGTATATATCCAAAAAAAAGTATTATTTAAAAAAGACACATACATTCCAAAGTTCATAGCAACATTATTTATAATTTGCCACAACATGGAAGCAAATGAACAGATAAAGAAGCTGTTTTATATATATTCATATATGGGTTTGATCCCTGGGTCAGGAAGATCCCCTGGAGGAGGACATGGCAACCCACTCTAGTATTCTTGCCTGGAAATTCCATGGACATAGGAGCCTGGCGGGCTGCAGTCCATAGGGTCTCACAGAATCTGACCCAACTGAAGCAATTAGCATGCATGCAAGCATATTTATATATATAATATATGCATATATAATGGAATACTACTCGGCCATAAAAAAGAATGAAATAATGCCACTTGCAGAACATGGATGGATTTGGAGGGTATTATGCTTAGTGAAATAAGTTAAACAGAGAAAGACAAATACTGTATGTTATCACTAATATTTTAAATCTGAAAAATACAACAAACTAGTGAATATAACAAAAAAGAAGCAGGCTCACAGATATAGAGACTAAGCTAATGGTTACCAGTGGGGACAGGAAAAGAGGAAGGGGCAATAAAGTGTAAGGGAGTAGGAGGTATAAATCATCAGGTATAACTTAGGCTACAAGGATATATTGTACAACATGGGGAATATAGCCAATAGTTTATAACTATCCATGGAGGATAACCTTTAAAAACTGTAAACCACTATATTGTATACCTGTTACTTATATGATATTGTACATCAACTACACTTTAATTTAAAAAAAAAAAACTTTTCAAGAAGGTATTCTACTGCTCCATTTTTATTTTTTTCCAAATGTTAAACTTTTTATTTTGTACTGGTGTATAGCCAATTAACAATGCTTTGGTAGTTTCAGGTAACAAGCAAAGGGATTCAGCCATACATGTACATGTATCCATTCTCCCCTAAACCCATCTTCCCATCTAGGCTTCTACTGCCCCATTTTTTAATAAGTGAAAATGAGTAGTTTGGGAGCTTAAACATTATCCTGCCTGCCCTCCAATCAAGAAATGCAAACTTGTATTATCTTGAATTCACTTTAAAACACAGTTTCAGCACATTTTAAAAAAATGAATGGAGAGATGGAGTGGGAGGTTAAGGTTAGCAGATGTAAGCTTTCATATACAGAATGGATAAACAACAAGGTCCTTCTGTACTGCACAGAGAACTATATTCGGTACCCTATGATAAATCACAATCAAAAAGAATATAAATATATATATATATATATATAACTGAATCACTTTGCTGTACAGCAGTAATTAATAGACATAGTAAACAATTTTAAAAAGAAAAATAAAAGGTTAGTATCTGAAAAATATCATTCTAACTCTTTTTCTAGTACCTACATTTTTCCAGTGGTCATGTATGGATGTGAGAGTTGGACTGTGAAGGAAGCTGAGCAATGAAAAATTGATGCTTTTGAACTGTGGTGTTGGAGAAGACTCTTGAGAGTCCCTTGGTCTTCAGGGAGATCCAACCAGTCCATCCTAAAGGAGACCAGTCCTGGGTGTCCATTGGAAGGACTGATACTGAGGCTGAAACTCCAGTACTTTGGCCACCTCATGCAAAGAGTTGACTCATTGGAAAAGACCCTGAAGCTAGGAGGGGTTGGGGGCAGGAGGAGAAGGGGACGACCGAGGATGAGATGGCTGGATGGCATCACCGACTCGATGCACATGAGTTTGGATGAACTCCAGGAGTTGGTGATGGACAGGGAGGTCTGGCGTGCTATGATTCATGGGGTTGCAAAGAGTCGGACACGACTGAGTGACTGAACTGAACTGAACAAATAAGATGTGATTTTAAATAATAACACCATCACGTCCTATTCTATTTTGTTATTTCCACACCTCAGTCAACCTAGAAGCACATATCTCTGGAAACAGTCCAACTGGAGATGACCTTCTTCCTGACAACAGCATCATCACGTGCCAAGTCTCCCATCCTTGGAAAGCCCTCCTTCCTAATGTCCTTGCTGCTTTTTTTCTTCCTTCCTATTCCCTGTTGTCACTCTGGTTCATACAATCACAGCCCCATACCTGGACCATCCCAGCAGGACCTCCGTGGCTTCATGTTCAAAGCTCCCTTCCTTTGCTCACCCACTTTCTGCCTTTTCCTTTCTAACCACCACTTCTCTCCCCAAATCTTACCAGTCAAACTTTTCAAAGATCAACCACACTGGTTTTCCTCCCATTAACTCCTCCTCTCTGTGCTCTGGTTCCTGCCACTATTTTCATTTTTTCTCAGGCCCCTTCATGTCTCCTTTTTCTCCTCCCACCTTTAAAAATGAGTGCCCCAGGCCCATCCTGTCTCTCCATTCTCCCCACCTCCCAGGCCCAGTTCATTCACACACACCAATAACTCCGAATTCCTGTCTCAGTCCAGACTGCTCCCTCCAGCTCCCAACTCACTTCCCACCTCAACGAGATGTCTCTATCTGGATGTCTCAGTGGTTTCTCACACTCAGGATTCTCAGCTGGATTCTGACCCTCCGCCTGTGCTCCCCAGGTCAGGAAAGGACACCTTATCATGAGCCAAATCATTCATATCACCCTTGACCTCCAGCCACTAATTAGAACAGGTTTTTCCTCCCAAGTAGCTCATGAATATATCCCCTGCTCTCTAAACCTGTGACTACTCAGCCTGTGGTGACTGGGAACAATCATCCCCTGGACTTGTACCACAGCCTCTTTGTGGGTTTTCTGCCTCCAGACCCACTCCAAAATGCCATTTTCCAAGTCTGCCATCCAACTGTTTCCTAACATGCAAAGCCTGACTGCATCAACCTTTTGCCTTCAAGTTTCTGAGGAGGAGCCATCATCCTCCATGTCCAGCAACATCCTCATCATTGCACATGATCCACATTCCATATTCACAGACCCGCATCCATGGAGACTCCTGTTGCTCCCCAGCGCTTTCTCTGTGCTGCTGCTCCCACATCGAGTGCCTTCCCCAGTCTTTTCCCAGAGGAGACTGGCAATAGCGTCAGGGAGTGCTTCCTGAAGAAGCACTGCACCCAGAGTCCTGGACATTCATCCCATGTTGGCACAAGCGAGACTCACCCTGAACAACAGTGATTTCAACAGACTCTTTGCATCAACTGTCTTGTTCTGAAAAAACATCTTTTATGGGCCCATTTTACTGCCATGTTTCTCAATTCCTCGGAGGCACACCATGTTTTCGGCCACTTCATATTCCTGCTGTCCATCTCAGCACCACATTTCATACATGGCAACTGGCCAGTAATTGCCCAGTGATGTAACCGGACAATATCTGCTATAAGATATTCTGAAACATGTCCTTCCACCTGTGCTGTCTGCAGCAGTCAGTCAATCTTATGACTATGATGCTGCTTGGACATCATATTTGTGAGAAACAAACAAACCAAAAAATATGTGTGTTTGGATTTGGATACAAGGCAAGGTTTAATGATTAATGTTCCACTCTCCAGCCCAATTCTCCATATATGTCAACTCATTTTATCCCCACGACAACCCTCTGAGGTAAGGTTACTGTTGCCATCTCTCAAAACAGGATGTTAAGGCAGAGATGGGTCCTGGAGTGGCTCATTAAGAGAAAATCTAGGATACAGAATCAGGTAGTCTGGCTTCAGGGCCTCTGGGTGCCCCAGTGGTCTAAGGGCATTTCAGACAGCATTCATAGCAATTACTAAACATTTACAGTGTTACAGTTTTTATGCTGAATTTCATTAGGTATAAAGCACTAACCCCACCACCCAAAAAAATAGCCTCATCTCAAAAGGACCACCATGAAAAATATGCAAAATTAAAGTTATGTTTAAATTCAATTTCTGCTAAATAGTTTAAATCAGAAGTTTTTCTCTTCCACATTTGATTTTTCTCTTCCAGTTTTATTGAGATATAACTGACCTATTATATAAATTTAAGGTTTAAAGTATAATTGACTTATATACATCATGGAATGATTATCACAATAAGTTTGGTGAACATCTAACATCTCATATAAATACAAAATTTAAGAATATAAAAAATTTTCCTTATCTTCTATACCTAATTGATCATAGTTAACAATAATATGAAGACAAAAATTTGATTGCACCCTTGAGTAGACTGTAAGAATAAGTTCGTCCACTATCAAGTTCACAACATGAAACTGCAGACAATGAACCATCAACTCTCACATGATTTTGACCTTTGGTACATGGTTTACTGGGCTTCCCAGGTGGCTCAGTGGTAAAGAATCTGCCTGCCAACGCAGGAGACAGAGGAGACGCAGTTTCATTTCCCTGGGTTGGGAAGATCCCTTGGAGGAAGGCATGGCAACCCCCTCCAGTATTCTTGCCTGGATAACCCCATGGACAAGGAGCCTGGTGGGCTACAGTCCATGGGGTCAAAAACAGTTGGACATGACTGAGCAACTGCAAATGCATGCACGCATATGGTTTACTAGAGCCCAAAGGTACTGATCTTTTTCAAAGAAGGATTTGATTGCAGTCATGGATGCATTGTATATATGTTTAAATGTATGATGTTTCCAAATTTCTAGAGCTCAGGCACCCAAAGCTTCACTTTGTAACCCATGTGTGACAAAGTATGAAGACTTTGCGAGGGGACTGAAATCAGAAAAACTGGAGCTGAAATCCCAGGCAGCCACTGACCTTGAAAAGCTTACACTCGAGAGAGGATGACAGATATATACCACAAAATTTCAATACAGTGTTGGGAGTGCTTTGACAGACGTAAACACATGATGTTATGAGAGTAGAAACAGAGGTGTTGGGGGCAGGAGGTATCGAGGAATGAGCTTTACAGAAAGGATGCCTGAGCCAAGTCTTAAAAGAGAAGTAGGAGCCTGCCAGGCAAAGAAAAGTGCTTATTAACTGCTGAGCAAGGAAGATCAGTTACACCATCCACATGGCTCCACAAGGAAAGCACACATCATCAATCGCTGTGAAACAGGCAAGAGAATCAATTCTGAAGAAGCGTGTTTCTGGTGCTTTTGATGAAAACTGTAGTAGAGATCTCAGGGGGAAAGATGAAAGATCAGAGAGACCTATAGGTTTAAGAACCTTGTCTCTCCACACCATCCATCCACTCAAACTATTTTTATTGGACAGAACTGAAAGAAACGTTGTTGGCAAATAAAATACCTACCAGAACATTCTGGACTGCTTCATGCTGCATACACACTCAAACTTTGACCTGTACAGCACAAATCCATATTCAAGTGGTTAAGGGGCCATATAAGATGAGCGCTTGTTATGAATGAAACTTTGGTGATTACATCAGCTATACTAACCCAGAACAGCTGACGACCATCGCCAGTATCATGTATTCAGCAATCAGCAACATCTTTGGTACAGATGTCTGGGAAACCATTGTGCAATTATGCCGTAATGATGACAGTAGAGAGCTTGGCTAGGGAATTCTCATTTCATGTCTTCTTTGAAAATGCATCTCTTAAAAGAGGGCAATAGACAATATATACTGTGTATCCTGTCACTCTTTTTGGCTTGAGCTGTGTTCCATTTGACTCTGCAGATCGTTGAACTTTCTGATCTTGGAGTTGGGATGGTATAAGCTAAAGGGTTTTGGCACACGCAAAACCCACTACATTTTTGAATGCTCAAGACAGTTTTACAATGTCTCAAGCTACATCTGAGCAAACCTGTTTCTTACTAATACTGTCAGCCTTTTTGAATGTTTTCTCTACAAAGGAGAAAGGGAGAAAAATATCGTTTGTTAGAAACCAAAACCCATCTCAGCTTCACACAGTTTAACCGGATGGTCTTTTCTGTATCTCACTTTTAGAAAAAAAAAATCGAGAATAGAAGACCATCGTTCATAGGAAAATAGGCAAAAAGTGACCTGGTGTCAGTGCAGACTTAAGTCTTCTCTCACATCTTTGTAACGGCAGCACTGTGTGATTCACTTTGTTTCATCAAATGTTCACCAAGCACTTACTGTAGGCTAAGGACTGTTCCCAATGAGAGTCAATGTTCAGAAATGTGAACCTCAAGCACAATAATATTTTCAATCATCAGAGAAAGTTTATCTCTATATAGAACTTAGTAAGGTTAGGAAAATGTTCAAAAGGATTTTCTTCAACAGGAAGGAAAGAAAAATGCATACATTGTCAGGCCTTAGTTAATCAGATAATTCCATTATAAGCCCCACCCTCTTACCTAACTTCCCTAACTCTTTTGGTAATTCTAGGACATTTTTTTATTTGAATAAGCAGCTGAGCGTGTGCTCAGTTGCTTCAGTTGTGTCCAGCTCTTTGTGACCCCATGGACTGTAGCCCATCAGGCTTCTCTGTCCATGGGGATTCTCCATGCATGAGTGCTGGAGTGGATTGCCATGCCTTCCTCCAAGGGATCTTCCCAACCCAGGGACCGAGCTCATTCTGCCTGAGTGTCCTGCATTGCAGGAGGATTATTTACCCACGGGGCATTTATTCAAATAAAAGGGTATTAGATTAAGCATAAGGTTTTTGTTTCTGGCCAAAATAAATGAATGCAAGACCACAGAAGAGTGGGGAAGAAGGATTTGCTATGAGTCAGATCATGAAAGGGATGCACCTTCACCAGGCTGTGTAAATTTAAACCCCAAGCACACTATTGCTTCCAGAAACTGCTTCCAACAGAAAATTTTATAGACATTTTAAAGTCTCATGGGTGAGTTCCTGAAAATATCACAGTTGGTCAAAAAACATATGTGTTTCAAGTCTTTCTAACTTGCTTTGGTGTTAGCTTATAAAAACTCATAGGTGTATATTGGACTCATTAAACTGAGGGACTCGTAAGCACCAGCTCGATCGGGGCAGGGTGCTGACAGGCCTTATACATTATGCAAGCTTCCCCACAGCATTCTGCCAACATGCTTGCATTTTAATCCAAAACATTCCTGGCTTGTCGAAGACTAGGCCTCCCTGGAACACATAAAACCAATCATGCCACCTCATGCAGAGGTTCTCTGATGTGGACAGATTTCCACTGGAGACTGGAAGGAACCCACGACCACATTTTCACATGTTACTTCATATCAATTCAAAATCCTCTCTCCAGAGCTAAGGTAACACTAAAACAGTAACACAAGGAAAGTAGGGAGAAGAAGAAGATGGAACC
The DNA here is from genome assembly GCA_006408695.1 of Aepyceros melampus. NCBI lineage: Eukaryota > Metazoa > Chordata > Mammalia > Artiodactyla > Bovidae > Aepyceros > Aepyceros melampus. Next base: position 215,314 of record SJXQ01007996.1, on the reverse strand, counting down.
CAAAGCATGCTGGCTTGACAATTGTCAAGCCCCAGGTTCATTTATCACTGAATAAAGGCAGTGAATATTCCTAACTCAGCTACAGACACTTCATCTGAGAACCCACTAGAGATGAACATGTGTTTGTATGTGTTTGCACATGCGTGCTAAGTAAGTCATTTCAGTCATGTCTGACTCTTAGCGACCCTATGGACTGTAATGTGCCAGGCTCCTCTGTCCATGGGATTTCCCAGGCAAGAATTCTGGAGTGGGTTGCCATGCCCTCCTCCAGGGGATCTTCCCAGCCCAGGGACTGAACCTTGTCTTTTCTGTCTTCTGCATTGGAGGTGGGTTCTTTACCACTAGCGCTACCTGGGAAGCCTCTGTGTGTGTGTGTGTGTGTGTGTGTGTGTACACAATTTTGTAGAGTCTCCCAGGGCTGTCAGGATCACATTGAAGTTGAGCAGGAAAAAAAAAAAAAAAAGATGCTTTCAAATCTCTAAATTTTCTAAAGGGGTCAGGGAGAAAACTCACATAAAATACTTTATAATTTCATGTTGACAAATTAGCATGTCAAGACAATTAGCCTCTTTGTAGCAAGATGGTGGGCAGATGCATAGAAGACTCATGACTCTGATTGTTCTACAAAAGTCAGTAAGGTTGAGTCTCTAACAGAGCTAGTATGTGAAAGAAGGAAGAGATAAGAACTGGAAATCTGAGGGAAAAGAGCCAGGGAGCAAAAAACAAAGGGAAGCATACAGAACTGTGGTTGAAAATAGTATGAGAAACTTTTGCTCTACAATGTGTGTGGAAGCAAGACACTCATGAAGAGTGGACTATGAACCACAAATAAGGGGGTTATGACAACCTGAACAGTGGAAAGCTGGTGGGGAGGAAAATTCTTCATGATGGAATGTGAGGTTCTACAAACCTCATGAGAAGTTCAGAGAAGGGCCAGAAGAGCTCTGAATTCAGCAGATGACCCTGAAGAGTGAGTGTTTAAGTGAAAAAAAAAAAAAAAGTGATGTGCTTCCTTCAATTAAAAATAAAAGGTAGAAATGCTACAAAAATTTGAGATCAGTCTAATATCTAGAAGATGTTCAAAGGATATTCACTAGCTGCCATATATCTGAGCACGTGGTCATTCACACCACCTGATTATCTGTAGTTAACATAGTTCGGTCTATGGGTTAGGTGCGCCTAAGATAGATGACTAGTAGAAGTGTATGTAAAATGTCCAGGCAACTCAGAGGGAGGACTATACTATACCAGGTCCATTTAGTTTTTCTTCATAAACGATTGATGTTAAAAATGAAAAAAATAAAAGCAACAGTCCACAGAATCGATTTCTCCAAATCTGCCATTCTTATCGATAGATGAAGCATGTGTGGCCTAGATTATATTTCTCATGTGTGAGTACACAATCAACTTGAGAGCTAAACACCAAATTTGGTAACGCTCAGCATCAATTTAAGGGATGCCATTGAGGGAAGTAGTTGGCACTCACTGATGGCTTTATCAGCAGCTTAAGTGACAGGATGCAGCACAATATCACTGGAATCTTTAACAACCAATTGAAATAAAGGGGACATAAAAAAAACTTGGTGATCTCAATGTATCATGCTAAAACTAAATATAGGAAGTCACTTTCATACAAACCTTCAAGTTGCAGACTTTCAAAGATGCCAACATGCATGCCAGCCCCTATATGTCAGTTGTTGTAATGTTCTACTGTATTTTCAAGATACTGTACTATAAGATTTAAAATCTTTCCTCTATTTTCTGTTTGTTTTTATGTACATATTATTTATGTGAAAAGTACTATAAACCTATTACAGTACACTATTATATAGCTGATCCAGTTAGCTGGGTAGCTAGGCTAACTTTTTTGGACTTACAAATAAACTGGACTTAAGAATGCACTCTCGGAATGTAGCTCTTTCTTATGTAGGGGACTTACTGTAATGTTTTCTAGGAATGCTTATGGATTGAAAGCAAACACACAATTGGGTTAGGCAAAGATTACTTACATATAACACCAAGGCACAGTTTGCAGTTTTTTAATTTTAAAAATTAAATTGGATAAATTTCATCAAAATTTTAAAAATTTCTGTTCTTCAAAAGAGAACATTAAGAGAATGAAAAGTAAGCTATAGATTGACAGAAAACATCTGTAAGCCATATATCTGATATAAATTTGTATTTGGAATATATGAAGAACTCTCAAAAGAACTCAATAATAAGGAAAGAAGCCAGTTTTTTTTTAATGGACAAAAGATATGAACAGATACTTAACCACAATGAGATGCCACTATACACCTAGTAGAATGTCTAAAATTGAAAAGATTGAATGTAACAGGTGTTACAAGGATATGGGTGAACTGGAGCCTTCACACACTGCTGAGGGGGGAATACAAAATGCTGTATCCATTTTAGAAGATAGTTTGGCAACATCTTTAAAAATTAAACTTACATTTACCATGTGATCCAGTCATTCTGGTTCCTAAGTATTTATCCAAGAAAAATAAAAGCATACATCCAGACAAAGATTGGTATACTAATGTTTCCAGCAGCTTTATTTGCAGTGGCCAAACTGGAAACAACCCAACTGTCCATTGCCAGGATAAAGAAACCGTGGCATATCCATACAATGAAATACTACTCAGAAATAAAAAGGAATGAACTGTTAATACACACATGGAATGAACTGCATGGATGAATTACAACACTCATGAATGAATAATAATGCAGAGTGAAAGGAGCAAAAAATAAATATAGATTGAATAATTCTATTTATACAAAAATATAAAAAATGCAAGCTAATCTAAAAATGACAGAGGGCAGCTTGGTAATGACTGCCTGGGGATTTGAGAGATGGGAGCCATGGAGCATGAGGAAGGAAGGCAAAGGTGGCAGGAGGGAGGAATTACAAAAGGGCAGAAGGAAGCTTTCAGGAGTGGGGAATGGGTTCCTTATCTTGATTGTCTTGACGGTTTCACTGTGATATACATGTGTTGAAACATAAAACTGTACATATTTGATATACAAAATTTATTATATGTTGGTTATACTCCAATAAAACTGTAAACACACACACATAAAATAAAAGTTAAGGAGAAAATTCCAGTGAAGAAAGAAGGGAACTGTCGTGATAATGGATAACTCTGTGTATCTATCCATCATCTTTATAATATTAATGTCAGAAAAGCTACATGGTATTGTAGTGCAAGAGCTGGCAGATAATCTTTTTATTGTACTGGTCATATCCTTATTGAAGAACAGAGGCTGATCTGGGGTTCTTATTTGAAAAGTGATGGAATGAAATGCAAGAGGAAACGTATTCTCTGCATATGTAATTGGCTGGACTAAGAAGCAGAAGCATGGAATATTTAAATTTTCTAAATGATGGCTACTAGTTTCACCCTGTTAAAATCCCCTTTCCGCTGAGTAGCCAGCTTCCTTAAGAAGATGTCAGTTCTGATTCCATTATTTTACCGTCATGTTTGGCTATTAAAACCGCCTCATGTCCTGCGTAAACTTTCTGTTCTCTCCAGCTCTTGCTGCTCGGGTTTGCTCACCCACTCTTTACTCCCCTCCCTTTCTCCTCCGTTTCCACCCCTCTGGCATGTGCTCACTACAAAAGCTGGGGGATGTGGGTGGGACTTCACATTCCTGGTTTCAGTGACCGTAAGTCGTAGATGGCCAGTCGTATACTGTCCCTTTCCCGCTCTTTGTCACTGCTTCTGTCCCCATGGCAGGCACCCAAATGCCACTGTCTCATGGGGCACATTTGTTGAGCTTCAGAGGGCACTCAGTGACCTCTCCCTGCCAAGTGCCCTCCCAGAGAAGGAATCTGCTGAGGCTCTGAGGCTCTGTCTCTTGCTCCCTGCCCTCATCCACCAAAATGGGTGACCCAGTCCATATCCTTTTGTGGCCTAAATACCCTCAGCCCAAAAGACTCACATAGGCTCCTACCAAGATGATGTCTACTTCAGCCCAGGCTCCATCTGAAGTCTGCATCTGACCCCAGGGAACTCCCATATCTCCTTGTCAAGTTCAACCATGAGAAGGCACACTGACTCCACCCCAACCCAGAGCTTGTCCACACTTCTGCCATCTCTCCCCTGCTCCATTTCCTCACAAGCAATGGAACACATTCTGGGGGTTTGGGGTTTAGGAGCCTGCCAACATTCAGAGAAGAGACTGTCATCCATTCCTCAATGTGGAGAGAAGAACAGTCTGAGCACTCAGTCTCACAGGCACTTGAAGGAACAAATCAAATGCTCTCTCTTCCACAAGGCAAAGAAAGGGGGAAGATACCATGTGGCAAATTCTGTATTCCCCCAAAATCGACTCCTTTCCCAATCACCAGATTATACTTTTTCTCTTTGTAATAGTATTTTTAAAAAATCTTGACCCTATTTATTTATTCCTTTTTGGCCATGTGATATGTGGGATGTTAGTTCCCTGATCAGGGATTGAACTCATGTCCTCTGCAGTGGAAGCGTGGAGTCTTAAGCACTGGACTTCCAGGGAAATCCCTGCTTACACTTTTTCTTGATAAATAACTCGAAACTGTTGAGCCTCTCTCAGTGGGGTAGGATGAAAGAAACTCAGTTCAGAAGTGAGCCCTCTTGGGAACTGGCCTTATAGAATTTAGTGAATGTTTCCAAAGGAGGGGCTCCATTGTAAGCCCTGAGCTACTGCTGGATGGCTTCCAGGGAAGAAGACCTCCATCAGTCCCTACACATGTGAAAGTGAAAGTTGCTCAGTCTTGTTCAACTCTTTGTGACCCCATGGACTGTATAATCCACAGAATTCTCTAGGCCAGAATATTGGAGTGGGTAGCCTTTCCCTTCTCCAGGGGATCTTCCCAACCCAGGGATCATACCCAGGTCTCCCACATTGCAGGCAGATTCTTTACCAGCTGATCCATAAGGGAAGCTCAAGAATACTGGAGTAGGTAGCCTATCCCTTCTCCAGCAGATCTTCCCAAGCCAGGAATCGAACCAGGGTCCCCCTGCATTGCAGGCAGATTCTTTACCAACTTATCAAGGAAGCATATGAAATCTACTTCCCACAGAGCCCTCTGCTGGGTGCTGCAAAGAATACCAGAATGAATGGGAATACAATCTCAAAGGAGATATTCAACAAGTAGCTGAACAACCCTAATGGTAAAATAGAACCAATTCCATAAAGTGAAGTCACTCAGTCATGTCCGACTCTTTGTGACCCCATGGACTGTAGCCCACCAGGATCCTCCATGGAATTTTCTAGGCAAGAGTACTGGAGTGGGTTGTCATTTAATTCCATAAAGGAGCCACAAATAAACGTTAAGGGTAAATTGTCCTTCACCAAGCACTGCTCAGGAATTCTTTTCCTACACTTGAAATGGAGGAAGAGGTTCCACCAGCTATGGTATTACAAAGACCTCGCCTTTGTTCTAAGCCTTGAAGACAATGAAGAGTTTGAACTTGCAGACGTAGGTGGGGAGGCAATTAGAGGTGAGGAAATTTTTTGAAGACAATAAATCATAAGAGGTAACTTACTAACTATCTTTAAATACAATGTTTCTTAACTTCTCTGATTATAGGAATCACTAGGGATGCTTGTTAAAATACAGATTCCTAGCTCCACCCTAGACCTCTTGGACCAGATCCAGAGAAGAACACTAATTTGAATTTTTAACATGCATCTCCTGGGTAATTCTTATGATGAAGCAAATTTGGGAAATACTAATGAAGGATCTGAAGTCTACTTTGAGTAAGAAATAAAAGTTACCTGTCCCATTGAACAAAATTTTGAACAAAGAACAACAGCAAAAAAAATGAGCTCTCATTTTTGTAAAAGTTTGGTTTGGGATAAGGGAGATTCTAATTAAAGACATCTAAATATTGCAGTAGGCTTTTATGAGAGTTGGAATCCCCATCTCTGAAAACCTTTATTAAATGAAGAAAATCATTATTTGCCCTAGAAGGGCTGGCTCTGGGAAGCAGCCAGAGGTTTGAATTATTCAGGGATCATTTGGGGAGTTGTGAGAAACCAAAACTCATCTAAGAAACATGAGCGTACAGGGAAACTCAAGGAGGCCAAATAAAGATACAGAGCTGGGAGTTAGGAAAACTGGAAAGATACCAGGAACCTTTCCCCTCCCACTCTTTGAGACCAAGTATTTCCTTATTCCTGTGTGTCTCTGCACACATATTTAATTCTCTTCTATCCTATGGCCAGCTTATCAATGTAATTATCCACTAATCAATAGTAACTTCATCCTCCAATTCAAGGTGACTCCCCAGATACTCAGAGTGAACTGACACAGTCTCCATGACCACATTCCTCCAGGTGATAAAATCTGATTGGCCCATCTTGAGTCACATGCCCATGTGTGATCCAATCAGTTGTGGTTACAGGTACTCCTTTTTGACACTCTCAGAGTGTAGTTGAGAGAAATGAGAAATTCTCACAAGTTAGGTAAAAATGGATCTTCCATTGCCTTAATTTTATATTTTACTCCAAAACAATAATGTTCTTACTTGAAAACCTTATTCTTTTAAGAATTGTCCCTCTTGACTTCATTTTGAGATATGAAAGACCCCCCTACTGAAATGCCAAGAATAAATACTTACAAACAATGAGTAATCTGGTCTGGTTTCAGAGTCTTCTAGATAATCTGAGTTCTTATCTAAGAAATTCTATGTCCACAAACTCAATATAAGAAGCATGTTGCTGGAATTTCTCAAACTTTTATGCTGATTAATCGCTGTCATTTTAAGGTCCATGTGCTTCAAGATAAATTTCAATGTGTTTCTGATTAAATTTCACTTAGCTCATCTAAACTTTGACTAAGTTATCTGAAGTTCAGACAGTTTTTCTTAAAAGTTGCCACAGACTCATTCCCTATGAGCAAGGAGACTGACTTTCATCCTAGGTACATAGAATTGAACTGTGGTATTGGAGAAGACACTTGAGAGTCTCTTGGACTGCAAGAAGATCCAACCAGCCCATCCTAAAGGAGATCAGTCCTGAGTGTTCATTGGAAGGCCTCATGCTGAAGCTGAAACTCCAATACTTTGGCCACCTCATGTAAAGAGTTGACTCATTGGAAAAGACCCTGATGCTGTGAGGGATTGGGGACAGGAAGAGAAGGGGACAACAGAGGATGAGATGGCTGGATGGCATCACCGACTCAATGGACATGAGCTTGAGTGAACTTTGGGAGTTGGTGATGGACAGGGAGGCCTGGTGTGCTGTGATTCATGGGGTCACAAAGAGTCAGACACGACTGAGTGACTGAACTGAACTGAACATAGAATTGAACCCATAGTGCCTCAGCTTGAATGTAGTTGGTCAACCTGACCTCCAAGTGATTCAACACTAAGCTTATTCACATTAGGTTTCCCATGGTTTGGGGCTTCCTTAGTGGCTCAGCAATAAAGAATCTGCCTGCCAAGCAGGAGACCCAGGTTTGATTCCTGACCAGGAAGATCCCCTAGAGAAGGAAATGGCAACCCACTCCAGTATTCTTGCCTGGGAAATCCCATGGACAGAGAAGCCTGGCAGGCTACAGTCCATGTAGTCACAAAAGAGTCGGACACAACTTAGTGACTACGTAAAGTGACTTCCCTTGGTTTTAGGAGGAAAATGGCTCCCTCCTCTATAGCTAAGAGATGTGGAAGAAAAAAAAAAGACCACCAACTTGAGATATAATTCTATCTAGAAGTTCTTGCAGCATTAAGGCAGGAGCTGGTTAAGGGGGTAATTCTAAGTCTTGTGTCACAGTGCATTCAAAGTCCACAGTACTCTAAGAGTTCACTCTTGTTCCTTTTCCTCTGCCTCTAAGGGGTTCCAGTTTAGTCCTCTGCTGCTGCTCCTGCTGCTGCTGCTGCTAAGTCGCTTCAGTCGTGTCCGACTCTGTGCGACCCCATAGACGGCAGCCCACCAGGCGCCGCCGTCCCTGGGATTCTCCAGGCAAGAACACTGGAGTGGGTTGCCATTTCCTTCTCCAGTGCATGAAAGTGAAAAGTGAAAGTGAAGTCTCTCCGTCGTATGCGACTCGTAGCGACTCCATGGACTACAGCCTCCCAGGCTCCTCCATCCATGGGATTTTCCAGGCAAGAGTACTGGAGTAGGGTGCCATTGCCTTCTCTGAGTATAGTCCTCTACTTGTCTTCTATTCATTCTCTCCATCCTCCTCTTCAGCCTCCTCCCAGTCGTGTTCTCCTCCAAATGAAGCACTCTCATTCCAGAATATAAATTACCATTGCCCAGCGACAGCAGGATTTGTAGGGTTCTACTTTTACAAACAGGCTCACTTTAGCATCGCCCATTACATTGAGGCTCCAACAGAGAACAAGGCAAGAGGAAAACTACTTCCTTTATTAAAATATTCCACTGAGGAAACCAGCCAAGGAAATTGAGTAGAAGAACAGAAGCAAAGGAGAGGTTCAGTTGTTTGTTTGTTTTCATGCACTTGCACTCTGACCCACAAGGGTTTGAAAGCTAACACATCATCCTTCTCAAGTTGCCAGTTCCAGAGATTCTACCAATTTTCCAGAGTTCCCTTCACTTGCAATCAGGGATAACCCTGAACACAGACACATTGACTCTTAAAAAGAGCTCTTAAAAAGAATGCATTTGCCACTATGAAAATGAGGCAAATTAGGAGATACTATGAATATATAAATTTCTGGGAGAAAGATAAGGAGATGAGTTAAATAGTAGCTGTCTCTAGTCTGAGGACTTTGGATGGAATGTGGAGAATGAGCCTCTCTGGGATGCCATAGAAAAAGAGGCAGGCATCCGAACAGAAATATCACATCTCTAGAGGGAGGTTTAAGAGGGAGGGGACAGCTGGCTCCTTCATGTTGATGTTTGGAAGAAGCCAACACAATACTATAAAGCAATTATCCTTCAATTAATTAATTAAAAAGAAATATTACATCTCTAAAAGTGAAACAAATTATGCACTCTTTTTGTTAATTTAAGTGTAGTTAATTTACAATGTTGTGTTAATTTCTGCTGTACAGCCAAGTGACTCTGCTGCTGCTGCTAAGTCACTTCAGTCATGTCCGACTCTGTGCAACCCCATAGACGGCAGCCCACCAGGCTCCCCCATCTCTGGGATTCTCCAGGCAAGAACACTGGAGTGGGTTGCCATTTCCTTCTCCAATGCATGAAAGCGAAAGGTGAAAGTGAAGTCACTCAGTCATGTCCGACTTAGCAACCCCATGGACTGCAGCCTACCAGGCTCCTCCATCCATGGGATTTTCCAGGCAAGAGTACTGGAGTGGGGTGCCATTGCCTTCTCCACAGCCAAGTGACTCAGTTATACATAAACATACAGTCTTTTTTGTACTCTTTTCCATTATGGTTCATCCCAGGTCATTGAATATAGTTCCCTGTGCTATAAAGTAGGACTTTGTTCATCCATTCTATATGTAAAAGTTTGCATCTATTAACCCCAAACTCCTAATCCTTCCCTCCCCCTCCCCCATTGACAACCACCAGTCTCTATCTATGCTGTGAGTTTATTTCTGTTTCAACTATTTTTGGTTTTCTCCATAAGATATGTCCATTTCTGTTGTATCTGAGATTCCACATATAAGTGATATATGGTATTTGTCTTTGACTGACTTAGTATGATAATCTCTAAGTCCATCCATGCTGCCATAAATGGCATTATTTCATTCACTTTATGGTTGAGTAGTATTCCATTGTGTGTATTTATATACATGCACATACCACACACATTCCAACATATATATACATATATATATATGTATGCACACTACATCTTCATCCATCCATCTATTGATGGACATTTAGGTTGCTTCCATGTCTTAGCTGTTGTAAATAGTGCTGCTATGAATGAAGGGGCATATGTATCTTTTTGCATTATAGTTTTGCCCTGATATACTCCCAGGAGTGGGGTTGCTGGATCATATGGTAATTCTATTTTTAGTTTCCTAAGGAACCCTCATACTATTTTCCATAGTGGTTGCACCAATTTACATTTCCATTGACAGTGCAAGAGAGTTCCCTTTTCTCCACACCCTCTCCAGCATTTGTTATTTGTGGAGTTTTTAATAATGGCCATTGAATGGATTGAGGTGGCACTTCATTGTGGTTTTGATATGTATTTCTCTAATAACCAGTGACGTTGAGCATCTTTTCATATGCCTATTGAGATCTGTGTTTCTTGTCTAAATAAAGGTCTATTTAGGTCTTCTGCCCATTTTTCAATTGGGTATTTGTTTTGTTATTGTTGAGTTGTATGAACTGTTTGTATATTTTGGAAATTAAGCCCTTATCAGTCGCATCATTTGAAAACATTTTCTCCCATTCCTTGTCTTTTTGTTTTGTTTAGGGTTTTCTTTGCTATACATACTCCTTCTTTTAACTGAGGTGAAATTCACATAACATACAATCAACCATATAACATGTACAGTTCTGTGGCATTTAGTACATTCAAAATGCGATGCAACCACCATCTCTCTCTACTTTCAAAATGTTTTCATTACCCTAAACACCCATGCCATTCTCCCTCCCCCATCTGCTTTCTGACTCTATAGATCTGTCTATTCTGGATTTATCATATAAAAAGATTCATCCAATATGTGACTTTTTGTGTCTGGCCCCTTTCACTTGGCATAATGCTTTTGAGGTTCATTCAAATTGGACTGTGTCTCAGATCTTTAATCCTTTTTATGCCTGAATAACATTTCATCTTACATAAATATTGCCTTTTGTTCATCTATTCCTCCACTGATGGATACCTGGGTTTTGTGGGTTTTGTTTTTTTTTTTTACCTTTTGGCTAACATAAACATTCACGTACAAGAATCTGAGAAATGAAATCACCTGTTTTTGCAACCCTCATATGAAGTGGGAAAACATGGTTAAGGTAGCATTTCAGCACCCATTCCTCTACAAGTTTCAAGGTGTGCAGAAGTACTAACTTGAAAGATTGTATTAGTCACTCAGTCATGTTCAACTCTTTGCGACCCCATGGACTGTAGCCCACCAGGTCCCTCTGACCATGGAATTCTCTAGGCAAGAATACTGAAGTGGGTTGCCATTCCCTTCTCCAGGGAATCTTCCTAAATCCAGGGATCGAACCCAGATCTCCTGCACTGCAGGCAGATTCTTTACTGACTAAGCCACCAGGGAAGCAACTTGAAAGATGACCCACACCCAATAAAACAGAAACTCTGAATGTTTTCTTAGCCACACATCAAACTGGAAAACTCCTGAGGCTTCCAGTGGTGTCCAAACACGCCTAACAGGCATTTTAGGTTCTCCACTCAGACAAAATCAATAAGATTGAAACTGATCACACTTTACCAAGAATAAAGAAATGTTGTGACCAACTTTAGAATGTCTGAATAGGGGTGTTTGCAATGATTAGTGAATTAACATTAACGAGAAGTGAGTTCTTATGATCGTGTGCCTAGAGATAGACATGAGTATAGGAAGAGGAATTCAGAACTATTGTCTCCTTTCTTTTCCATGAAGCTTTTTTTTTGTTTTTAAGAACTGCACAGCTGCAGATATTGTGTGAATACCTGGGACTGTCAAACCACCATCTGACTTTGTGAAGAATTCTTCTGAGGTGGATTTTATTGTTTTCAGCTGGAGAATCCATCCCATCCCACCCACCCCCAACTCACCAGCACAAAACCACATGCCCACCAAGTCCTGCCCCTCTCCTCTGCCCTGAAGTGATCAGAAAGCAGGAGTCCACCAGGAGGGAAGCACCATGAGGAGATAAGGTCCGACAGCACAAGCAGCCCAGTGAAGATCACCTTTGCTACGGGCCTGTGTCCCTTTACGGAGTCTCTATTTTCTTTCTCTTTTTGGCAGGCAGTGCTCTTGATTTTCTAAATGTTCAGAAGAAGAATGTGGAGTCACATTTTTCTGTGGTCTTTCTTTCTTTTCTAAGACTTTCTGGAGCTTCAGTGGCACTTGTGTGTTCTGTTTAGACATGCACCGTGGAGATATATCGCTGGCACCAAATAAATAAAGAGTTTAGGGAAAGGGGTGGGCTGGAGGCTGCTGGGAAGGAAGCCGACATCTGCTCCTGGTCACAGCATTCAATTCAGCCCACCTCGAAGTGCCCCCCGCCCCCACTCGATGTGTATGCTCTGATGTTCACAGAGCAGCTCTGCCTCCCCTCAAGTCACCACGTAAACGCAGGGATCCAACAAAGTGTTGAAAAAGCAATGTGGAGGACCTCCTTCAGACACACACTGTGAACAGAAGCAGCAATCAATTCCGTTCTCTTTGCACAGAAACCAAATGTAAGCCTTTGCCAATTCTCTGGTTTTGAGGACAAGCTTTGAGGAAGACCATGCAGGATAATATTTCTCATCTTGGAGATAAATTCTAAATTTTTCCAGACCCATCATGAAGGAAAGTTCTTAAAGACAAACAAATCCATCTAAGTAATCTTTATGTTAGGAACCTGGTGACAAGTTCCTCACCATTAAAATGCACTCATTTTAAAAACCTATAGAAGGAGAAGGGATACTTCTACAGACTCCTCAGAAAGAAAGGTAGGAGAGAAGAGAGAGAGAAAGAGAATTTTGATAGGGAATCAGTCAGATGTGTCTGAGAGTTCGAGTTCAAGGAGACCTCAAAATCAGTAACTTATGGTCACAGGGCTAAGTGGGGGGCAGACGCGGGGGGATAAACTGGGAGGTTGGGATTGACATACACACACTTCTATATATAAAATAGATAAGAAATAAGGACCTACTGGGAGCTCTAGTCAATATTCTGTGATGGGAAAATAATCTAAAAAAGAGTGAATATATGTACATATGTAACCGATTCACTGTGCTGTACACCTGAAACTAACGCAACATTGTAAATCCACTATACTCCAGTAAGTGTTTTTAACTAAAAAAGGGGCTCAAGATAAATATGACTTAGTTCAGTGTACTCAGTTTTTAAAAAGGACATTCATACTGAAATACTAAACACAGAAATTTGCTAGAGTCTCTGACTTTTAACTATGGTAAACATACACACACATAGCACAAAATTTACCATTTTAACCATTTTTTAAGTCTACAGTGTAATAGTGTTGACTATACATTTTGTGCAACAGCTCTCTAGAACATCTTCATTGTGCAAAACTAAAACTCTACACTCATTAAGACTCCTTTGGCCCTCTCCTCTCAGTCCCTGGGAGCCACCATCCTACATTTAGTTTCTAAGAGTTTAGAGACCTTGAGTTTTAAAACTGCTGCTTTAAACCCAGCCCCATCCCCAGGAGAGCACGATATCAATATTGCTATCATGTATACAGTGAATTAATGCAGGGCAAGGAAGCCACCGAGCTGCCCAACACCAATGGCAGTGGCAGCAAAACTCACGGTAAGAAGTCTGGACTGTGGTGACCGCTCGTCTAGGTTTGTGTCTCACCTCTGGCTTGAAGCCCTAGGCAGGTCCTCAGATGTCTCTGCCTCTGATTCCATAAGAATAAAATGAGTGCGGTGCTGGTTACTACCTCAAAGCGCTGTGATGAAGACAAAATAAGTTAATACATCAAATGAACTTAGTGACCAATAACAAGAAGCTCAAAAAGAAAAAAAAAAATGCCAGAAGTATGATTACTAACCGACCCACAATCTGTTCTTTGGTCTTCTTTCTCACTCTTCCCACCACTCTATCCTTCCTTTCTTTCTCTAACACCTTTATTTTATTCCCTTTTCTCCTTTATCAGTTCAGTTCAGTCACTCTAGTCATGTCCAACTCTTTGCGACCCCATGGACTGCAGCACGCCAGGCCTCCCTGTCCATCACCAACTCCCAGAGTTTACTCAAACTCATGTCCGCTGAGTCGGTGATGCCATCTTATCCTCTGTCATCCCCTTCTCCTCCTGCCTTCAATCTTTCCCAGCATCAGAGTCTTTTCAAATGGGCCAGCTCTTCACATCAGGTGGCCAAAGTACTGGAGTTTCAACTTTCGCATCAGTTTTTCCAATGAATATTCAGGGCTGATCTCTTTTAGGATGGACTGGTTGGCTCTTCTTGCAGTCCAAGGGATTCTCAAGAATCTCCAACACTACAGTTCAAAAGCATCAATTCTTTGCTGCTCAGCTTTCTTTATAGTCCAACTCTCACATCCATACATGACTACTGGAAAACCATAGCCTTGACTAGACAGACATTTGTTGGCAAAGTAATGTCTCTGCTTTTTAACGTGCTATCTAAGTTGGTCATAACTTTCCTTCCAAGTAGTAAGCATCTTTTAATTTCATGGCTGCAGTCACCATCTGCAGTGATTTTGGAGCCCTCCAAAATAAAGTATCTCACTGTTTCCATTGTTTCCCCATCTATGTGCCATGAAGTGATGGGATCAGATGCCATGATCTTCGTTTTCTGAATGTTGTTTTAAGCCAACTTTTTCACTCTTCTCTTTCACTTTCATCAAGAGGCTTTTAGTTCATTTTTTCTTTCTGCCATAAGGGTGGTGTCATCTGCATATCCGAGGTTATTGATATATCTCCCAGAAATCTTGACTCCAGCTTGTGCTTCATCCAGTCCAGCATTTCTCATGACATACTCTGCATATAAGTTAAATAAGCAGGGTGACAATATACAGCCTTGACATACTCCTTTCCCAAATGAAACCAGTCGGTTGTTCCATATTCTGTTCTAACTGTTGCTTCTTGACCTGTATACAGATTTCTCAGGAGGCAGATCAGGTGGTCTGATAGTCCCATCTCTTTAAGAATTTTCTAGTTTTTTTGTGATCCACACAGTCAAAGGTTTTGGCATAGTCAATAAAGGAGAAGCAGATGTTTTTTCTGGAATTCTCTTGCTTTTTCGATGATCCAGTGGATTTTGGCAATTTGATCTCTGGTTCCCCTGCCTTTTCTAAATTCAGCTTGAACATCTGAAAGTTCATGGCTCACATGCTGTTGAAGCCTGGCTTGGAGAATTTTGAGTATTACCTTCTTCCTACAACACAAGAGAAGACTACACAGGGACATCACCAGATGGTCAACACTGAAATCAGATTGATTATATTCTCTCCAGCCACAGATGGAGAAGCTCTATACAGCCAGCAAAAACAAGAGCAGGAGCTGACTGTGGCTCAGATCATGAACTCATTGCTAAATTCAGACTTAAATTGAAGAAAGTAGGGAAAACCAGTAGACCATTCAGGTATGACCTAAATCAAATCCCTTATGATTATACAGTGGAAGTGACAAATAGATTAAAGGAATTAGATCTGATAGACAGAGTGCCTGAAGAACTATGGACAGAGGTTCATGACATTGTACAGGAGGCAGGGATTAAGACCATTCCCATGAAAAAGAAATACAAAAAGGCATAATGGTTGTCTGAGGAGGTCTTACAAATAGCTATGAAGAAAACAGAATGAAAGGCAAAGAAGAAAAGGAAAGATATACCTATCTGAATGCAGAGTTCCAAAGAATATCAAGGAGAGTTAAGAAAGCCTTCCTCAGGAATCAACGCAAAGAAATAGAGGAAAACAATAAAATGGGAAAGACTAGAGATCTCTTCAAGAAAATTAGAGATACCAAGGGAACTTTTCATGCAAAGATGGGCACAATAAAGGACAGAAATGGCATGGGCCTAACAGAAGCAGAAGATATTAAGAAGAGGTGGAACTCATGACACCCGGGCAGATTCATGTCAATGTATGGCAAAACCAATACAGTATTGTAAAGTAAAATAAATAAATAAATAATAATTTTAAAAAAAGAAGTGGAAAGAAAATTATACAAAAAATATCTTCAAAGACCCAGATAATCATAATGGTGTGATCACTCACCTAGAGCCAGACATCCTGGAATGTGAGTCAAGTGGGCCTTAGGAAGCATCACTATGAAAAAGCTAGTGGAGGTGATGGAATTCCAGTTGAGCTGTTTCAAATCCTGAAAGATGATGCTGTGAAAGTACTGCCTTCAATATGCCAGCAAATTTGGAAAACGCAGCAGTGGCCACAGGACTGGAAAAGGTCAGTTTTCATTCCAATCCCAAAGAAAGATGATGCCAAAGAATGCTCAAACTACCACCCAATTGCACTCATCTCACACTCTAGCAAAGTAATGCTCAAAATTCTCCCTTATCAGATACTCCCTATGCCCCTACTCATTCTCCTGAGCAACACAATCTCATGTTTGGTAATTTGAGCAGACTCTCTGCCATATCATAATACTTCCTCTAAAATATCATTATTAGACCTTTATTACTTTATGTAATCATCCTTTTTAGTAAAAAGCCCTGAAAGAGGTAGTACACCAAATTATTAGCCTGCTTCCTAATCACTCTGGTACATCCTCTTGCAGTTATATCTGTCCCAAATTGTCTTATTTATTGTTTGATTACTATCCTCTCCAAATTCTGTAAAAGCAGGAGTTTACTGATCTTTTTTATCACCATGTCCCCAGCCCTTATGACAAGTCTGGCACGCAGTAGATGCTCATTGAAATAAACATTGGTCAAACCCTGAATGGCTGAACTATTTACTTTCCCCAAAAATATGCCATGCTGGCAACCCTCTCACCCTCTGAATATGCTATTTCCTCTGCCCAGATTCATTCCTCTGCAAGATTCAATCCAGATATTCAGTGACTGCCAACTATGTGTTCTGAGGCCTGCTCCGACCAGCTCTCCAGGGCTCAGCATAGGTGTTTACCTTCCACGGGGCCCTCTCTGATCCATCCAGGCAGGTCCCTGCTCCACTGCTGGCTCTCACAGTGCCCTGCCTGCTCCACCATCAGCTCAGCATTCCTGAAATTTTCAGAGGCCAGAACATCCCTCAGTAGCACAAAGCCTATGGTTTACATTGCTGTCTGAGCCACCAGGAAAGCCCAAGAATACTGGAGTGGGTAGGCTATCCCTTCTCCAGGGGATCTTCCCAACCCAGGGTCTCCTGCATTACTGGCGGGTTCTTTACCAGCTGAGCTACCAGGGAAGCCCATAAAATTGTCACTGGAGTCAATAATGATGAAACCAAGTTCCAAAGAGACTGTTGTGAAAGGAGAAAATCAATGGGGGAACTGCTAGATTTAATCACTGTTTCAATTGTCCCCTCCTCGACCATGATCTGGCCCTCAGCAAAGTTCTAACTGGCTCCAGGTTAGGCCTTGAGGATAATTTGAAAAGAGTCAGAATCTCTCCTACCACGTTCAAGAATATCCAAGGTCCAGTTGCATAAGTGTTAGGTTTATCATTCTGAGAACTCTTTTGCAGGGCAGGAGATCTCATATTTTTTTCCATTAATTATTTTTTATTAGATTATAATTACTTTACAATGTTGTGTTAATTTCTGCTGTACAGCAAGGTGAATCAGCTATGTGTGTATACATATCCCTTCCTTCTGGAACCTCCCTCCCACTCCCGACCCTACCCATCTAGGTCATCACCTGAGAACTTGAAGAGGGAAACTGTGTCTTCGTCAATCTCCCCAACTTTGCCCACTGCTAGAAAGTGTTAAAACCTCTACCATGTTTGTGAACTAAATGAATGCTTTTGAACTTCTAGCAGTTTAATTACTTTCCCCATGAAACTTTTTTAAAATCAGATATTGAAGCATTTCAAGGACATGGTTCCCCCATCTCAAGAACACAATGTTTAGAAATAAAAGTTTTTTTTACTTCTTCCTTCTGCAAGTTGAAACGGTGCATTTAAAACAGAAAATCCAGAAATAACACTGCTGAGGATGGAATTCCAGGCACTTCAGTCGACTCAGCTCTACCTCAAATTGAGACACAAGAGCTTGACAAGGGACCACCCGCACACTTGAGTTAGGCCTTGTCCTCTGTTCTCCACTGATGTTCTCTGGGCAAACTTGCTGTGGGTTAAAAAACTGAGTGTGTGACAGAGCTAGTGGCAGGTACAGGCCTAGGTAGGAAAACAAAACTTGCCATCCCAAACATCTTTTCAGCATGCAGGTTATTTTGAGCTGGAAACAATCAAGGCCCAAAGACTCAAGAAGAAATCTTGACCTTCCCCTCAACTGCCTGAAAGTATGTAGATAGAAGACATGTTCCAAGGAGGGAGCTGTCACTATTATAACTATGGTATGAACTAGATGTGTAGACAGGGAGGAACGTAGCAAAGTCTGCTTGTTAAAATTCTTCTCTATGTCCCATTGTCTCTGGCCCAGCAAACATTTGTTTAACAAACATTTGTTTTTCTATATCCATGTCATTTTCCTTTCTCCCCTTTGAGGTTTCAAACCACCTCCAATATCCTCTTTTGCTTTAGCTAAAGATGATATTTTTAATTTAACTTTTTTTTTTTAACTCTTGGCTGTGCCATAAAGCTTGTGGGATCTTAATTCCTCAACCAGGAATTGAACCCAAGTCTTTAGAAGTAGAAGCGTGGAGTCCCAACCAGTGGATCATCAGGGAATTCCTTGAAGACGGTATTTAAGGCGAGGGCTTTGGTCATTTTGGTGAGTTATTCAGTTTTCCCAGGTCTCTCTATTATATATATGTTATTAAACTTTTGTTTAATTTTCTTCTGTCAATCTGTCTCATGTCCATTTAATTCTTAGAGCAGCCAGAACAACCTAGAAGGAGAGAAGAAAATTTCTTCCTCCTGGACACCAACATCAATAGATTTAACCAGAGAGAATATGGAAAGGGTCTGGATCCTGGTTCTGAACTAGTCCCTTTGCCCTCCAACTCAGAGATAATCCAGTAAGTAGCTTTAAGCCTTATTTCTCAAGTAAGTCAGGCCCAAAAGACATTCTAAGAACCTCCATCTGTGGGAATGTGCCCTCAGCTACCCATGGGAAGAGGTAATAAAATGAAGTGAGATCAACATACTGAGTTTTATTTCTAGATAATATAGTCAAAACAGAAATAGTCTAAAGTTGACAATTTTCTCAACTGTAGCACAACAGTGATTTATATCTCTTGTAATCTTAACATTGCCTCCAAATGTGTGAAAGAGGGAACTGTTCCATTTCAAGAAATTATAATTTCTGATGTCAAAATAAGTTGGAGTCACTGTATCACTTCCAGACAATTAGGAACCTCACCCTGATATATGTCTGTACAACAAACCCTCCTGAAAAATACTCTGCTCCATTGCTGAAAGAGAACATGCACTGGGATCGTATGGGGACAAATTTAGACACGTTGGGCAACAAAATATGCAGACAGCTGCTTGGTATGCAATTAAAATACCACTGGTGGGAAACTGGCTCTGGCAGTGGTACGAGAAATAGACTTTTCCCTTCAGGAAACCAATTCCAGTTGACAGCCTCATTCAGCAAAATGAGATGAAGTTCTCAGCCTGGCTCCTGGGGAGGGAACCGCTTGACCCCCATTCAGCACCTGATCAGCCACTGACAGGCTGCACAGAGGGGAGTGAGAAATACTTCTAGAATGAACGCAGAGAGAGCTATACACACTGACACTCTGAGTTCACAGACAAGGCACGGCTGAGCGCCTCAAGGCAATGCTGGCGCACCCTTCTGGGAGTAAGTTGCAAAGAGCAGACCTTGAATCTGAAATCATGGGTGTCCCACTCAGTGTCCTGGAGGAGCCACATCTGAGCTGGAAGTCACCAAGCACACAAACACCTCCAGGAAAGTCTAGGAATTTCTAGGGAATGCAGCTGCCCTCTTCATGGCACTCCCCAAATTCCAAAATGGCAGTTAAGTTTTCCATCTCATGAAAAAAAAATCCACGAACAATAAATGCTGGAGAGGGTGTGGAGCAAAAGGAACCTTCCTACATGATTGTGAGAATGTAAATTGGTGCAGCAGCTATGGAAAATGGTATGGAAGTTCCTCAAAAAGACTAAAAGTAGAGTTACCATATGATCCAGAAACCCCACTCCTGGGGCACATATCCAGACAAAACTATAATTTGAAAAGATACACGCACCTCTCTGTTCACAGCAGCACTTTTCACAACAGCCAGGACGCGGAAGCAACCTAAATGTCCAGCGACAAGATGAATGGATAAAGAAGATGTGGCACATATATCCAATGGAATACTACTCATTCATAAAAAAGAAGCAAATAATGCGATTTACAGCAACATGGATGACCCTAGGGGTGATCATATTAAGTGAAGTAAGTCAGAAAGAGAAAGACAAATATCGTATGATATCACTTATATGTGGGATCTAAAATACAACAGGAATTAACTCATCCAAGAAACAGAATCAGACTCACAGACATAGAGAACAGACTTGTGGTTGGAAGGAGGAAAGGGGTAGGAAGGGGAATAGACTGGGAGTTTTGAGATTGACAGAGGCAAACTATCATATATAGGATGGATAAACAACATGGTACTACTGCACAGTACAGAGAACTATATTCAATACTCTGTAACAAACCATAATGGAAAAAATATTTAAAAGAATGTATACATATGTGTATATATGTATAACTGAGTCACTTTGCTGTACAGCAGAAACTAACACAATATTGTAAGTCAACTATACTTCAATAAAATAATTTTTTTAAAGACCAGTTTATTCCATGGTCTTACCATACCTGTGGGTGAAAGAAAGCCCTATCTCTATGTACACCTCTTTTCTTTTTTTGTGGACAATGTCAAATACATACAGAAGTAGAGAGACTAACATAATGAAGCTTTCACCCATCACCTAGTCTCAACAATTAACTTTAGGCCAATCAGGTTTCATCTGTAACTCACTCCCTGCCCTGCACCAACACTGGATTCCTAAGGCAGATCCCAGACATCATACCATCTCATCTGTAAACATTTCAGTCTGTATCTATGAAAGATAGGGTCTTTTTTTAACACAGCCATTAACAAGTGTAAAACTTCTAAATAATTGCTTAATGTTATTAGATTCCCAGCCAGGAATCAAACTTCCTTGAGGATCTCATAATATTTTTATTATTCATTCAAAGTGAGGTCCATACATTGCAATTTATGTCTCACACCTTAATCTATAATGCTTTCTCTCATAATTTATTCTGAAAAAAAGAGCATATTTTCTTTCCTAAATCATTTCTCATTTGGAATCTTGCTGATTATATGCTCTTGGCATCTTTTAACATGTCTCTCTTCCCCTATTTCTTTCATAAGCTATTAGGTCTAAAACCTTGATTACATTCAGGTTTGATTTTTTTATTGACAAAAATACTTCCTAAATGAGTAAATATTAGGCATTAGGAAGCAAACCATGGCTGGTTGTCTCTCTTTTTATACTGTTAGCAGCCACTGCAGAACACTGTCTGCAGTGAATAGTCTCATCAGTTGTTGCAGTGAATTGTTTCATCAATGGTTGCAAAATGGAGATATTCTCACTCTATTCTTTGCTTCACTTGAATCCTTCTTAAAGAAAATGGTTCTTCTGCCAACTATTATCCTAAAGTACACCTTACACAGGAAAGAAGGTAAAATGCTTGATTCTTTCCTTTTATCAACTTCCAAAAGAATGAGTTAAGTTTTTAAAAAATGAATTAATTCATGAACTTAAGAGTGTTTTGTATGTTTCAATCTATCGCAGTTATTAGTCTATTGCTCACTGATGCTCATTTTTAACTAAAAGAATCCCTTCAAGTTGGCTCCTGAGTTCTTTTTGTCAAGATCCCATATTCTTAAATAAAATCCTTGCTTTCTGTTATAGTAAGATGTTTCAGGCTTACCCTGTATGTTTTATACTCCCAGAGCTGAAGTCAGACAATTCTCTCGGGAACATATTTTTTTCCATAGGGTGTAAAACCACTAGCGATGTGTTTTAATGTCTCTGGGAACAGATTTTATTTAATATATGGTTATGTCACCAACTTGATACTCAGTTGGTTCATTTGTTTCACTTTTTATTTGAGATTTTAGAGATTGCTTTGATCACTTTTCCCCACCTTACTTTTTTCATTTATGAATTTATGAATAATATATCCTGGTGATCACTTGTGGAAGTATATAGACATACTCATTTACATTTATTTGTTTTTATAGTTACCTAGTAGTCTCGTTTATTGTTTACGACTGCATAGTACTCCATTGGGTGGCTTATAATTTATAATTGTATAATTTATACAATCAGTCCTCTGCTGAAGGACACATGGGTTGTTTCTAGTTCTTTGCTATTGCAAATACTGCTTCATCTAATTGTCCTGTGCACAATTCAGGGACATAACATTGGGGTCTCTGGGACAGATTCTTAAATGTGAGATTGCCTGACCAATGAATAAGTGCATCTGTAACTTTGCTAGGTATTATCAAAACCCTGCAATAGTTCACATTCCCACTGGTAAAACCTACAAGTATTTATTTCTCCACAACTTAGAGTGTTTAATGTAAAACGTTTGCATTTTTGCAAGTGTGATAGCTAAGAATTTTTATCTTAGAGATGTTTTAATTTACATTTTCCTTGTTAAAAACAAGACAACATATTCTCAAATTGCTAAAAACTATTTGAACTTCTTTTGCTATGAGTTGTCAATCTCCTTTATTTATTGTTTTGTAGGATTGCTGGCCTTTTTTGTTTTTAGAAACGCTTTAAATAACAGGGTATTAATCCTTTATCTGTGACAAAAGTTGTATTTTTTTCCTCCATATTTATCAACTCACATTGTTTATGGATTTTGAATCACAGGAACTATTTTCCCAGGTTATAGAGAAACTCATCTATGTTTTAATCTGGTTTTTATATGGTTTCATTTTTTTATAGTAAATCCCTAATACACTCAGAATTTATCCTGGTATGTGGCATCCTTTCCCACATGGTTAGCCTGTTGTCCTAATACCATTCATTTAAAAGTCTATCCTACCTATTATGGCAATCATTTTGAAATATATAGAAATACTGAATCACTATGTTAGTTACAAAAACTACCAGAGTCTTGTAGGTCAGTTATACTTCAAACACAAACTCATAGAAAAAGAGATCAGATTTGTGGTTACCAGAGGTAGAGGTGTGTGGAAGGGGAATTAGACCAGCAATCAAAAGGTATAAACTTTCAGTTATAAGATTCATAAGTGCAGGGATGTAAAGTACAGTGTGATAAATAAAATTAGCATTGCCATATGATATATGAAAGTTGTTACAAGAGAAAGTCCTAAGAGTTCTTATCACAAAGGAAAAAAATTTTTCCATTTCTTTAATTTTCTATCTATATGGAGATGATGGATATCAAATTTATTGTGGTAATGATTTCATGATGTAAGTCAAATCATTATTCCATACACCTTAAACTCATACAGTGCTGATGTTTATTATATCTCAACAAAACTGGAAGAAAAAAGCAAAATAAAACTGAAAATCTATAATCAGAGTCTATAATCTATAATCTATAAATCTATAAATCTATAGATCTATAGATTTATAAATCTATAATCTATAAATCTATAATCAAGAGGAAACATCACAGAAACCTAAAATTAAGAGAAACTAATTCTCTGAAACTACTGGCCTGTATTCTTCAAAATATAGCACATAAGCAAATGGTACAAAAGCAGAGAAAAGCAACTGAAGAGAAAAGATAATGAACAGCAATATGTGATTCCAGTTGGCATATCGAACTAGAGAAAGACTTACTTTGAAGGACACTGCTGGGATAATTGACAGAACTGGAATATGAATTGTATACTAAAGTGCTGGTTCAGTGTGCATGCATGCTAAGTTGCTTCAGTCCTGCCTGACTCTGCGACACTATGGACCGTAACCCTCCAGGTTCCTCCTTCCATGGGATTCTCCAGAGAGTATTACTGGAGTGTGTTGCCATGCTTTCCTCCAGAGGGTCTTCCTCACCCAGGGATCAAACCCGCATCTCTTAGGTCTCCTGCATTGGCAGGCAAATCGTTACCACTAGCACCACCTGGGAAGCTCCTGTTTCAATGTTAGTGTATTAAATTTGATATCCATACTGTGGGTACGTTTGAGAATATTCTTGTCCTTAGGTCATTCATACTAAAATATTATCAAAGGGACATTATGTGTGCAATTCTTCTCTAATGGTTCAGAGAAAATATATACATAAATTTGGGGGGCAAGATAGTGGGGAGATGGAATGGGAATGACAACATAAACCTTGGGGAAGGTTATATGGGAGTTCTTTATGCTATTCAAAATAACAAAACAAAATTCTACCCGAGCCCACTGAGCTCAGATGCTGCCTGCATCATAATCACTGTTTCCATTTGCAATTATTTATACTATTCCATTTTCTATAAACCAACACTACAACAGTTTTAATTATAGAAGCAGTATGTGTTAGTCACTCAGTTGCATTCCAACTCTTTCTAACCCCATGGACTGTAGCCCACCAGGCTCCTCTGTCCATAAGGTTTTCCAGGTACTGGAATGAGTTGTCATTCCCTTCTCCAGGGGATCTTCCCCAGTTCAGTTCAGTTCAGTTGCGCAGTCGTGTCCGACTCTCTGCAACCCCATGAATCGCAGTACGCCAGGCCTCCCTGTCCATCACCAACTCCCGGAGTTCACTCAGACTCACTTCCATTGAGTCCATGATGCCATCTAGCCATCTCATCCTCGGTCATCCCTTTCTCCTCCTGCCCCCAATCCCTCCCAGCATCAGGGTCTTTTCCAATGAGTCAACTCTTCGCATGAGGTGGCCAAAGTACTGGAGTTTCAGCTTTCGCATCATTCCTTCCAAAGAAGTTCCAGGGTTGATCTCCTTCAGAATGGACTGGTTGGATCTCCTTGCAGTCCAAGGGACTCTCAAGAGTCTTCTCCAACGCCACAGTTCAAAAGCATCAGTTCTTCAGCACTCAGCCTTCTTCACAGTCCAACTCTCACATCCATACGTGACCACAGGAAAAACCATAGCCTTGACTAGACGGACCTTAGTCGGCAAAGTAATGTCTCTGCTTTTGAATATACTATCTAGGTTGGTCATAACTTTTCTTCAAGGAGTAAGCGCCTTTTAATTTCATGGCTGCAGTCACCATCTGCAGTGATTTTGGAGCCCCAAAAAACAAAGTCTGACACTGTTTCTACTGTTTCCCCATCTATTTCCCATGAAGTGATGGGGCCAGATGCCATGATCTTCGTTTTCTGAATGTTGAGCTTTAAGCCAACTTTTCCACTCTCCTCTTTCACTTTCAACAAGAGGCTTTTTAGCTCCTCCTCACTTTCTGCCATAAGGGTGGTGTCATCTGCATATCTGAGATTATTGATATTTCTCCCAGCAATCTTGATTCCAGCTTGTGTTTCTTCCAGTCCAGCATTTCTCATGATGTACTCTGCATATAAGTTAAATAAGCAGGGTGACAATATACAGCCTTGACGTACTCCTTTTCCTATTTGGAACCAGTCTGTTGTTCCATGTCCAGTTCTAACTGTTGCTTCCTGACCTGCATACAGATTTCTCAAGAGGCAGGTCAGGTGGTCTGGTATTCCCATCTCTTTCAGAATTTTCCACAGTTTACTGTGATCCACACAGTCAAAGGCTTTGGCATAGTCAATAAAGCAGAAATAGATGTTTTTCTGGAACTCTCTTGCTTTTTCCATGATCCAGCGGATGTTGGCAATTTGATCTCTGGTTCCTCTGCCTTTTCTAAAACCAGCTTGAACATCAGGGAGTTCACGGTTCACATATTGCTGAAATGATGCCATCCAGCCATCTCATCCTCGGTCGTCCCTTTCTCCTCCTGCCCCCAATCCCTCCCAGCATCAGGGTCTTTTCCAATGAGTCAACTCTTCGCATAAGGTGCCCAAAGTACTGGAGCTTCAGTTTTAGCATCATTCCTTCCAAAGAAATCCCAGGGTTGATCTCCTTCAGAATGGACTGGTTGGATCTCCTTGCAGTCCAAGGGACTCTCAAGAGTCTTCTCCAACACCACAGTTCAAAAGCATCAATTCTTCGGCGCTCAGCCTTCTTCACAGTCCAACTCTCACATCCATACATGACCACAGGAAAAACCATAGCCTTGACTAGACGGACCTTAGTCGGCAAAGTAATGTCTCTGCTTTTGAATATACTATCTAGGTTGGTCATAACTTTTCTTCCAAGGAGTAAGCGCCTTTTAATTTCATGGCTGCACTCACCATCTGCAGTGATTTTGGAGCCCAAAAAAACAAAGTCTGACACTGTTTCTACTGTTTCCCCATCTATTTCCCATGAAGTGATGGGGCCAGATGCCATCATCTTCGTTTTCTGAATGTTGAGCTTTAAGCCAACTTTCCAGGTACTGGAATGAGTTGTCATTCCCTTCTCCAGGGGATCTTCCCCAGAAGGGATCAAACCTGGGTCTCCTCCATTGCTGACCAGTTCTTTAGTCTGAGCCACCAATAGAAGCCTTATAATAGGTCTTAACATCTGATAGAACTTCTCCTCATTACTCTTCTTTTTATAACAGCTTCCTGGATGTTCTTGCGGCTTTGTTCTCCTTTGCAGAAACTTAGGATACCTCTATTGAGTTTGCATTCCATGTATAGGTTAAAACCAGTCAGGCTTGTGGTGTACATATCAG
Source organism: Aepyceros melampus (assembly GCA_006408695.1). Classification (NCBI taxonomy): domain Eukaryota; kingdom Metazoa; phylum Chordata; class Mammalia; order Artiodactyla; family Bovidae; genus Aepyceros; species Aepyceros melampus. The sequence continues at coordinate 188,920 of SJXQ01007996.1, read as the reverse complement.
TGTCTACATGTATTCCATGGGGAAGATGGTCACCAGGATGGGTTAACTGAGCACTGCCAGCCCACAAGGCTTGTGAGGAGGCTTCCTCAGGTGCTGGCTCACACCTATCAAGCTTCAGGAGGCATCCTGAATATCTGAGGGAGGTAGTGCAAGCTATGTGCTAAGTCGCTTCAGTTGTGTCCGACTCTGTGATGCTATGGACTGTAGCCCACCAGTCTCCACTGTCCATGGGATTCTCCAAGCAGGAATACTGGAGTGGGTTGCCATGCCCTCTTCCAAGGAATCTTCCTGAGCCAGGAATCGAGTCTGCGTCTCTTACATCAGCTTGCATTGGCAGGGGAGTTCTTTACCATCTGAGAGATTAAAAACCGTCAAATCAAATTAACATGGTTTAATGTATCCAAGAAAGGCAATGCCAAAGAATGCTCAAACTATCGCACAATTGCACTCATCTCACACACTAGTAAAGAAATGCTCAAAATTCTCCAAGCCAGGCTTCAGCAATATGTGAATTGTGAACTTCCAGATGTTCAAGCTGGTTTTATAAAAGGCAGAGGAACCAGAGATCAAATTGCCAACATCCGCTGGATCATCAAAAAGCAAGAGTTCCAGAAAAATATCTATTTCTGCTTTATTGACTATGCCAAAGACTTTGACTGTGTGGATCACAATAAACTGTGGAAAATTCTGAAAGAGATGGGAATATCAGACCACCTGACCTGCCTCTTGAGAAATCTGTATGCAGGTCAGGAAGCACCAGTTAGAACTGGACATGGAACAACAGACTGGTTCCAAATAGGAAAAGGAGTATGTGTCAAGGCTGTATATTGTCACCCTGCTATTTTAACTTCTATGCAGAGTACATCATGAGAGACGCTGGGCTGGAAGAAGCACAAGCTGGAATCAAGATTGCCGGGAGAAATATCAATAACCTCAGATATGCAGATGACACCACTCTTATGGCAGAAAGTGAAGAAGAACTAAAGAGTCTCTTGATGAAAGTGAAAGAGGAGAGTCAAAAAGTTGGCTTAAAGCTCAACATTCAGAAAACGAAGATCATGGCAACTGATCCCATCACTTCATGGGAAATAGATGGGGAAACAGTGGAGACGGTGGCTGACTTTATTTTTCTGGGCTCCAAAATCACTGCAGATGGTGAGTGCAGCCATGAAATTAAAAGACGCTTACTCCTTGGAAGGAAAGTTATGACCAACTTAGAGAGCATATTCAAAAGCAGAGACATTACTTTGCAAACAAAAGTCCATGTAGTCAAGGTTTGGTTTTTCCAGTGGTCATGTATGGATGTGAGAGTTGGACTATAAAGAAAACTGAGTGCTGCAGAATTGATGCTTTTGAACTGTGGTGCTGGAGAAGACTCTTGGGAGTCCCTTGGACTACAAGGAGATCCAACCAGTCCATCCTAAGGAGATCAGTCCTGGGTGTTCATTGGGAGGACTGATGTTGAAGCTGAAATTCCAAAATTTTGGCCACTTGATGCGAAGAGCTGACTCATTTGAAAAGACCCTGATGCTGGGAAAGATTGAGGGCAGGAGGAGAAGGGGATGACAGAGGATGAGATGGCTGGATGGCATCACCAACTCAATGGACATGGGTTTGGGTGGACTCTGGGAGTTGGTGATGGACAGGGAGGCCTGGCGTGCTGTCATTCATGGGGTCGCAAAGAGTCAGATATGACTGAGCGACTGAACTGAACTGAATGTCTGCAAAGATGTTGGAAAACCCTGGATATGAGGAAATAATTGGTTCTTCTGGACCTATAAGTGGACTCCTGAGGAAGAAGCCTGGTGGACCGATTGACCTTTGAGATTCCTTAGACATGGAAGATGCTCCATCTGCTGGATTCAAAGGAACTCAAAGGAACCCATACAACAGGCCATGAGAGTCCATGATGGAAGTGTTTCAAGGACTGCACTGCCAGCAAGGAGTCTTGATGGTAAGAACAGGTTTTTCCAGTCATTCCAATGAATGGCGTTCAGGCCACTATAAACCTACAAACTTACAAACACTATAAACCTCAGCAGTTAGATGGCGGCTCTTCTCCTTGAGCAGAGATTTGGGAGGATAAACAGGAGCTTCGCTTCAAAGTCATACTTATTTAAAATTACTCTCCAGAGCAGCTCTACCAAGTTCTTCAGGTTCTTTTTTCCCTTCCTATTTGAGGGAGGAAACTTGACAGGATTATGGAGTTTGACCGCCTGCCTGGAGTTTGACATTTCACATAGCCAAATAAATAGGTTTGTTCCTCTAGAAACTCTCTCAGATGAAAATTAATTTGAGAACCAAGTTGAAATCTGCTTCCAACTGACTCTTTACTTTTGAATTTCCATTGAAAATTTTGCCTCCATTTTTTATACATCCAGTATATTTCCCACTTTACTTCTTAAGATTCTTAAGATCAAAAACTTTAAGAGCTAGACTACAGTAATGATGCTGAAATTATATTAAACCTATAAAACCAAAGTCTGGCTAAACCTATGGCTTTGCTAAAATAAATAAGTGGTTTTATTAGCAAATTGCACAGCACATTTAGAAAGAGTCAAGCTTTCTATCCTATTTATTAACACTGGCTTTCATCTATACCCCAATGGCCTTTTCCTCTGCCAACTAGAAAGAAATACCAAGTCTTCTTCTTGAGTTTTATTGGGGTTTAGCAGGCATTCTCAGAGTCACTGAACAGACTTGTTCTCAGGAGCCTGTGAGTCCTCAGACTTGGAGAGGTATGTGTATTTTTCTAGTGCTATCTTTTCTTTCACGTTCATTAAAAGAAAGAGATAGTTAGGAAATAGCTTTGAGATAATAAACTTAGCCTTTGACCCATGGGTTCACTTTGCCGAAATAAGAAATGACACGAAATCATCAGGAAGATCCACATTCTACCCACTGCCCTGGCAAGAGGGGTATTGAACCCCAGATGGCCAGCTGTCACTTCACTCTGTCAACATTCCAGGACACTGAGCGAGGAAATCAGCAACAGACACAACGCCTCCCATTTTTCCTTCACTTTTCTGGGGTCTTATTCACAGTTTTGTGCCCCTCCCTCCAACCCATTCCGTCAGAATCCTTGCGCTATGAATGCCTTTTGACCCACTATATTTGATGTCAGATAATTGGTCACCATCTGTTTTTACTGAGGATCTAATAATGCGGAATTCCTAGCCAATACATTAGGACCCTCCTTTTTAAGAGGGATATTAACAGTTTAAGAAAGATGATATGTGCATAACCAAAGACTCCCCACAAAGACTTATAATATGTGTATATCCCTCCCTAGGTCTTAAATTCAGAGAAGACAATGGCAACCCACTCCAGTACTCTTGCCTGGAAAATCCCATGGATGGAGGAGCCTGGTGGGCTGCAGTCCATGGGGTCGCTAAGAGTCGAGTATGACTGAGTGACTTCACTTTCACTTTCCACTTTCATGCTTTGGAGAAGGAAATGGCAACCCACCCAGTATTCTTGCCTGGAGAATCCCAGGGACAGCAGAGCCTGGTGGGCTTCTGTCTATGGGGTTGCACAGAGTCAGACACGACTGAAGTGACTTAGCAGCAGTAGCAGCAGCAGCTCTTAAATTAATTGGGTTTGTGTTCTTAGTGTACAGGAGTGAATTACATCAATCACACATAAACACATACATACACACTTAAACCTGAGACATGCTTGCTCTTTGCATTAAATTTTAAGAAGGGGCCAAATATTAACACAGTAGTTGACGGAAAAAGGAAGAAAGTTCCAGAAAAATATCTATTTCTGCTTTATTGACTATGCCAAAGACTTTGACTGTGTGGATCACAATAAACTGTGAAAAATTCTGAGAGATGGGAATACCAGACCACCTGACCTGCGTCTTGAGAAATCTGTATGCAGGTCAGGAAGCAACAGTTAGAACTGGACATGGAACAACAGACTGGTTCCAAATAGGAAAAGGAGTACGTCAAGGCTGTATATTGTCACCCTGCTTATTTAACTTCTATGCAGAGTACATCATGAGAAACGCTGGGCTGGAAGAAGCACAAGCTGGAATCAAGACTGCCGGGAGAAAAATTAATAACCTCCGATATGCAGATGACACCACCCTTATGGCAGAAAATGAAGAGGAGCTAAAAAGCCTCTTGATGAAAGTGAAAGAGGAGAGTGGAAAAGTTGGCTTAAAGTTCAACATTCAGAAAATGAAGATCATAGCATCTGGTCCCATCACATCATGGCAAACAGATGGAGAAACAGTGGAAACAGTGTCTGACATTATTTTGGGGGCTCCAAAATCACTGCAGATGGTGATTGCAGCCATGAAATTAAAAGACGCTTACTCCTTGGAAGGAAAGTTATGACCAACCTAGATAGCATATTTAAAAGCAGAGACATTACTCTGCCAACAAAGGTCCGTCTAGTCAAGGCTATGGTTTTTCCAGTGGTCATGTATGGATGTGAGAGTTGGACTATGAAGAAAGCTGAGCACCGAAGAATTGATGCTTTGAACTGTGGTGTTGGAGAAGACTCTTGAGAGTCCCTTGGACTGCAAGGAGATCCAACCAGTCCATTCTGAAGGAGATCAGCCTTGGATGTTCATTGGAAGGACTGATGCTGAAGCTGAAACTCCAATACTTTGGCCACCTCATGAGAAGAGTTGACTCATTGGAAAAGACTCTGATGCTGGGAAGGATTGGGGGCAGGAAGAGAAGGGGACGACAGATGAGATGGTTGGATGGCATCACTGACTTGGTGGACATGAGTTTGGGTGAACTCCAGGAGTTAGTGATGGACAGGGAGGCCTGGCGTGCTGCAACTCATGGGGTCGCAAAGAGTCAGACACAACTGAACTGAAGGAGAAAACAGCTTTTTCACACAGAGAAGAACACAAGTGCAAAGCACAGAATCATGAGATAGTATGAGAAACTACAGCATACAGTGAGGCATAGGAAATGTTAAGAACAGAGGAGTGGACAAGGTCCAGATATGAAATACCTTGAAAGCCACCTAAAAGTTTGGAGTTTATCCTTAGCCATGGTTTAAAGTAAGAGAGACATGATCAGATCTGTACCTTGGAAAGTTTATTCTAACAGCAGCATGGAAGGTGGATGGACACTTCAGAGATGGAGTGAAGGAGCCTCAGTTAGAAGTCTGTTGGAACCTTGGCCTGGAAAATCTCACAGACAGAGGAACCTGGTGGATTGCAGTCCATGGGGTCGCAAAGAGTCGGGCACGACTGAGTGACTAACACACACAACACAGGTGTCCCGCTAGTGATACATGTGATACATGTTACATGGAATGATCCAGGTAAGAAATGAGGAAAGCCTGTAATTAATCAGCAGTAGAAGAGATAGGAGGGTCATAAAAAAGAGACTTTGAAGAAGGTACGCACCATGTCAACAATTAGGAACTGAAAAAGAAAGGGCAGAGCTAGAGATGACTGTGAGTTTTCCAGTTGGAATTACAGGGCATAAAGCAATGATATTCATAACATGAAGAACAGGTTTGGCTGGCGGGGGCAAAGATGAGTTCAGCGCTGCACATGCTGAATTTGAAGCAACTGTATAAAAGACGAGTGGCAGACTTCCCCAGTGGTACAGTGGTTAAGCATCCGCCTGCCAGTGCAGGGGTCGGGGCTTTGATCTCTGGTCTGGGAAGATCCCACATACCTTGGAGCAACAAAGCCCATGTGCCACAACTCCTGCAGCCCACACACCCTAGAGCCCACGCTCTGTGATGAGAGAAGATCCCACCAGCCGCAGCTAGAAAAAACTCACACACAGCACCAAAGACCCCACACAACCAAAAAACAACTTTCAATTAATTAAATGATTTTTAAAAAGACACGTGGAGATGCCCAGAAGGCAATGGGTAGATCATTTTAGAGACCGGGAATGAAGTCTGGGCTGAAATTATGGATTTGCATATAGGTGGCAGTTTAAGGCAAAGGAGTAGTAAGGCCTCTGAGGGAGTGTGTAGAAAGAGAATAAAGCAGAAGATAGAACCTGGTGTCCCCCACCCCATCATACTAGGGGCAAGTGGAGGAGGACAGGCCAATAGATTGGGAAGAACAGAACATTCACCAGCTGGAGTAAAACCAAGAGGCCATGTTAAGAGGACAAGAGTCTCTGAAGCTGGAGAGCACTTCAAGAACAAAGAGCCAGTCAATAGGGTCAAACTCCTCCTTTTGTTTTGACATAAACAAAAAAGAGGGTTAATAAGGATGGCTTTGGCTCCAGAAAGAGGTCCAGGAGAGACCGATCAAGAGCACAGGTGGATAAATCAGTCTGGATAGGGAAGAGATGCTCCCGAGATCAGTGATAAGGTTGAGGAAGGAGAGGGCAGAGAGAAGACAGTCACAGAATAGAAGTAGAAAGTTGAGGAAGTTCATATCAATGGGCTTGGTTCTTCTGAAAGGAGGCAGTCAAGGGAATCTGTTAAGAAAAAGTGAAGGAGAGTGGCCACGATGTTTGGGAAAGATGTTGAGAGAAATTCCCCACTCCACAACTCCTCTGCCCCACTCCACAACCTCAGCACTACCCACACATCCCTAAAACACAGCATGGTGCCTGGTTCATAACAGGTGTTTAGTGTAAGGAAGACAAGATGGTGGAGCAGAAGGACCTTGTGTTCCTCTCAAGACCACACTAAAATCACAACTTCTGAACAAAGTAAAAAAGACTGGAACCTACCAAAAAAGATATTCTATAACCAAAGACATACAGAAGGAGCCACAACATGCTGGTAGAGGGGAGCACTGAAGATATGATCAAATCCCATACTCACCTCCCAAGTTCAGTTCAGTTCAGTCACTCAGTCGTGTCCGACTCTTTGGACCCCATGAATCGCAGCACACCAGGCCTCCCTGTCCATCACCAACTCCTGGAGTTCACTCAGACTCATGTCCATGAAGTCGGTGATGCCATCCAACCATCTCATCCTCCGTCATCCCCCTCTCCTCCTGCCCTCAATCTTTCCCAGCATCAGAGTCTTTTCCAATGAGTCAACTCTTCTCATGGGGCGGCCAAAGTACTGGAGCTTCAGCTTTAGCATCATTCCTTCCAAAGAAATCCCAAGGCTGATCTCCTTCAGAATGGGCTTGTTGGATCTCCTTGCAGTCCAAGGGACTCTCAAGAGTCTTCTCCAATACCACAGTTCAAAAGCATCAATTCTCTGGCACTCAGCTTTCTTCACAGTCCAACTCTCACATCCATACATGACCACAGGAAAAACCATAGCCTTGACTAGACGGACCTTTGTTTGTAAAGTAATCTCTCTGCTTTTGAATATGCTATCTAGGTTGGTCATAACTTTCCTTCCAAGGAGTAAGCATTTTTTAATTTCATGGCTGTAATCACCATCTGCAGTGATTTTGGAGCCCCAAAAAATAAAGTCTGACACTGTTTCCACTGCTTCCCCATCTGTTTGCCATGAAATGATGGGACCAGATGCCATGATCTTAGTTTTCTGAATGTTGAGCTTTAAGCCAACTTTTTCACTCTCCTCTTTCACTTTCATGAGGAGGCTTTTTAGTTCCTCTTCACTTTCTGCCATAAAGGTTAAAGTGGTGATCCATAATAGGTTTTTAGTACTTATTTTTTAGATTTACTTATTCTCATTTATTGAGTACCTACTTGGTACAAGGCACTAGGCTAGACTCAAGAGATGCAAAGATACCATTACATTTGGAGAACTCTGAGTACTCCTCAGAAAAAGCATTTTCCCCCTAAAGTTTTATCTGTGTAATGTCTACTCATCCTTCTGGTCTCAATTTCAAATGCTACCTCTTCAAGGAAACCTGTCCTCACTCTCAGATTAGGTCAAATCCCTTTATTAACCATTCTCAACACATCATATGCTTTTCCTTACTAGCTCTTAAGTAGTAATAGCTAAATAATTAGCTATATAATTACAAAATATTTAAAATATTGCTTATGTAATTGTTTGTCATTTTTAATATCTATCTTCTTTCTCTACCAGATTGTAAGTTCCACAAGGTCTGAAAGCTTGTCTCTCTTCTACTCAGTGCTGGATGGTTGGCACCAATAGACTGGTATTTATTCATTCTTTCACCCAATAGTTATTCAGCCCTTATCATATAAAAGACATAGAGCACATATCAGACATTCAAGAAATATTTGTGGGCTGAATGAATAAATATAAAGACTCATGTCTGAAGTCAGAGTCCAACGAGCAAATAATCTTTCATCACAATTTGCTATGGTACAAACTATTTGCCATAAGGAATTCCAAAAGTGAGGCACTGAGTAGAGTGAATTCAAAAGGGAAAAAGCTATCTTTTGACAGAAGTGATGATTTGGGGAGAAAATAATGAGTATGGATTGTAACTGATGCTAGAGGGCTGGGTGGTCCACAAAAGGAAATGTTATTATTAATACAAGAACCACTCTTCCCAGTATTCACAGGTGGACTTCAGCTCTACTACAGCACTTTTCAGTGAAAGGAATAGGATTTCTTACCTTAATTGAACCATGAATAATACTTCTGTTCTACTTCAAACCAAAAACTATATATGACTCCAGCAGTTGTAAGATAAAAGACTCAAATTTGCAGTACAATCATGAAAAAAAAGTATTATTATACTTTTCAATCTCTGAGATTTAACTAAAGTTTAGAAATGAAACGTGGCTCCATGTTGCTCCCCTAGAAAACTCATGCTCCTATCCTACCATGAGGAACAGCATCATAAAAGCACTAAAATGATAAACATTACAGTCCTTCAAGCTCAAAGTTGTCTAACACATAAGACATGAACTTGAGAACATTTTCTTGGCACTTTTGGACTATTTGAACTAAATGGAGCAGAAAAAGGCCTTACTCATTTTTTAAAATTCCATTCACCCTCTTAAAAAGACCAATGAGTCTTCGAATAACTAAACAGTGAGTCTGAAATCATACTTGATTCTAGGAACTTTTACACTGTTGAACTGGGTGGCCTTCAACAGATATTAAAAAACCTTTCCTGCAGTACTTCTTTGCAAATAAATCATCTTGAAAACAGCTTTCAAAAACCAGTAAGCCTCCAATAGCGTAACTATTGGCTTCCAGCAGTTTCCTTGGCCTTGGCCATATTCAGGCAACCCAGGTCTCCCAAAGTTTCCATCATTGCCCATATGTCTAATATAAAGAAAAAACAAAACACAGGCATCATCTCATCTCCTCTCCCCAACCCCATACAAAATCATAATAAACAAACCAAATACTAATTAAAGGAAAGTCTAAATAAGTTTTAAGCAGATAATCACCAATATGGCTGCACCAGCTGTTAAAAGGTGGAACCATTTGTAGACTACCTGAATGCTCCTTCTCTCCCTTCTTCTCCAGCCATGAGTATAGTCCAGCAAATAAGAGGTTAATGCCTGGCACCTACAGAGACAGACACTCTGACTAGTCGGTGCCTATGCTGCATGTGATTACACAGAGATGGAGATCAGACAGACAGACATAATTTTATTCTTGGAAACAGACAAACATCGTTCATTCTCTGTACATACTTCCTGATTCCCTTTATGGTCATCAGACTTTTCTCTAGCTCCTGGCGAATGGGCTCATTTCACAGCTAAAGTAAGAAGCCAACGTCAAAACAGACTTTATTTCTGCAACAACACAGTGCTGCAAAGCTGGCACCAAAAGAGTGTAATAATAACCCAACTCCTACTTTGATTTCATTATGACATGGGAGGTTTCTATCCTCCCCCCTAAAAAAATCTTCCAATAGACTTTGTCATAGATTTGTAAACCAACACTCCAGAAGAAGGTGAGCTTGTGCTCCAGGGCTGAGGCAGGCTGAGTCCCACCGTACCGTTGCCATCTTAGTTCCCCTACTCTTGGGAGGTCCCCTAATCACTCACTTCCCTAACTAGCCCCTTCCCAACTCCAGGGTGTCTCCTCTGCCACCCAGGCTCCACCCTGCCCCTCTTTAAAAATGTCTCTCATATTCTGCTAAAAGTTTCCAGAAATTCATTTTTCCATTCCTTCTCTCTGGGTGTTTACAGTTTCTTAATGAGCCAGAATACTTATCAAAACTTCTCCAATAAAAAGCAACCTATGAAAATTCTGGGAATTTGAGGCTAAACATTAACAAATGAGTGCGTTCCCTTGAAGAAAAGGACACCCCAACTGCGGGTGAACCCCTGCTAGGTTCCACATTCCCCACCAGCTGGTCATTAGCATGCATGTGTAGTTGGGTGGTCCTAGGGGCATGCCAGTACTCTTGCCTGGCAAATCCCATGGATGGAGGAGCCTGGTGGGCTGCCATCCATGGGGTCATGAAGAGTTGGACACGACTGAGCGACTTCACTTTCACATTTCACTTGCATGCATTGGAGAAGGAAATGGCAACCCACTCCAGTGTTCTTGCCTGGAGAATCCCAGAGACGGGGGAGCCTGATGGGCTGCTGTCTGTGGGGTAGCACAGAGTAGGACACAACTGAAGCAACTTAGCAGCAGCAGCAGCAGCAGCAGGGTCACCTAGCCCAACAGAGGGTTGGGTGTGGATTCAGGGGTATTCTCTCACCCAGCATCTAAGAACAATTTCATTTACATGGCGCTGTGGTCTGCATTTACATCCTCCCAAAATCCACATGCCCGAATCCTAACCCAGTGTCATGAAGTAGGAGGTGAGTTATGCTATTAGGTCATGAGGGTAGAGCCCTCATGATGGATCAGTGCTTTTTTAAAATTCATTCTTATTGGAATATTGTTGATTTACAATGTTGTTTTACTTTCTGCTACAACAGCAAAGTGAATCAGTTACACTTTTATGTATATCCACTATTTTTTAGAATCTATTCTCATATAGGCCTAGAGAGTATTGAGTTGATCTCCCTGTGATATACAATAGGTCCTTATTGGGTATCTATTTTATACATAGTAGTGTGTATATGTCAATCCCAAATTTCCCAATTTATCCTTCCCCACCCTTTCCCCACTTTGGTATCCATAAGTCTGTTTTCTACATTCGTGACTCTACTTCTGTTTTATAAATATAAGAACCACCCTCCAACCCCAAAGCTCTCTTTTGCCCTTTTGCCCTGTAAAGACACAACGAGAATTCTGCAACCCAGAAGAGCACCCTCGCCCAACTATGTGGTCACCCTGACCTTGGACATGCAGCCTCCAGAACTGTAGGAAATAAATTTCTGTTGTTTATAAGCTACTCCATCTGTGATATTTTGTTACAATAACCTGAATGGAGTAAGACGCATGGGGACACAGGGATCCTGTGAAAAGAAAGTTGTATTGGGACTTCCCTGATGGTCCAGTGGCTAAGACTCTGCACTCTCGTTGCAGGGTGCATGGTTCAATCCCCAGTCAGGGAACTAGATCCCACATGCCACAACTAAAAGACCACACATTCTGCAACCAAGAACTTCAATGCCACAACTAAGACTGGCACAGCTAGCTAAACAAATAAATTAATTAATAAAAAAAAAAAAACTTAACCCTGCAAACCTTTGGCCCGTTTAAGGACCAGCCCAACTTCCACTGGAGCAGTAGCACATGTACCCTCAAGAGTCTAAAAGCTTCCCTCATGCACACAGCTGAAATGGTATCCACATGGACTCCCCCATCACCATTTATTATTATTATTATGGTCCAAACTGGCTGGCTATTGATTTGCATACATCCAAGCGGATGGCATCACTGACTCGATGGACGTGAATCTGAGTGAACTCCGGGAGTTGGTGATGGACAGGGAGGCCTGGCATGCTGCGATTCATGGGGTCACAAAAAGTCGGACACGACTGAGCGACTGAACTGAACTGAACTGAAATAATACCAGCTTTTATTTTGCTCAAAATGACATGTGCCTGATTGAGTGAAAATCATTAGTATACATTAACGTAGTTAAGATATGTTTTGAACTTCTCCAGAACACTTTCATGCATTGGAGAAGGAAATGGCAACCCACTCCAGTGTTCTTGCCTGGAGAATCCCAGGGACAGGGGAGCCTGGTGGGCTGCCATCTATGGGGTCACACAGAGTCAGACACAACTGAAGCGACTTAGCAGCAGCGGCAGCAGCGACAGAACTTTGCAGTCTAAGCACTTTCCCCTCCAGGGACTAGAAATCAAATTTCCCCTTTTATATTCAACATGCTTTTATACAAGTTTCTCTGAAGTATCCCTTCACACAAATTTCCCAAATTTCAAACTCTTCATTTTCCATCATCTGTAGTTGTTTCATCACTAAGTCGTGTCTGACTCTTTGTGATCCCATGAACTGCTGCACACCTGGCTTCCCTGTCCTTCACTATCTCCCAGAGGTTGCCTACACTAATGTTCATCATCTGTACCAACTGTCAAATCATGGGTAAAGGTGGCAAAAATGGGAATTCACACTTGTTTTTCAGCTCTCTGCTCACCACTCAAAGAAAATAAATGTCTACTTTTTTTTTTTTTTTTTTGCCACAGGGTCTAAAAAAAACCCTCCAAGCATGAATTTTTAAACGAAGAAGGTGTTTCCCAATTATATGAAGCAGAGGGAATCATTAAACAGGCACCTCCCACTCTGGGGGAAAGTCCACACATTAAACGCTAGTCATCATAAAATAGAAGTACCCTAAACAGAGACTTTATGCTACACCATGGCACCTTCAGCCTGCATTTAGTGGGCTTGCCTTCTCAGTAAGTCTACTCCAAAGCTGCTGATAGTTTCAATTAATCAATGGGGAATTAGACTTTGTGATGCAGAGCAATGAAGTGCTAACGAGGACCACGTGTGGCTGAGAATGGCCTCCATGTGACCAGCCAGGCTTGCCAAGTAGACAGAAAATGCTCAAGACAGAGCTATTAGGAATCTTAGAGGGTAACCCCCAGCAGTAATGCCGTGTATGCTGGGGAGTGCCAAGGGTCTCGAAAACATTCCAGATGGTATGGTGACATTTTGTGTCGATCTAATTTCAATTGTGTCAAGTTACGAATAAATGCACTAGTTTTCAAGACATAGTGTTTGCAAAATATTGGGGGAAGTTTCTACATGATTAATAACGATCATTATGGTCATCAGGAGTCCATGATCCTTCACCACATAACAATCTAAGTTAATTTAATTCATTAAGAAAAACAAGTGCATTGGAAGAAATAAACATATCCAAACTATGCCACACTTTGTCTTTCCCACCTGAACTAATCATGCAGAATGGATAACTAGTTAACATATCCAAAATATGCCTTGAAAGACTTGAGTGCAAGGCCAACTTCAACTTTTAATCAGCCCTTAAGATTCACACGTTTTTACATTTGGTGTTTCCGTCAATAATTTATCAGTCTGACATTAACTGCATGTCGATATTAATGACTCACGTCGAATTTCTAAGTCAACATTTCTTAGCCAGGGATGTGCCTCTGGGTAGCCTGGAGAGATTTTGAACATGACATGCTGATTCCCACACCTGGAGGGGCTGATTGAGCATGGTCTAGGGGTGGGCTCTGAAATTCTTATTTTTGAAAATTATTATTTATTGGCGTATAGTTGCTTTACAATACTGTGTTAGTTTCTACTACAAAGTATAGCAAAGTAAATCAGCTATACATATACATTACCCCCTCTTTTTTAAATTTCTTTCCCATTTAGGTCACCACAAAACACTGAGTAGACTTCCCCATGCTATACAGTAGGTTCTCATTAGTTACCTATTTTATAAATAGTATCACTAGTGTTTATACATCAGTCCCATCTCCCAATTTAATGCCACCCCATTCCCCTCTAGGGTGTCCATACTAGAAAAAAATGGTACAGGTGATCTTAAAGGAAAACAGAAACAAAGACACAGAAGTGGAATCCTTATTTTTAAGTACTTTACCCAGAGTTTAGTTTGCATATAGATTTAGGAATAAATGTACTAGTTTTCAAAAAGAAAACATGATTCAGGGACTTTCTTGGCAGTCCAGGGGTTAAAACTCCATGCATTCACTGCTTGGGGCACAGGTTAACTCCCTGGTTGGGGAAATAAGATCCCTCATGCCACATGGCACAACCAAAAAAAAAAAAAAAATTCAATTAACCTTTTTTATTCCTATACAACTTTAAAGATGTTGTATTTCTTTTTACTTATATACAACTTTAAACCTGTCATGTGAAGCAAGGTAAACGTTCTCAGAAGACAAAGTAGTCTGTCGCTGAAGCTTACAATGATAAAACATATAGAAAGAAACAGGAGAACTTGTTTTATCACAACAAGAGGCCCCCCAAAATTGCAATGCACCATCAGTGACAATACAGCAAAAATCAAAGAAAGGTTTGAGCAGGAGGAACGGTAAGGCCTGCAGGATCTCTCAAACAAGCCTGAAGAGGCTGCAAAAAGCTGTGCTGCTCTGTTTTTAACAGTCAGGACATGGAAGCAACCTGAATGTCCATTAACAGAGGAATGGATAGAGAGGATGTGGTACATATATATGTATAATAGAATATTACTCAGTCCTAAAAAGGAAAGAAATTGTGCCATTTGCAGAGACATGGATGGACCGAGAGACTGTCACTCAGAGTAGAAAGAGTCAGAAATGAAAACAAATATCATATATTAATGCATACATGTGGAATCTAGAAAAAGGGTACAGGTGAACTTACCTGCAAAGCAGAAATAGAGACACAGATGCAGAGAACAAATGTATGGATACTAAGAGGGGAAGGGCGGCGGGTGGGATGGACTGGGAGATTGGGATTGACAAATATAGCTATTGATAGTATGTATAAAATAATAACTAATGAGAACCTGCTGCATTGCACAGGGAACTCAGTGCTCTGTGGTGACCTAAATGAGAAGGAAGTTCAAGGAAGAGGGGTATATGTGTATGTATAGCTGATTCACTCTGCTGTACAGCAGAACTAACAGAATATTGTAAAGCAACTATGTTCCTTTTTTTTTTTTTTAAAGAAATAGTGCTACTGCTGATGCAGACACTGATGGTGTGGCTGAGCACCAGGGCTGAGCACTCAAGCTGAAGGCTGCAGGCATCAGGCAACAGGCACATGTATGGCCCGGACAGCCACAACTCGAACACCATGCAGAGCAGCCCTCACTTTGTGACTCTGCATCTCACTTGGAGCCATAGGTGCAGCTCCATAAGGAAAGGAGGAAATGGCAAAACAACAAACACTGGATTTCTTTTTTAAGTTAATGCAGAAGGAAAATAGGGCAAGCAAACCAGAGCAGCCCTGGAGCCATAGCATGCTGTCCTACAGTTCCCTTCCCTCCCCCACTTGTCCATAACTCAGAAGCCCACACACTTCACTGTACAGGTCCACTAAGAACACCGCATGCTTTCTGAAAGGCAAAGTGCTCTAGGTACTGCAGCCTTTTTAAAATGTATTAGGGACTTAAAATGTTTAAAACTTTTATTGGATTTTTAGAAGAGCATTCCTTACTAGACTCTACATGTGTTGAATGTTCCACCCAATTCTATTTTTCCCATAAGCTCTATCATTTTTATTAGATGAAATTCTATCATGTCTCAATTTTTAATAAAACATCTATTACATTGTAGAAGAAACAACTATATTATCTCATTTAATCCTCCTTTTATCCCTGCTTTACAAAAGAATACGCTAAACCTTGGGAGTGGTTTTCATTTGATGCTGCTGCTACTGCTGCTGTTGCTGCTAAGTCACTTCAGTCATGTCCAACTCTGTGCAACCCCATGGACTGCAGCCCACCAGGCTCCTCCATCCATGGGATTTACCAGGCAAGAGTGCTGGAGTGGGTTGCCATTGCCTTCTCCACGTTTGATGCTAAAATCCCACATCTGGAGCATTTTTCCCAACTTGTATTCCCCTTCTTTCCTCTAATATAACATTTGCCAAGTTCCTATACCATTCAAAAGCCTTTTACCAGGATGTCACACTGAGAAAAATAATGGTGGGGAGTAAAGCTCCCAACCCCATTGAAAGGAGAGAATTTGTTCAGCATCCAAATGGAAACTGGTATTTAGGTCAAAAGTTCACACACACACACACACACACACACAAGAAAAGGAGTTCTCAAAAGACGTCCTTAAGGCCTAAAGAAAGAAAAAACCTTCCAACAAAGAGATCCTAAAGACAAAATAATCCAACTGGCAATCTGAAATAATGTAGCAATTTTCCCTAAGTGACTGATCACTACTGCATGACCTTCCCCAAGGTCAGTAGCAGAACAGGAATTAGAAAGATCAGATTGGGGTCTTCTTTACTGCTTTTAAATATTGTGTTTCTGTTACTTGGAATGTTCTTATTTCTGCATCCGACTGTTCTCCTTGCTATATTTCACACCCCGTCTGGCTTCACATCAGAAGAACAAGGTCAGTATTTGTTTATAATGAAATAGGGGTGTGATGGTGAATCGTACAGATGTATATTTTACTTGGAACAAATGCAGTTCACCTTTCTTCTCTGAGTAAGTTCAAATCTTGAGAGAGACGGCAGTATATATGCCTTCAAAAGGAGGCCCTCCCTGGGTATTCAAAACATATTTTATCCAACCACAAGATCCTCTTGTTTCAAGCAAGAAACGTCTAGAAAGAAAAAGATACTTTCTGTAAAACACTTGTTGGACACTTGTTATTTCTTTGGGGACAAATTTTAAATGTTAACAGAGAAACCAAATTATCTGTATGGAGTTAAGGAGTGAGGGATAGAAATGAATGATTTCCAGAAAGTGCGTCTGTGATGTGGAGAAAAGGGAACCTCCATACATTGTTGGTGGGAATGTAAATGGTTTACAGCCACTGTGGGAAAAGGTACGGAGGTGTCTCAAAAAACTAAAATAGAACTACCATATGATCCAGCAATTCTTCTCCTGGGTATATATTGGAAAAAACAAAAACCCTGATTTGAAAAGATATATGCACCCCAAAGCAACATTATTTACAATTGCCAAGATGTGTCCATCACCAGATGAATGGATAAAGCTTTGATGTAAATAATCAGTGGCATCCTACTCAGCCATAAAAAGGAAGGAAATGTTGCCATTTGCAACAGCATGAATGAGCTTGGAGAGTATTATGCTAAATGAAAAAAGACTGAAAGAAAAAGACAAATATTGTATTAAATCCCTTATATGTGGAATTTAAAAGTAAAACAAACCAGTGAATCTAATGAAAAATAGCAGACTCACAAATATAGAGGACAAACTAGTGATTACCAGTGGGGAGAGGGAAGTGGGGTGGTGAGAGGGAAGCAGAGTGGTGAGAGGGGTAGAAGATTAAGAGGTATGAGCTCTTATGTATAAAATAAACACTCAAGCTTCCCTGGAGGTTCAGTGATAAAGAATTCACCTGCCAATGCAGGAGACACGGGTTCAATCTGTGACCTGGGAAGATCCCACATGCCAGAGAGCAGCTAAGCCTGTGCACCACAATTGCTGAATCTGTGCTCTAGCGCCCGGGAGCCTCAGCTACTGAGCCCACGTGCCACAACTACTGAAGCCTGCTTGGCCTAGACTCCGTGCTCTGCAGCGAGAGAAGCCACAGCAACTAGAAGCTCACGCACCAAACAGAAAGTAGCCTCCATAGCAACGAAAACCCAGCACTGCCAAAAATGAATAAATGAGCAAAATATTTAGAATTACTCTACAAGTAGACATTGTTCAACACAGGGAATATAGCCAGTATTTCATAATAACTATAAGTGGAATAATTTGTTACTGTGTTTTTCAGTCCCTAAATTGTGTGTTATGTTTTCAACCCCGTGGACTGCAGCACACCAGGCTCCTCTGTCCTTCACTATCTCTCAGAGTTTGCTCAGATCATGTCCATTCAGTCAGTGATGCCAGCCAACCACCTCATCCCTGTCATCCCCTCTCCTCCTGCCCTCAATCTTTTCCAGCATCAAGGTCTTTTCCAGCATCAGAGTCAGCTCTGTGAATCAGGCGGCCAAAGTATTGGAGTTTCAGCTTCAGCATCAGTCCTTCCAATGAATATTCAGGGTTGATTTCCTTAGGGATTGACTGGTTTGATC
The DNA here is from genome assembly GCA_006408695.1 of Aepyceros melampus. NCBI lineage: Eukaryota > Metazoa > Chordata > Mammalia > Artiodactyla > Bovidae > Aepyceros > Aepyceros melampus. The sequence continues at coordinate 170,974 of SJXQ01007996.1, read as the reverse complement.
TCCTTGCAGTCCAAGGGACTCTCAAGAGTCTTCTTCAGCACCACAATTCAAATGCATCAATTCTTCAGTGCTCAGTCTTCTTTATGGTCCATTCTCACATCAGTATATGACTACCAGAATTGGATCTTTGTTGGCAAGGTGATGTCTCTGCTTTTTAATACGTTCTCTAGGTTTATCATGGGCTTCCTGTGTAGCTCTGCTGGTAAAGAATCCGCCTGCAGTGCAGGAGACTGGTTCAATTCCTGGGTCAGGAAGATCCACTGGAGAAGGGATAGGCTACCCACTCCAGTATTCTTGGGCTTCTCTGGTGCTCAGATGGTAAAGAATCTGCCTGCAATGCAGGAGACCTGGGTTCGATCCCTGGGTTGGGAAGAGCCCTTGGCGAAGGGAATGGCTACCCACTTCTGCAGTATTCTGGCCTGGAGAATTCCATGACTGTACAGCCCATGGGGTTGCAAAGAGTCAGATACAACTGAGCGACTTCCACTTTCTTCACTTTCTCGGTTTATCATAGCTTTCCTTCCAAGGGGCAAACAGCTTTAAATGTCATGGTTGCAGCCACTGTCTGCAGTGATTTTGGAGACCAGGAACATAAAATCTGTCACTGCTTCCACTTTTTCCCCCTCTATTTGCCACAAAGTGATGGAATGAGATTGTGAATCACTATGTAATATTATGTAATATTGTACATAAGTAAAATATTATACTTATGTAATACATAAGTAATATGTAACTTATGTAATATTATACACCAACTATTTGTTCTTATTGCTTAGTTACTAAGTTGTGTCCGACTCTTTTCAACCCCATGGAGAATACCTTGCCAGAAGCCTCTGTCCAGGGGATTTCCCAGCAAGAATATCAACTATACCGCAATCCAAGAATATGTAAAATATAAATAAATAAATAAACAAATAAGTACATCTGTAACATCCTGAAATGTACATTTTCTCAGATCCTTTGCTTCAGGTTTTTGAGAAGAATTTGAAATAAATGTTTCCATGTTAAGGTAGAATGCTAAGGCTAAGATGAAGAGAACCAACCCCACTGAGCTCTTGAAACAGAGACAGAGTAGGCCCAATCTTGCAGCATCCAGCAGATTATCTCCCATTTGGAAATAGGCAGGAACTAAAGATATACAACATACTTTCCATTAGATCCCTATTTTATTTCCTTTGTGGCCACATGTGTCTGTTGAATCTTGACCACAGAATCAGCATGTTGAAAAACTTTGAGGGTTCATCGAATCCACACCCAGGCTTATAGGAAGACCTCCCACTAAACCTCCAGACACATGGGGACTTTATCCTCTTTTTAAAGACCTCCACGAAGTCTCTACAAAAAGTATTCAAACGCGAGCTCTCCTGCCAGCAGGAGACTCGGCTGGTTGAATCTGCATTGGCCCCACCCCTATTAATCAATCCCACCCCACAAAGAGGAACAGGCCCTTTGCTCTAAACATCCCAACATCTGCCTGCGCTCCTGTGCCTGGTGTTCCCCAATCCACCCCCAAGTCAGCAAGTTCAGTTCAGTTCAGTTGCTCAGTAGTGTCTGACTCTTTGCGACCCCACGGACTGCAGTATGCCAGGCTTCCTTGTCCATCGCCAACTCCTGTGGTCCACTGGAGAAGGGAATGGCAAACCACTTCAGTATTCTTGCTTTGAGAACCCCATGAATAGTAAGAAAAGGCAAATCAGCAAAGCCCTGTTCTAAGCTGGGGTCAGGACACAGGTGGGGGTCATTTTCCCATGCCGCTGGTCAGCCCCCACTTGACCACCAGCAGTACCTCTGCCTCAGAGAGGCCACCATGAGGGAAGGCAAATTTCTGAACACTGGGGAGCTTTGGATGTTTTTTTGTTTGTTTGTTTGTTTAGAGTACAATGCATATGGGATCTTAGTTCCCCAACCAGGACTGGAGCCCATTCCCCCTGCATTGGAAGCACTGAGTCTTAACCACTGGACACTGGGGAAGTCCCTGGAAGGTTTTATTCTTCACAAGGAAAAAAAGTTTCATAGATCACCTATTAGGGGGGCTACACGTGGCACCTGATAGGAAATATTGGCCTTTTTAAAAATTACAATGGATTGATTATTATTTAGCTTCCCCAAATCAAACTTCCAACCAAGCCTCAAGGTTTGCAGGGCCAGCTTCTAACAGAATTCCCACTCTGCCAGCTTGAAGCAGCAGGGAAGTAAACTTTGTGTCCCTCATTAATATGAAAGAATTGAGGTGCTAGAAACAGCCCCAGGACTAAAGAAACAGGTACTAACGATGCTGGTTCCTGGGAAATGTTTATGGTCAGAAAACTGAATAAGACAGACACCTTCAGCAGGAGGGATGGATCACCTGCCTTCCTCTGTCACCCACCATTACCATTCCACCTCAGGGGGGTTCCTGGAACAGCCTTGCCTCCAGTTTCCCTGGCAGGGACTCAGCATTCCCTCCCGTGTGCACGCTCAGTGCTTCCGTCATGTCCTGCTCTTTGCAGTCCCATGGACTGTAGCCCACCAGACCTCTCCGTCCATGGGGCTTTCCAGGCAAAAATACTGGAGTGGGTTGCCATTTCCTTTTTCAGGGGATCTTCCCGACCCAGGGCTCGAATCTGCATCTCCTGCGTCTCCTGCATTGCAGGTAGATTCTTTACAGCTAAGCACATTCCCTCATTGTTATTGTTCAGTCGCCCAGTCATGTCCAACTCTTTGCAGCCCCATGGACTGCAACATGCCTGGCCTCCCTGGCCCTCAGAATCTCCCAAGTTCCCAGGTGGCGTTAGTGGGAAAAAAAAAAAAAAAAAAACCCTGTCTATGTGTTCAATCCCTGGGTCGGAAAGATTCCTGGAGAAGGGCATGGCAACCCACCCCAGTATTCTTGCCTGGAGAATCCCATGGACAGAGCGCCTGGCAGGCTACATCCATAGGGTCACAAAGAGTCAGATATGACCGAAGAAACTTAGCATGCATACAGGGAATTAGTAACATTCCCTCATAGTGATTATCAAATAGCCAACAGGGAAATTTGGGAATTACCAAAAAGTAATCAAAGCAGCTTGGATCATGTGAAGAAGTAGAGTGATTCCTGCACCCCTAACCTTCAGCAGTCCACCCTGGAGATTGGTGAAGAGCCATCACCCCCTGGGGGAAGTGGAGCCCTCTCTCACTATCTGCCTCTGTTTCAGCCACAGAAGCAGAGAGGCCTCAAGCTGTGTGAAGAGAAGGAGCCCACGGTTACTGATGTGACTATGTACTCCAGTCTTCAATGACACAACTCTGGAAGAAACCCAAGACCCAGCTGGAACTGGAGAAGCCTTCAGGAGCAATCTCTAGTCAGATGGCTCAGACTTTCAAAAGCCCAGACTCCTCAAACCAAAACTATCCCAGAGAGTTAGATAAACCATCTACGCCCTTGCAGATGAAATCACTTGCTTCTCTTTAACTTTCCGCTCTTTTTAAGTTTTCTCTGAAGGCCTCCCTTAAGCCAAAATCAGATTGAGATATTTAGTGTAACAACTATGAAATGCCCCCCCCCATTTATCATAATCATCTTTCAACTTGTATCCTTATTCACTGAAAACTCACATCCAAGTTCCTATGACCCCTAACAACTCAGATGACCTTGAACTGATGTGTGAATTTGGATCCTGTTAAATCACTGTTCCCAAAGCTGGGGTCTTCCTTTCTTTCACATGGTGACTTGCCCAGACTAAAAGAGGACATTTTTACATGGCCAACAGATTGCTTACACAAACTAGCTTCATGTGACTTTTAAAGAAAGCACATAAATCACACCATCATAAAGCTTTCTCTTTGGGGGTTTGTAACTAGACTGTCATAAATAGCAGACTTGATCATCTTTGGTCCATAATCCAGATGTCACGGTCTTCCAGTGCTATCCACATGATTCTTAGGAAGGGGAGCAGCCCCCCTGCTGGTCGGCCTTGCAGGCTGAGTTTTTACAAGCGGGAAATCTGGGTACAAAGTCGTTTGATGCTGAAATCCCTTGTAGTTAAGAGGGGAAATGAGGGTTTGAATACAACGTTCTTCATTTCCTCAGTAACACACACTGCAGCAAAGAGAGGCTCACATTTCTCTCATTATTATTTCTAGCATTTAATAGAGCCAGTCACATTAGAACTGATGACACCTCCATGGCATTGTTCCCCATTAGTAATGGGGTGTGACAAAACTATGAGGACTCGACTCTTTCGACTCTGTGTAATACTCCCACCCCTGGACGAGAGACCAGTGTTACTGGCAATCTTAGAGGTGGTCCCTGGAGAACCACAGCAGGACAAGGACGGCAGAAGCAGGCTCTGCTTCTGTCCCACTCAGCTTATGCTCCAGACACCGACGAAGAGCTTGAGTCTGCAGGAAGAAATCCCTAAGCATCCGACCCCATACAGATTATAAAACCTGACCTGAACATGGCTACCATCCCTGACCACTTACTACCAAAAGAATGTCTATGGATCCAGAAAACCAGGAGAACTTTTGGGTGGCTGGGGTGTATAGCCTGGTAAAAGTACAGTCATTCACTATTCAACAAAAATATCATGTGTTCAACAAACATTTAGTGAGTACTGACAATGCCCTGGCACTGCACAGACATCAATAATATAACAGTGAACAAAAAGAAATCAATAAAACCTGCTTGTTGTCCAGAATGAACATCTTACAAGCCACAGCAAAGAACAGAGGAAAGCGCATGGCGTCGCAGGACATATAAAGTCTGGGAGAGTGGGCAACAGTGTTGCCGAGGAAGTGACATTAGAACTGAGACCAGGAGAAAGAAGGGGAGTTACTGGAGGTTGAGGGGGAGCATTCCAGGCAGAGCAATGAACCTATGAAAAGCAACTAATTGCCAGGCAGAGACGGTCAAGTCATTCATTGGATGTGAAACTGCCATGGGTGTCCATGCCTTTATGACAGCGTTTCTATAAAACGACTCCAAAAAATATTGTAAAAGCCAATAAATATTTCCCAGCAATTCACCAAATTGCTGCAGCAAATTGAGTCATCAGATTTTGTCTCTGGAAATGAAAATAGTAGCCAAGCCTTCTACAAAATGGGCAGTCCTCTGATCCTAAAGTCTACTGGCTGGGAGTTCTGGATGTCTCTGTACAAATAACAGACTCCGGATCTCTCAGCTTCCCAGACCCAGGCATTCTTCCTATACTTCATGGTGACTCCACACTACAAAGTCCCAGAATTTCATCCTAATCTTTGACAATGCCTTGGAAAGATTATTTTATTTCGGCTATTTTAACAAGCACTCATTTAGAACTTAATATGTGCCCGGTAGTGGTAAAGAACCTGCCTGCCAATGCAGGAGACATAAAAGTTATGGGTTCAATCCCTGGGTCGGTAAGATCCCCTGGAGGAGGGCAAGGCAAGCCACTCCAGCATTCTTGCCTGGAGAATCCCACGAACAGAGGAGCCTGGTGGGCTACCATCCGTAGGGTCACAAAGAGTCAGACACGACTGAGCGACTGAGCACTTGTGCCCAGTGAGTGCTAAGTACTTCACAAATAGTAACTCACTTAATCCTCATGATAATGCTATGAGGTGGTTACTAACATTATTCACACATTACTAATGGAGAAACTGAGGCACCCAGAAGATGGGAAACTTTTCTAAGGTCACTCAGTCAGTAGGTGGCAGAGATATAATTTGGCTTCTAGAAACCAAGCTCAAAATTATCACTCTAGGCAGCCTCCTCTTGTTAACAGTTAATCTTAAGAATCATTCAAGCAACAGCCCTTTTTTACCTAGTTGTAAAGTCTATGTCTCAGAAGGATAGACTCAATCAATTCTACCCCCTAAATCTATCTCAAGTCTTTGTCTGCCTCCTGTTGGCTTTTGCACCAGCCCCGTTCCATTCTCCCTGGTGATCGTCACAGCATCCTAGGTGCTCTCTGGACTCCAGGTCTTCTTCCCTTCTCATTCACACCCTACACCATTCATACGCTCTAGAAACAAATGTTTGTCCTGGGTATGACCTTCACCAACCTACCACTGCCTACAGATGGAAGTTAACCCTCACATCGGGTCCTCCACGAGGTGGCCCCAGCCTACTTCTGCTATCTCATTTCCCAAATTTCCACCCTACCACACTTGCTCCTCCAGTATCACTGGCCCCCTGCCTTCCTACAGGGGCTAACACTTCCATGCTGTCCATGTGCTGGTCCTCCTCCTGGGAAGTCTTCCCATTCTCCTCTTTGAGGCTCAGGTAATAACTCCCTTGCCAGGCCTCCCCACCCCCATACAGAATCTTTCTTTTCTTTGTGATACCTCTAAACCTTGTGTATAAGGTGCTGGTGCCAGGCTGGGAACTGGAGTGAGGAAAATGGGACATCTGATGAAGTGGCACATTTCAGGACATGTTAAAACACCCAGTAACTGAGATGAATAATGTTTTTATTGTGGGAGAATATACATAACATAAAATTTACTGTTTAATCATTTAAAGTGTAGAATTCAGCGGCATTAAGTCTATCTGCAATGTTATGCAACCATCACCACTTTCCATTTCCAGAATTATTCATCTTCCCAACACAACCTCTGCGCCCATTAAACTCCCTTCTCCTTTCACTCTGCTGCTGCTGCTGCTAAGTCGCTTCAGTCGTGTCCGACTCTGTGCGACCCCATAGACGGCAGCCCACCAGGCTCTGCCATCCCTGGGATTCTCCAGGCAAGAACACTGGAGTGGGTTGCAATTTCCTTCTCCAATGCATGAAAGTGAAAAGTGAAAGTGAAGTCGCTCAGTCGTGTCCGACTCTTCACGATCCCATGGACTGCAGCCCACCAGGCTCCTCCATCCATGGGATTTTCCAGGCAAGAGTACTGGAGTGGGGTGCCGTTGCCTTCTCCGCCTTTCACTCTAGCCTCTGGTAAAAACGATTCTACTTTCTGTCTCTAGGAATTTGTCTAGTCTGCATACTGCATATAAGTGGAATCATGCAGTATTTTTCAAGTATCCTAACAAAAGAAGATAAATAATACTTAAATGCAATGGTTTTGGTGCAGTGGGGATTGGGCTTTGGGGGGGGGGGGTTTGGCCGCACGCCAAAGGGCATGCAGAATCTTAGTTTCCTGACCAGGGATTGAACCCGAGTTCCATGCAGTGCAAGTGCTGAGTCTTAACTACTGGACCACCAGGGAAGTTCCAATGCAATTCTTTTAATAATCAAAATTAATGCAAACAATTCAAGAGGAATAAAGTATCAAAATTTTAGATAAAAATAGGATCAGTATCACTGATTTTTCCTCTTGCTTGAGGATCCAGTATGGCTCAGAACTGATCCTGTCTTTACTGAAATTTTTAATATTTTGTTAATTGTAGATTTTTTGTATTAATTTTGATTTTTTAAAATTTTGCATTAAAAACTCATTTGTCTGGATTACTGATTTTTTTTTTGCATTCCCTTATATGTTGCACTTAAGGCAACCTCACACATCTTACCCTAGTTCCAATTCTGCTGGAGCCAAAATCCATCCTCACGCTACCCCAAATAAGCAAACAATCAGGGTAAGAAATAATATGCTTGTCTGCAAACTCAGCTGCAGGACAAGTCCTCCTGTAGTCATCATTCCTCAGTGAGACTGCTGCCTGCAAGCCCTTCTTACACTCCAGATCCACGCCGGCACATAGCCCTGGACTGCAAATCAGGCCACACTGGTATCTGCCTTCCATCTGCCTTTCAAGTCTGTGAGCTCTCTGAGAGCAGAAATGGAGTCTTTTTCATCTCTGTACCCACAGTGCATCATACAGACTTAGGTTCATAACTTAACAATTACTTGTTGAATGAAAGCCCCTCAGCTCTTTTTCCCATCATTAATAAGTATTTCAAGGTAATGCAATGAGACTTAGACGTTACCTAGTTTAGATTCAATAATCCATGTACAATTATTATATATTCTGCATAATATAAATTTTGAGATTAGTCTCATAATCCAGTGGTCCCCAACCTTTTGGGCACCAAGGACTGGTTTCACGAAAGACAATTTTTCATGGACTAGGAGTGCGTGGTGGGTGGTTTCGGGAAATTCTTATAAGGAGCGTGCAACTTAGGTCTCTTGCATGCATAGTTTACAGTAGGGTTCATGCTCCTATGAGAATCTAATGCCACCACTGATGTGACAAGACGTAGAGTTCAGGAGTTAATGTGACTGATGGGGAGCGGTTGTAAACAAGCTTCACTAGCTTGACCCCGCTCACCTCCTGCTCTGTGGCCCAGTTCCTAACACCACCAGGAGCGGTCCATAGCCCGGGGGCTGGGGTCTCCGGCCATAACCTATATAGATCCATATTGAAGCACTGGTGCTTTAGAAAGTCCTAACTTTGGCATGGCTATTTCAGAGCTCCTTGGTCTCCGTTTTGTTTCTGAACCTCTAAACTAGGGACCGCCAACTCTCATTTCCCCATGCTACCTTTCCCACTCACCATCCCCTTGGGCAGCTGTGCCACAGAGGAGGGGCAAGCCTTGAGGATTGTCTGTTTTTCTCAGGCACTGATTCCACCTCTGTCTCTGCTTGACCAGAGTCCTGTCTGAATGCTACCCTGGTGCTTTGGCTGTCTCACTTCTGGCTTACCGAACCGGCTGTGCCTTCAGTAGGAACGTCTGACCCTGTGCAGTTTCCTGGTCTTACTTCCTGTCTTGTGGCCACAGTCCTGACATTGGCTTGAAGTCTTCAACCACAGCCTATGGCCAGAGTCCCTGGGTTTCAGGTACTGGCATTGTGATTTACAGACTTCTCACATTTGAAATTAGTTTGGACCCCACTGCTTCAATTGAGATTTTCCTTCTTATTTGATGCCAAAAGAAAATGTGGTTTCCAAATTCTTAAGTGCCTAGAATTGTTCATCTGGTTTTACATCTAGAGCAAAACCAAACAACCCACCATCCAAAATCTTAGCTCCTGAATTTATCATCCAGTTCAGAGTCAAATATCCCCACCCTAACGAAGTTCATTTTGCCAATAACTAGAGTTTTGCTTGGATTGATTTCTCTATAGCTGTTGGACCACTTACTTCATAACAGGAAAATTTCTTCCTCTTCTTCAGGATGCCCTTTCTCTCTTGCCTCCATAAATAATCTTCTATCAGTCTGCAGAATTAAAACCAAGTGACATAAGAGGTGTTATCAACAAGGTATCCAAGAGGAATGAGAGAGACAACAATTGTCTTGTAACTGCTGTATTACCTTTCACAATATTTTTGAACAAAGTCTGAGCTGAAACCCAACTGTTCTTTCCAATTTGATGGATGCCAACATTAACTAACAAATACAGACCAAAACTGGAAGAAATGGAAGAGTTCAAGGAAGACATAACACCGAAATCCATGTCTCCCATGAAACTACGGGAGAATAGCCAATTCATGACTTTTAGTCAGGAAATAAATGCCCTTAAGCATTCATAAAAGTATAAAGGGAAGAATATTGTGGCTCCTCATGGCATAATTCAGGCATGTGAAGGTAAATGTATTTCATGGCATCAGTCCAGATCTCTTTCTTTATTTAGAGGGTGATTATAATCAATACGCAATGGTAAAGAATCTGCCTGCCAATGCAGGAGACTCAGGAAATGCAGGTTCAATCCCTGGGTCAAGAAGATCCCATGGAGGAGGAAATGGCAACCTGCTCCAGTATACTTGCCTGAAAAATCCTATGGACAGAGGAGCTTGGCGGGCTACAATCCACGGGGTTGCATAGAGTCGGACATGACTGAACATGCACACCATTTTGTGACCAATAAAGCTAACTTTCATTTGTGCTTTGTGAAATTAGATTTTTAGTATACCCATCTTAGATAGCTTGGCTAAATATGCAATGATAAAATTACTATGGTGATATTATGTTTACATATACATACCATATTAGTTTAGTGGGCTTCCCAGGTGGCTCAGTGGTAAAGAACCTGCCTGCCAATGCAAGAGACATGGGTTCAATTCAATGCCTGGGTCAGGAAGATCCCCTGGAGAAGGAAGTGGCAACCCATTCTAGTATTCTTGCCTGGGAAATCCCCTGGACAGAGGAGCCTGGTGGGCTACAGCCATGGGTAGCAAAAGAGTTGGACTCAACTTAGTGGCCAAGCAATAACAACCGTGTTAGTTTTCTAGGGCTGCTGTAACAAAGTGCCACAGACTGGGTGGCTATAACAAGAGAAAGTTATTGTCTTACAGTTTGGAGGCTACAAGACCAAAAGCAAGGTATTGGCAACGTTGGTTCCTTCTGAAGACTGTAAGGTTGGGATCTGCTCCAGGTCTTTCTCCTTGGCTTGTAGATGACCTCTCTATGTCTCTCAATGTCATTTTCCCTCTATGCTTGTCTGTCTCTGTGTCCAAATTTCCCCTTTTTCTAAGGACACCAGTCATTTTGGATTAGGGCCACCCAAAATCTATAAAATACTATTTCCAACACTTCCCTGGTGGCTCAGATGGTAAAGCATCTGTCTACAATGCAGAAGACCTGGGTTCAATCCCTGAGTTGGGAAGATCCCCTGGAGAAGGAAGTGGCAATCCACTCCAGTACTATTGCCTGGAAAATCCCCTGGACAGAGAAGCCTGGTAGGCTACAGTTCATGGGGTCACAAAGAGTTGGACATGACTGATGTCACTTTCACTTTCACTTTATGAGGCACTATGGTTTTGGATTCCAAGATAACTTTTTTAGGGGTGTGGGGCAAAATTCAATACATAACCTATACCATGTTTATATTTTAATACCTTATTTCACTTTAGAACAGACTATCCATGTGTTCATGCTAAGTTGCTTCAGTCATGTCTGACTCTGCAACTCTATGGACCACAGCCCACCAGACACCTCTGTCCATGGGATTCTCCAGGCAAAAATACTGGAGTAGGTTGCCATGCCCTCCTCCAGGGAATCTTCCCGACCCAGGGATTGAACCTGTATCTTTTACATCTCCTGCATTGGCAGGAAAATCCCCTGGACAGAGAAGCCTGGTAGGCTACAGTTCATGGGGTCGCAAAGAGTTGGACATGACTGATGTCACTTTCACTTTCACTTTATGAGGCACTATGGTTTGGGATTCCAAGATAACTTTTTCAGGGGTGTGGGGCAAAATTCAATACATAACCTATACCATGTTTATATTTTAATACCTTATTTCACTTTAGAACAGACTATCCATGTGTTCATGCTAAGTTGCTTCAGTCATGTCTGACTCTGCAACTCTATGGACCACAGCCCACCAGACACCTCTGTCCATGGGATTCTCCAGGCAAAAATACTGGAGTGGGTTGCCATGCCCTCCTCCAGGGAATCTTCCCGACCCAGGGATTGAACCTGTATCTTTTACATCTCCTGCATTGGCAGGGGGGTTCTTTATCATTAGTACCGCCTGGGAAGCCCAAGACCTCCATATGTATATGTTAACATGAAAAGCAAATTTAGAAAATGTATTGACCTACAAGATATATGCCAGTTTTTCCCACACTTATGGATCTTCCAGAAGAGATGCTTTTCCACAGCACCAGCCTTGTGGAGAACAAAGAAGCAGGACTTCCTTAGTTTCTTCTGGGTCATGATTTTCTGATCTTAGCATGAATTTTATGTAATGGAGGGCTATGGGAAAGTTTTATTTTTTAATATTTATTTTTATTTATCTATTTATTTGGCTGCTCCAGGTCCTAGTTGCAGCACACGGGATCTTTAGTTGCAGCACATGGAATCTAGTTCCCTGACCAGGTATCGAACCTGCGACCCCTGCATTGGGAGCTCAGAGTCTTAACCACTGAACCACCAGGGAAGCTCCATGGAAAAGTTTTAACACGGATATGTTATTCTCAAATTCATTAAGTTATAGGATTTTTTTTCTTCTACTTTTGCCTGTGCTGGGTCTTCATTGCAGCACGTGGTCTTTCTAGTTGGGGCACACAGGCTCCAGAGCCCACAGGCTCAGTAATTGATTCTCCTGGGCTCAGCTGACCCACTGCACATGAAATGCTTAGTTCCCTGACCAGGAATCGAACCTGTGTCCCCTGAGTTGGAAGGCAGATTCTTAACCACTGGATCACCAGGGAAATCCCAAATTCTAGGATTTAAACATTGGGTCTTATCATGATTGAAAGGGCAATCTACCCTACCTTTGCCACAGCTGATCCTGATTTCTAACCCCTCTCATTTCACCCAAACAGAACTGGCTACATCATTTTCAAGGCCCAGTACAAAACGAAAATATGGGGCCCTTTGTTCGAAACTTAAGAATTTTAAGACAGCAATATCAGAGCTTAAAATTAAATGTGAGACCCTTCTAAGCACACTGGACCCATGCAACCGCATAGCCTGTGTGCCTGTGCAAACAACCCTGGGTGTGTGTATTTGAAGTGATCACACAAATTACACATTTTGCAATGGTAAAAATATCATTAAATTGTTTATGTTTGTAAAAGTTTTAGTAGAGAGTACAGAGCACAGTACCCTCTACAGAGGTACAGCCACAGACTTCCCTGGAGAATCAGATGGTAAAGCGTCTGTCTATAATGCGGGAGACCCGGATTCGATCCCTGGGTGGGGAAGATCTCCTGGAGAAGGAAATGGCAACCCACTCCAGTATTCTTGCCTGGAAAATCCCCTGGACAGAGGGGCCTGGTAGGTTACAGTCCACGGGATCACAAAGAGTCAGACACAACTGAGCGACTTCACCTCACTTCACTTCACTTCACTTCACAGGGCACAGTAGACAGACTTCCCCAGTGATCTATGAAACAAGGAGACTGTACTATTAGTCACGGTTCCATGAACACTTTGGGGTGATGAGGGGAGACAATATCTCAGAGGTTCACCTCAGGTCTATCTCTTGTTCATTTCACTGTTGGAGGCAGGTCAGACAATAGTCTCCTGATGATTTACTCTGAGCATCTCTGGAGCTTCCATCTTCCAACCTACCATCTTGGAGTTCTTTGCTTCTAGTCACAAGGAAGAGAGAAAGAGTAGAGGAAGCCCTTTGCTTGTGTTCTCATTGACCAGAATTCAATCCAATATTCCCAGCCTAACCTCATGGAATCTGAGAAATACCATTTTCTTATATGCTGCCCCCAAAAGGAAAGAACTGTGAACATCTAGCTTAACTTTGCTACAGAAATGGAAATAAAGGAGTAAAAGAAATTCATCAACTACATATTAATTAGTGTTGCCTAAGGAGATAGGATTGTGCTGCTCTTTGAGAAGCCATTAGAGAAAATATTAGCACACCTTCTGTCAAAAAGCCTAATGTTTCATTATGGATATAAGACACACAAACACCAAAAAGATTCATATCAAAGGAAGCTACTATATCAGTGTAGCCTGAAGAGTTAGGCAATCTCCTTGCAGGAAATTACTCAAGAGCAAGGATAAATGAAGGCCATTCAAATGCAAACAAGCAAAGGCTCTTTTAAGTTAATTTTTTATTGAAATATAGTTGATTTACAATCTTGTGTTAATTTCTGCTGTATAGCAAAGTGATTCAGTTATACATATATAAACATTCTATTATATATATATATTTTCCATTATGGTTTATCACAGGATATTTAATATATTGATATTTTCCTGTGCTATTCAGTAGGACCTTGTTGTCATCCATTCTGTGTATACTAGTTTGCATCTGCTAGCATGCAACCCCCACTACATCCCTTCCCCACCCCACTTTGGCAACCACAAGTCAGTTCTCTATGTCTGTGAGTCTGTTCTTGTTTCATAGAAAGGTTTGTTTGTGTTATATTTTAGATTCCACGTATGAAGATATCATATGGTATCTGTCTTCCTCTTTCTGGCTTACTTCACTTACTATGATCATCTCTAGCTCCATTCATGTTGCTGCAAATGGCATTAGTTCATTCTTTTTTAGGAACGAGTAGTATCCCATTGTTGGAGAAGGAAATGGCAACCCACTCCAGTGTTCTTGCCTGGAGAATCC